>CM074718.1:194481035-195043535 GCA_037306005.1 Rhinophrynus dorsalis | reverse complement strand
ATATGTGTATTTATATGTGTATGTATGTACATGTGTGTGTATATGTATGTATATTTGTATGTGTGTGTATATGTATGTGTGTATATATATTTGTGTGTATGTGTTTGTATATGTGTGTGTATATGTATGTGTGTGTGTGTGGATATATGTATATATGTATGTGTATGTGTATATATGTATATATGTATGTATATGGGTGTATGTTTGTATGTGTGTGTGTGTGTATGTATGTATGTGCACATATGGGCGCATATTGTATATAGGCCTGCATGCACATGCTGGATTGTTGGATGGCAATTCTAGCACTCCTAACATGTGCAAACTTTTTTTAATTCTCACCACTCCATTATCATCTCCTGCATTTTTTTCCCTCTCCCCCCACTCCAATCCTTACAAAAGGTATTTACGACCTTCTACAAGTAGAGTGTAGATGCTCTGACCTTATCTGCTGCTATGTTTTCTTAAACCTACACACAGCCAAACTTGAATTTTTTGTTTCACTGTGAATTCTGTGTCCTTTTAGTCAGAAATGCTTTAGACTTGAGAAAGGGAGGTTCTCCCGAAAGCTTGTCAATCCAAAATTCTGTTAGTCCAATAAAAAAGGTATTACAAGATACTTATTTTGTTTGTTATTTTACATCTGCATCACTGGACTAATACGGCTACAATCTCCACTCTACTACTATGGAAGATACCGCATACAGCCGCTTAATAAAGCAAATCTACAAGATGACCAGAAAAGAAATACAGCTCAACAGTGACATATACTTTCTATCCATCTGCAAGAAAAGACAGCTGATTCCGAAAGGACTAAAAATCAAAAATCCACTCGCTACTAAACACAATTCACAGTATGCCAATAAGCTGTGTAAACGCGCTAGTGAGAAGCTAAGGAACCATCTTATCCACCAGCTCTACAACAAGAAACATAACATACAATATGAAAAACAATGCTTACTTCAAAAACTGCGTGATGATAATATATATATCGCTGAACAACTAGAAAATGATTTACACTGTTCTTACAAAAAGCTCCAACAGGACCTTCTCAAAAAGAAAAATAATAAACTCATCAGACTTCAACAAGATCACCACAGACATCAGGCAGTACAAGACAAATCACAAGAGAAATCAGGGATTGTCAATATTTCCGATTATGAACTATCAGAGTCAGAAGTATCAGTCCTCTCTAAAGGACTATCATTTTGTCCTAGCACAAAACTTGATCACATCCAGCTGTACTCTGACTTGGAAGAATTCTTCAGAAGGATGCGACTTAAGGAATACTTCCATGATAAAGAGAACACTGAAACAACAATGGATTACACCAACAGCAAAAAGAACACCCACTTCACTCCAGCACCAGGACGAAATGCCAAATTGGACAGCTACATTGAAAGTTTCCGTCTAAGAACTGCATCCTTGGCGACCAAACAAAACAAAAAGGATATTTTTCATAATCTCAATGTACAGGAACAAACTGCAATAAGTGACTTAGGAAGAAGAATCATGCTATCACCATCAAACCAGCAGACAAGGGAGGAGCAGTGGTGATAATGAACACCCCAGACTACATAAAAGAGGGGGACAGGCAATTGTCAGATGGCAAATACTACAGAAAACTAAATGAAGATCCCACCAAGGAATATACATTGCAACTTAGGGAGCTCATCAAATCCTTCCCTAAGAAGCTACAACCAGAATTAGAATCACTCATACCCACCAGTGCGGACATGGGCACCTTCTATATGCTTCCCAAAATCCACAAGAAGGATAATCCTGGCAAAGTTTCACATGACCCCTCTATCAGTATCTTACTCCTCATATATATATCCACATGTCATAATGAATTCTAATATTGGTTCTGTATTATTACTAGTATATCAGCATGGCGTTCAGACAGATGCTTCCCCATACTCCAATACATGTAGGTATATATGTGGGTGTGCTATTCTATATGTGTATATGGGTTTATGTGCATATATGTACATGTAGGTATGCATGTATGTATGTGTTT
This sequence comes from Rhinophrynus dorsalis, assembly GCA_037306005.1. Taxonomy (NCBI): domain Eukaryota; kingdom Metazoa; phylum Chordata; class Amphibia; order Anura; family Rhinophrynidae; genus Rhinophrynus; species Rhinophrynus dorsalis. The sequence continues at coordinate 195,041,518 of CM074718.1, read as the reverse complement.
GTGTATGTGTATATGTACTAGTATATATAGGCTCTTGTGTTTGGACGTACGTTTTAGTATGTATTCCTACATATTTGGGTGTATGCATTTGTGTATATGTGTGTGCTCATGTGTATGTGTTTATGTACATATGTATATGTACTTTATACATATATATTTGTGGGTGGGTATATAGACACATTGTATGTGTATGTATAGATATATGTATGTATGTGTGTGTATGTGTGTGTATATGTGTGTGTATATGTGTGTATATGTATGTATGTGTATGTGTATGTATGTATGTATATGTATATATATATATATATATGTATATGTGTGTGTACATGTGTGTGTGTATATGTATGTATATATTTATGTTTATGTATATGTGTGTGTGTATATGTATGTATATGTGCATGTATATGTGTGTATGTATGTATATATGTATGTGCATATGTGTGTATGTGTGTGTGTATATGTATGCATGTTTGTGTGTATGTATGCATGTGTATGTGTGTATGTATATGTATGTGTATATATGTATGTATATATATATATGTATATATGTGTGTGTGTGTGTGTGTGTGTGTGTGTATATATGTGTGTGTATCATGTGTATATGGGTATGTATGTATACATGTGTGTGTATCATGTGTATATGGGTATGTATGTATATATGTATATGTGTGTGTATATATGTATGTGTGTATGTATGTATGTATATATGCATATGTATGTGTATGTATGTATGTGTATATGTGTGTATGTGTATGCATGTTTATGTATGTGTGTATGTATGTATGTATGTGTGTATGTGTATGCATGTTTATGTATGTGTGTATATGTGTGTGTATATGTGTATGTATGTGTGTATGTGTATGTATGTGTGTATATATATATTTATATATATATATATATATATATATATGTGTGTGTGTATGTGTGTATATATATATGTATATATATATATATATATATATATATATATATATGTGTGTGTATTTATATGTGTATGTATGTACATGTGTGTGTATATGTATGTATATTTGTATGTGTGTGTATATGTATATATATATTTGTATGTGTGTGTATATGTATGTGTGTATATATATTTGTGTGTATGTGTTTGTATATGTGTGTGTATATGTATGTGTGTGTGTGTGGATATATGTATATATGTATGTATATGTGTATATATGTATATATGTATGTATATGGGTGTATGTTTGTATGTGTGTGTGTGTATGTATGTATGTGCACATATGGGCGCATATTGTATATAGGCCTGCATGCACATGCTGGATTGTTGGATGGCAATTCTAGCACTCCTAACATGTGCAAACTTTTTTTAGTTCTCACCACTCCATTATCATCTCCTGCATTTTTTTCCCTCTCCCCCCACTCCAATCCTTACAAAAGGTATTTACGACCTTCTACAAGTAGAGTGTAGATGCTCTGACCTTATTTGCTGCTATGTTTTCTTAAACCTACACACAGCCAAACTTGAATTTTATGTATCACTGTGAATTCTGTGTCCTTTTAGTCAGAAATGCTTTAGACTTGAGAAAGGGAGGTTCTCCCGAAAGCTTGTCAATCCAAAATTCTGTTAGTCCAATAAAAAAGGTATTACAAGATACTTATTTTGTTTGTTATTTTACATCTGCATCACTGGACTAATATGGCTATAATCTCCACTCTATATATATATATATATATATATATATATATATAAACTCTTCAGCCATTGTCTATCCACTGCAGGATGAATGTCTCCTCAACAAGTCTCCAACAACTTTGCCCTTGTGCTTCTTTGTTGGCACTGTGTACCAACAAATTTGGTGATTTCATCTACCCATCTTGGTAGGACACACTGGTCAAAAACCTTTCGCTTGAGGCAAAGTGGTAAATTTGTCTTAAACACAAATATATATTAAATAAGTAGCATAGAACTGGTCAGGATGAGTACTTCACAGTGTTTTAAGGAAGACTGACAGTGAGGCTGTTTCCAGCTGGCTGATAGGTTGCAAGGATTGGGTTTTTGCACCATGAGGAGGGACACTGAGACAATGGAGGAGGTAGGAAGATGGAAGGATGGAACAGAATAGTGAGTAGAAGGAAACAAGTGGGGAGCATTGTGAGTTTGATTGAGTTTGTGCAGAATGAAGATGTCATTATATGCATCCAGTTGATGAATTTAATTCGCTGTGACTATGCCTAATTTAATTTAAGGTGATTCCTTTAATGCTGCTTGAACCATGGGAAAGGCAGTGGGGCAGTCTCACATACCACAATGCATCTGCACAGCATCCATAAGTCAACACAGTAAAGGGGAAGCTTGCTGATGTTTGGTGATACTGTCACAAATGCAATTGGCACAGCAGCTTATCCTTCACCAAGTGACAGATATCATTACTGAATAGGTGTTGCCCATGTGAAAGGGGCCTTAAAATGCACTTGTGTTACAGCACACTCGCTAAAGATAAAAGAGATCTTTCTAGCATTCAGTGGGTTAAAAGCCCAATTTATTTTTTTTACTTTTTATTGACATTTTATTAGAACGCAGTACAGATCTGTACGTTAACAATGAAAAGAACAAAACAATTAAAATCTTGTGACAAAAAGGTTACATATGCAACAGATAACCTCTATTACTGGCTAGCTCTAGAGAGACCAATATGTCGGCAAGCTGGTGCCCAACAGTACAAGGTTCCAGTCCTCACTATTTAAGAGTCAATTATATGGACACATTTGTAAGTAGAGATGCAGTTCAACTTCCAAACAAAACTAGAGAAAAATGGATAAATGGAGTGTAAGGGTGAAGAAGAGAACCAGGTACTGGGAGGGTCCTTTGGTCCTCACTCCCTAGAAGAGGAGGTCCAAGCATCCCAGGTCCATCTGCTGTCTGGTATACAGGAAGAAAGAGAGTTAATATATTCCATTGAATGTGTATCTTGTCTAATCGGGGTGGGCTCCTAAATTAAGCTAACTCCTAAGATCTCTGTTGTCCATCCAATTAGTGTATTTGAATGCTCATAGAAATGTTTGTCATTGTGTGTGTGACTGAGTGTAAAGAATTGGCTCCTATAATAGAAAATATTTCTCACCATCTAGAGCATTTACCTATGTAGCTTAGCATAATGTAGCAGCTTCTTAGTTAACAATTTGTTGGTGGGAGGGAGAAGGCAATCCAGACCATCAGTATAAATTTAAGTGCTAGCATGATAATAAAATTAGGCATTTGGAGTTGTAATTTAGCACTGTGAGTGTCAAATGTATGAAGAGCCAAAATAAATAATTAATTGGAGATAAACTTTTTTTTATTAAATATTTTTATTGAAGGCATTATTTCAATAACAATGGAGTACATCAAAAAACATGTAAGGCTGAGCTATAAGATAAGTGCAAGACATACAATAGGACTCACAATTTATGTGGTATATCGGGTTACAGCCCACAACGTTTTACACCAAGCATTCTATATTACACAAAAATATCTACCTCCTAAGGCTTCACAAACTGGCCAAATGAATAGGAATGTTAAGTGAGCAAATGAAATGCTTCCCTCAAAATAATTAAGCCAAGCTAACCAGATCTTCTAAAATGTTTGTGGGCATCTCTTTTGTACATATATCAATCAATAGTGAGTTATACGTTTTTGACAAGGTTTAACCAGGGAGAGGGAGGTACAGCAGACATCCACATTGTAGCTATGATTTTGCATGCCATGACAAGAGTTTCATATAGCAAATGTTTTAAACAGGTGGAGTTCAGATCATTAGGGATAACTGACAAAATGCCCAATTTTTAGGACATTGTAATCCGTATGTCCAGTACTTCTGACATGTCAAAAAGCGCCGTCCAGTATTGGAGAACCTCCAGGCACTCCAGTGTGAAGGATGCCAGCATCTACTGCACCACATTTGGGCTAAGTACCCATCCATTCCCAGTTCATAATTATCAGTCATATCTGGGTATAATACCCCAATAGTTGGTAGCCAGGCTTAGCCATCATCCACTTCCAGTCCTCCAAAGCACCAAGGCCACTCTCCCACCTACTTCCATTTGTACATGTTTAGTAAGTCATTTGTATATAAAGGAGATTGACCTGTTTGGCCAACGTAGCTCATCAGTGGTCAGGAGATTAAATTCTGTGATGACAAATGGTCGCTCAGACCACTGTAGCTTGTAGCACATGTCGGAGACACAGGTAGGAATAAAAAGATTTGGGAGTCTGCAGTCCATACGCAACTGTTCAAAGCTTTTAAGAGCTGAGTCATGATAGACATGCCAAAGCTAGCCCAAACAGTATTGAATTCCAGACCCGGTGGTGTGCTTGGAGTCTTTAATTCCAAACAGGTTTGTCAGGGTCCAAATTCTTGTACCCCGTTAAAGACTGTAAATATTTCCATGCCTATAAGCTATTGAGGCAAGCAAGGTTATGAAATATTAGCATCAGGACCCACAAGCAGCATCTGAGGTAAAAAATATTCTTTGGACCATGTTTTCCAGAGCTATAAACGGAAATTACGTTTTGAGGTTAGCTAAAACAAAGGTAAATTGCCCCTGTTCAGGCAAGAAATACCAGTGAAAGTCAGGGAGTACAATTACTTCCCTCATCTCTTGCTAAGCTAATCCTAGTCCATTTGTTTCTCCATAGAAACTCAGCAGTTATTTTAAGTTCCAAAAACAGTAACCTGGGAATATACAACAGTGCACAGGTACAAAGAAATTTAGGAAGGAGCATAATTTTTATAATGTTGGCGTGCCCAATAATATTGACCGGAAAGTTACATCACAGGTTTCTTTTGTCATGGAATATCTCCCCAACTGGCAATAGATTATCAGTAAGGAATCAGTCTAGAGAATTAGTAATAATAACTCCTAGATACCTAACCCTTTGAGTGCCAGAAGGGTATGCAGCACATTGCAAAGCAATGCTTTGTGTTCCCCTCTGGCACTCAAAGGGTTAAAGGAGGCAGCTACCTCCATACCAGAGATAGGCACCAGGGGTCTCAAATTGAATAAAAAAGAAGCAAAGACAGCTTGGAAATTAATAGCAACAAAAACCATCCACTAAGTCTAATAATCTTTCTAATGACCCTTGAATACCACTGAAAAAGAGCAGCATATCATCTGCATATAGTAAAATATTTTTCTCTACATCACCAACATGCAAACCACTTATCTCAGGGTGTGCACTAACCAAGGAGGCAAGAGTTTCAGTTGAAAGTGTGAAGAGACCTGGTGAAAGTGGGTACCCTTGCTGCATTCCCCTATGCAGGAAAAATGTGGTGAGACTCTCCCCCCTGTAGTTACATTTGCCAGGGGACCATGGCACAAAATCTGAATCCACTGCGTAAAGGTGGGGCCAAAACCAAAACGTTCCAATACCTCCCACAGATATGTCCACTCTATGGAATCAAACACCTTAGCAGCGTCAATGGATGCCATGGCCCTGTCAGCAGCATTATCACACAGAAGAGACAAGTTGGTAAACAGCTTCCTAAAAGGCATTCAGCAGTTGTGGAGCCACTATATCAACATACTTCTGTATCATTCCAGAGGCAAGCCATCCACCACCAGTGCCGTACCTGAGGGCAGTAACTCTATCGCCTCCAGCACTTCTGTAAGAGTCAGAGGGAAGTCTAGCATTTGTATATCATCTAAGACAAGTTGTCATTAGTATCTATGTTTCCCATCTTAACGCGTGATATACTAGTGGGACTTCTACTGATCCTGATTAGGAGAGCCATAGTTTTGCCTGTCTTTAAGCAGTACCCAGTACTTCAGTGTTTATATTCACATTAGCAAACTTAAGCATAACCTGTATTAGTCACTTAGAATAAATTCTCCTTATCCATCATCCCCTGTAAGGCAATATCAAATAGAACAGGATAGAGTTTATATGTCTAGGGGTTGAATCATTAGAGGATAGCCACACATATTTAAATAAAGGATGAGCAAAAGCAGGAGCAGGAACCTCCTAAAGTATGGTCATGTTACTTAATTACTCCACCTAGAGGAGACAGTAGAAGAACATTTTTCAGCCACGTGTCTACTATAATGAATTTATAGGGAAATATAACTTGTAAATATATATGCAGTAGATATGAACTCTCCCCATAAACAGGCACCCCTGGTATCATGGTGCCCGTGCTCCTGCTCTGATGGCGACATTCTTATTTCGCCTAATTTCAATGCTGCCCTCTTATTGTCCTGATATCCTTGCCCCTTCCAGGGCTTGCCTTTATATATCCTGTCATGTCTATTCCAAGGCGCCCTTTCGTGGTGTATTTGATTCTGACGTTTGTTACTGTGTTGCTGTTATCGTGTATGACCTGGCCTGCCAGACGACATTCCTGTGCTTCCTGTGTTAGTGCTCCATTACCTATTGATCTGGATGAGAGCCCGCTCCGTTGCTGAACTGATCTGGCTGAGAACCCGCTCCATTGCTGAACTGATCTGGCTGAGAACCCGCTCCATTGCTGACTGATCTGGCTGAGAACCCGCTCCATTGCTGAACTGATCTGGATGAGAACCTGCTCCATTACCGACTGATCTGGCTGAGAACGCTCTCTGTTGCTGAACTGATCTGACTGAGAATCTGCTCTGTTACCGACTGATCTGGCTGAGAACCCGCTCCGTTGCTGTACTGCTCTGGCTGAGAACCTGCTCCATTACTGACTGATCTGGCTGAGAACCTGTTCCATGCTGAACTAGACTGTCTAGGCAGTACTTGTGCTCCTTCGCTGTTGCAGTGCCTGGGCTAGGACTAGCACTTGCTTTACAACACACTCAGTAGTGAGTGGAGACACTGAGCTCTATTACTTGTCTTACTTGAGCCAGCAATTGCGTTTTATCACACTGTCATGTGAGGGGACACTTGTGGCCTTCCAGTTTTCTGCCTTTGATCCACCCCTAGAGTTCTAGGGCTTGCCATCTGTAAGTGGTGGCCTCGGTCACCCTGGGACCTCTGTCCCTTGGTCAGTGTTGCCTCGCTGCCTATTTGGGTTCTGTGCCACCCAGGCGTCTGGGTCTCGTGCCAATTACCACCTCCAGGACTTCCTGTCATCTTCTGTCCTGCTGTCAGTGACGGGTCCAGTAGCCTGATTTTGCCTAGTCCTCTAGGGGAAGGTTGCCTGCCTTGTTTACCTCCAGATCCCAGCATACTCTCTCAGTCATTCGGATTACAGTCTTTGTCTCAATGACTGCTGTATATTGTTGTTTCGCATTGTGGGCCTGCAGCCTTATTCCTTGTATGCACTTTTTTCAATAAAGTCATTTTTAACCTTACCAGTCTGTCTGAGTGTTCATCAAAAAACGTGACACCCGGAGTATGTGAACAGTATCAGACAACATTATAGCAGTATTCACTAAAGAGGAAAAAAACTAATCAGGGCCTCACAGGGTAGAATCAAGCCTATACAATTAAAGGTTAGGCCCAGAGCTGACAGTCACGTGATTGTGAGGAGAAGGGACACAAATATGTGCAGGAGCCTACTCCTACTAAGGCCTATCCATGCAAACGGCCTATTCCTCCTTACACGATAGGTAGAGTAACAGCAGGAAAATTTAAACACAGTACACATTACCCATTAGGAATGAGCAGCACCCAGCATTGCAATGTCTACATCCACAATTAGTATATTAAAGCATAAGCTTTATTCCTCCCTATTCCCCTCTCTTTTATGCCATGTCTCTTTCTTTCCTTCCTCTTTGGCACTCTGTCCTCCCTTACTCTTGCTTCGTGATGAGGGCCCACGCAACCACCAAGCCAGCCTCAGGTGAAAGTGAAGTCAGAAGTCATGAGCAGCACCCAGCATTGCAATGTCTACATCCACAATTAGTATATTAAAGCATAAGCTCTAACGGTCATTCACAATACATTCCCATTACCCCCATAAGACAATATCACTCTCTCCTTCCTTACTCTCGCTTCGTGATGAGGACCCACACAACCACCAATCCAGCCTCAGGTGAAAGTGACATCAGGGCCCAAGGCATCTTTGCTGGATGTTGGATAGGAGGGTAGGGGACCGCTGCCACAAAAGCCAGAAACAAACATCTAGGAGATAAGAACAGGGTTAATAGCCATGTGAGTACAGTGTGGGTGTGCACCTCCAGCACCAGAACATGAGAGAGGCCCAGAACATCAAGGGACATCAACAATTTAATGTGGATTTGTTCCTGAATTAATGTCAATATCTGTTTCCAGAATAGTTCTATGTGAGAGCAGGAGTAAAGAAAATGAGGCACCCTGTACTCCGCATTACTCCACATCTCAAACAGCGATCCAACTGTTGAAGACCTATAAGTTTCTTGCAGGTTTTTGGAACATAAGAGAGATTTAGTAATTGGTATGAAAGTTCTTGGAAATATATTGCTGGGGAACTAAGCAAATGTCTAATGAAGGCAAAAAAAAATTCTGCTAGTATGATATTCTGGAAATCTAGGATCCATCTGTGTGGACCCAAGGGTACTTGATTATAATCAAGAGGTATCAGTAGGTATTTATAAAAATGGGATGTATTTATGCAAGAGATTGTGGTTTGCTTTATAAGATTATCTAGAGGATTGTTGAATATCTGTGGGATTTTCTCCAGAAGGACTAATAGTAAATAATGTTTTGCCTGTATAAAAGGAAAAAGATGTCTAGTGGAAAGATTGAATTTGTGCCTGATTCATCAAATGTGAAGGGTTGAAGACTGTCTGGATTAATCAGTTGACCTACATGTTATAGTCCTTTATGGGCCCCTGTGATGAAATCTAAAATCAGATTGCCCAAACTGAAAGTCTAGATTGTCCGTTAAAGGAAGAAAGTATGATATATATATTTTTTTATTGGTGAACAGGAGTTGTCTTGTAAATTGCCAAGCTTTAATGATATTAAAAATAGAGGATTTGAGTGGCATTGAAGTGGTATCTTCGATCTAGGTGCATGAAGGAGGTATATTAAGTATATATTTGGGCTAAAGGATTGCTCTCTGATCGAGTCTATATATGTGGGAGCATGGGCTATCCAGTCTCATCTCATTAGGCTTTCCACATTGTAAAGTCTAATATTAGGTAAATGAAACCCTTCTCCAGTTTGCATTTTGGTGAGATGGAGTTTCGGTTTCTTACACTTCCAAATAAAGTCCTGGAATTTGTGGTGAATGTGTTTGATACCTTTGGTTAGGCGATATAGAGGTAAAATTTAGAGCTTATATAAAAGTCATGGGAATTATACTATTTTGACCAGATTGGTTTTGCCAATGAAGTTTCAGGGCAGAGGTGCCGAGTCTCTTAGTTCTTTAGCTATCCAGTCAATATTGGGAACAATGTTGTGATGGTAAAGCAGGTCTTGTAGATTTGTGATGTTTATGCCCCAAAATGTAACAGTGTCACTAGTCTATATGAAGAGGGAGATATCTGGATCAAGTGAGGGTGGATGTGTTGTTAGCCACAGAGCTTTGGCTACCTGTGGGTTACTGACATACAATAACATATTGTCTGTGAATGCCACAATTTTGTGTTCCACCTCTCCTATCAGAATACCATGCTCTGCAAGTGCTTTAATATGTTGAATAAGTGGATCCAAGGTCAAACTGAATAGGAGAGGGGGTAGTGGGCATCCCTGTCTAATTCCCTTATGCATTTTGAACATCTGGGAGTTGAATTGTTGATATTAAGAAAGGGCTTGGGAGTAGTATACATCAACTTTGTGTAGGGTATAAAGGACAATCCAAAGTCTTTCATATATAATAGTCTACATAGGCGATTCCAATAAATTTTATCAAACACTTTTTCCACGTCATGGTTAATCGGCAGGTTTTGGTTAGCTGGGGAGCCTGCGGAGTCTCGAGAGTTGAGCATAACCACGATATCAGTACAGAGAGCAGTAAAAGATGGCCTACATGGGACAAAACCTGTTTGCTTAGGAGAGATTAGGGATGGCAGGATTTGACTGAGACTTGTAGCTAATATCTTAATAATAAGTTTAAAGTCTGTATTCAGTAACGAGATTGGTCAGTAAGAGGAAAAGGGTTGACTCTTTTCCTGGTTTAAGTAGTACTACAATCCTGGCCAAATTAAAATGGTTGCATAACGTCTGAGTGAACCTTTCTAAGAAAGTATTCAGCCCATTGCATTTACGGGTTCTGGCGAGAGGATTGAACTTTGCCCCAAGTAGACATTTTCATTTGCTATATACCATCTTAGATACGAATAGATTTGTAAGGCGTTTAACATTAAAAAAGTTTTTTGATGATAGTAATGGTGGTGGTCATGCCTCACAATTGCTCACCATCCAGAGTTCATTGCCATGTGCTGAGAATCAGGTGCACATATATTGTGGTGGTCAAGAGGAGACTATAAATAGTCATGTTAATGGATCCTGTCAGACGAGATTACATTTTAGGGACTGATGTAGTATCCTTGACTTGGGTGATTTAAGGGCTGATGATAGTTCATATATGGGCGATTTGATTGATCCATCAGTTGTGGATGATGGGAGATGGTTTAAACCACAGTGCTATTTTTACCCAAACAGACTTAAGAGGTTTTCCAGGAGATGGATGAGCAGGATCTGTTAACTTTGAGTAAGAACACAGAGAATAAGCAAATATATAATGATAATATGACAAATATGGAAAGGAGAGTTCTTAATGAATTATCTAATGATAAAGACATTATCATAAAAAGCACTGATAAAGTTGGGAGCGTTGTGGTTTTAGACTCTTCAACATATCACCAAGAAGCATTGAGACAGTTGCAAGATATAACTTCCTATAATAAACTAAATAAGGACCCAACTAAACAGTACTCTAAAATTGTATTTAAACTCATAAATGAAGGGGTTTCCTTGGGTTTGGTCACCAACAAACAGGCAGAATTTTTGAAAGTTAAACATCCTAGAACCCCGATTTTTCACCATTTGCCCAAAATCCACAAATCAGTCTGTCTACCAAGGGGAAGACCAATTGTGTCTGGTATTGGCTCTCTTAATGAGAGCCTATCAGAATTTATTGATTCTTACCTTCAACCCCTTTTAACCTGGCTTATGAGTTACTTAAGGGATTCTGAACATTTATTGGTACTCCTCCAAATGGTTGACATCTCTAACAGGCTGACTTGGGGATCCATGGATGTAGAATCCCTACATTCTTCGATACCCCATAGATAGGGCTTAGAGGCCATTAGGTTCCATTTGGATATTATTCTAATTACTCCATTGACCTAAAGGGCTTTCTCTTGGATGGCATTAGTTACCTTTTGGAGCATAATTTCTTTAAATATGATGGTGACTATTACCTACAGAATTTGGGCATTTCCACGGGTGTGACGTTTGCTCCATGTTTCACCAATTTATACATGGGATGGTATGAGGAGATCTACATCTATGGTACTTGCAATCCTTTTAGAACTTCTATTCAGTTCTATTGCAGGTACATAGATGATCTTTTGTTTATTTGGCGAGACACAGAGCAGAATTTTAAGAACTTCAATGAGTATCTGAATAATAATGATTATAACTTATGATTCACTTTTGAATATAAACAAAATTGTATGACTCTTCTGGATTTAGAATTATCTTTTGAAGATGAAGAGATTAGGAGTAAAATTTATAGAATACCGAGTGCAGGTAATTCTTTATTAAATGCACTTTCATGTCCTCCTAAACATATTATTTGAGGTGTCCCAGTGGGACAGTTCTTGCAAGTACGCAGGGGCTGCTCCACTTTAGAGAGTTTTGAACTTCAGGCAAGTGAGTTAAAGGATCGGTTTAAGAAGAGAGGATATTCAGAAACCCTTATTCAGAAGGCATATGATAGGGCCTTACAGTGATAGGCCATCTCTGTTGTTAAAACAGAGTCAAAAAGAGGTTAACAGCAAGGTGAGTCCTCTTAATTTTATCACAGACTACAGTCTGGAACTCAACTAAATTAAGAGCATAGTTATGAGACACCTAACTGTTATAAATAGTAATGTTTCTTTAAGGAACGTTATACAGGAGCAATCTAGGTTTATTGCTAGGAAGGCTCCTACTCTGGCTAGCAAACTATCTCCTAGTCTTTTTAGGAGACAGGCTATTAGCAAACCTACATTGTTATCTACAAAAGGTATGCACACTTGTGGTGAGCACACTGTATAACTTGTACATTATTCAAGTTCTTTGAAGACCCAAACTATGCACTATACATGCAAATTGTTCAATAATTATTTTGGTTTTCCAAAATTAAGTTCTATTTGATAATATATAGAGATATTTAATACATATGTTTATTGCAGCTTTTCTCTTTGGAGTCTCCATATCTCTATGAACTTGGGCAAACCAACTATATTGATGACACAAATATGTATATTTGTTGCCACCTAGTCATACTTTCTAGATATGTATTGGAGAGTTGCACTGCATTGTCCCATATATAGACAAGAACATTGGGCCTTATGAATAAAGGCAGAGTGGCAGTGCACCAAGTCTGGAGGAAACCAGGGGGCAAATAATAATTCTCAATCACATCCCAAAGGTTGTTTTATAAGGAATATTCATATTTGCTATAATACTGCTCCTAGCTCTCCTGACATAGAAATACAACCTTAAATGGATAGTAATGTTTCATAATAAAAACAGCTCTAATTAATCATCATAGTATTTGGACTTTGGAGAGTGTTATTTCACTTATGTCAGAGTTGTAGTTCTAGAGTAATTCAATGACAAAGTGTCCCCCTCCCCCCCCTTTTACTGAAAAGCTTGTCAAGAGGGGTAGGGCTTTCATTGTTTTCATATAAAGAAGATTGTCCCCTTCTGTTATCTGTCTGGTCTTACAACCATATTCACATCTGAGAAGAGATGGCTTACACTAGGTAAAAGGGGCGGGGAGGGGAAACTTTGCTTGTGAATAGCTCTTAAACCATAAATGTTTGAGAGATAAGATTTATGTCATTCTTCATGTTTTTTTAATGCCTACAAAATAAAATAAAGTTAAAATGAAGTAGTACTATCCCTTTAAATAAATTAAGTATGCAGCCACTTTCACAAACACCACTTTAAACTACATTAAATTATAATATGTTTAGTAGGTGTACTATTTTGTTGGTACATCACTGCTATATAGCAGACTGTGTATTCAATCAAAATATATATATAGTTATCTATTATGATTTGTATGAATGACTAAATGTGAGTAGTTGGTAAGACCAGTTTATCAGATGCACTGTATGTTGAACTCCCTGATGCTTTGTAAATCATAATCTTAGGGTGGGGTGTTTGAATTTCTCCATGAATGGCCTCCCTGTAACAGATTCTTTAGTTTTATTAATATTATTGATTAATTAAGAAGCAGTTATACAAATTGTCTTTCTTTACTTGTGCTAATAGGGAAATGATCACATTTATAATACTATGTATATTTCATTTTGTAACACACATCTTACCACATACAAGAAACATTGGGGCTTTAAACATGAATGCATTGTCAAACTTGTTACACTCAAGAGGGTAAAGTAGAAGAGGGACAATTGATCACAAATATTTAATTCAGTCCACAGAGATTGTTCAACAGCTATAAAACATCTGTCTGCACCATCTGTGTCATTTAAACTAGGTTACATTCTGGCAGGATTGACTTCTTTCTACGCTTTTACTGGAAATAACATCCACATACTCCTCAATAATAATGACAACAATAATAGCATTAAAAATAGAGTTACTAATCATCTAATTTGCCATTGTGTACTGTTATTAATGATTGAGCAAATATTAAATTGCCGCATTTATTACTTTTAACACTGAAAAAAATACATTTAAAAGTCTTGTTTCAATTCCCCCCAATGCAAAAAAAAAAAAATGTTTCTTCAAGCATGGTAAGCAATTCAATTACCTGAGCGATGAAGAAACATGGCTAAAAAAATCCCACCTCGGCCGATAATATTGTGGGTATTTTATCCCACTTACACACAACAAAACTCTGAAATATGCTATTCAATTCCATGCGTTAGCATAAAGATCATTTAAGGGACCCACTCTAATGTGTGAAAATCTGCCCCCAGTTTTTTTTGGGGGGGGGCACTTAACCATCTCTAATGTGCAGACACTGGAATTGAACATGAAAAATATAAAAAAAAAAAAAAAATGTAAGTCACCAGTGGATGTATCGATAAGGGGCCCTAAGGGGATGGGGGGATGTGTTAATGTGCATTCCGGCCTCTGCCAGTCAAGGCAGGCACAGGGGACATTTTAACCTTGGAAAGGGCTTTTATTTATTGACAAAACTAATGGCTTACACTTTTCTTGAACCAGAATGGCAGCATATTATTTTTAACAGATATGCCAGGCTGCATTTAACCCTTTTAGTGCCAGATGGCTACCCATTTGTCACTCAAAGGGTTATTTCATGCATATCTCTAGGGAATTTTTTTTCAAATCTTGCATTTAAATGTTTTACTTTTTGAACTGCAGAATGGTCAGAAGAAAGAAGACGGAAGATTACAGAAACCAGAAGACAGAAGATTGAAGAAGAAGACAGACAGTGGATGACAGGTAAATGTAACACAGATCTGGGTCTTGTTGCACTTTACTGTTAGGGGTAGTGTAGGGTTAGTTTTTGGGACTGTGTCTAACTTTATTTAAGCTAATGGCTGGTGCGTGACAGTATGTCAGGCACCAATTGTTAGCTTTTTTCCTTTGATGTTCCCATTAATTACACTATTTAGCGTGCGTTTTGGGAACCTAACACATAAAACGGACGTTTGGCCTCAAGTCAATTGCTATAGTCTAACATCCGTTGTGGTCTCAGCTGGTAGGGCAATTGTATTGCTCCACTAGCACTTTTTTCTAATGGACTTTTAGCCAATATTGCCATACCAGCTGTTTTACCGGTCTCAATTGGATAGAGGCTAAAACTGTATAAGTTGCTGAAGATATTTTTACTCTTTCAAAGTATAATTGCTCAGTCAAAGCAGATTTTAATTGTAATGAAACAACTAAATGTGTACTTAATAGATCAGGGAGCAATAAAGCAAAGGTCAGCAAGTGGAAATGTGATTATCATGTTAAACAATACTTGTATATTTAATTAATGTATACATTTGAACCATATAATTAAAATGCGTGTTGTCATACTTGAACACATTTTAGCAACAGACTATGACATTAATAGGACTCATTAGCATACATGAAACCCTGGCAACAGGACCCAGAGTTTTTGTTTAACCCTAGGACAGTGGTTTTAAAACTGGATTCCATAGAAAATGTTAACCCCTTGAAAGCTAGAGAGATTGGAGACCACTCTATCATTCAAGGGGTAAAAGCCCCATATAAATCAAAAATATATATTTTTTAATTTATATTTTTCTCTTGTGGGTAAGTTGGTTGGCCTCACACTGTCACCAGCTCTATGTAACATATTCTCCACATTACACTGAGATACATTAAAACTTTAAAACACTGAAATGTTGTTTTTCCTTCCAGGTCTCCTTGGTAGCACACCAAGAGAGAGAGGCCCTCCTCCCTAGTCAGGACAGGTAAAAACTATAAAGGGACATCCCTCCCCCACCATCCCCAGTGTGTTTTTTACCTGTCCTCCCTAGGATGGTTCCTGTCAGCATCACCACTTGTTATTTTATGAGGACCCAGGTGGATTCTTCTCTGCCTCCAGCCGCAGTGCCATCGAGGCTCATGCTGGAGGGAGACTGCTTCTTGCTCCTTAGCCATCCTCTTATTTTATCTTTTTGATACCCCTCTGGGTATCATGCCTTTGCTTCAGCAGCAGCGGTTGCCTGTCTTCCATGCTGGGTCTGGCTTGCCTCTGAAGTGTTTTACCAATGGAACGCAAGATCCCTGTTCTTCACTATGAGGCTTCCGGTCTGTACATTCCACAGGCCAGAAGTGAAGGGGAGAATCAGGTCAGGGGATCAGTTCCCCTATGGAGTGGCTTACATTGAGCTTGGAGGGATATTTAAACAGCAGTTATTGCTTCTCTCTCTCTTCCCTTTGCTGCAGAGTGCCTAGCCAGGTCAGCCCCAGCGAATCCTTATCTGGTCAATTGTGAGTGCCTCTTAAGGTATTTTTTTCTATGTTGTATTTTTATCCCTTTGTGTTGTTGGGTATTTTGTTATTATTTATTTTTTCATGTTTATTTTTCAAGTTTATCCTAGATGGATCTTCAGGCTTCTTCCATGTGCCTTTTATGTAAAGTTCATTAGGAGGATGGATATTAGAAAAAGTTATGTTCCACCTCTTTGGTAGAGGTGAACTCGCCCTCAGTCTCATAGTCGCTTCCAACTCCTCAGGGCAGTGTGCCTACTGATATCTCTTCTTTAGTATCTCTTTTCTCTTCCATTGCCAAGGAGAATTGGAAAAGTCTCAGATCTGAGGAAGAGATGGCAAGTGCATCAGCCCCTTCTGTTTCTAGGCCAGGCTCTTTTTCCAGGAGGAGACCCCCGGAAGTGTTGGATTTTGACTCTTCCTCTGAAGAGGGTTACCAAGAAGATACTTATCTTTTCCTGGCAGACTGTGTGGGCTTCCTCGTGAAGGGCATCCATGCTTCCCTGGACAATAAGGAAGATTACTCCCCAAGGGCAGTGGCAGATAATCTGTACCTAGAATACAAGAAAAAAGGGAATGGGCTAGTCCTGAGAAACATCGCTCTTTTCCCAGGAAGCTCACAAACTTGTTTCCATTTGATCCTATGTATTCATCCCTTTGGGATAAGATTCCCAAGGTAGATGCCCATTTTGCACATTTATCCCAGAAGATAACTATTCCCGTAGTGGATGGTTCCAGATTTAAAGATTCTATGGATCGTAAGATTAAAACAGCTCTGCGTAGGACTTATAAGGCTAGCACCACTTCCTTCTGTCCAAGTATTGCATCCACTTGAGTCTCTAGGGCTCTGAGAGTCTGGATTCTGCAACTGGAAAAGAACTTCGTTAATAAAGTTCCTAGGAAAGAGCTTTTGAAGTCCACATCCATGCTCCATTTAGCTGCAGACTATCTCTTTGATGCCTCTATGGAAACTCTGAGGATGGCTGCGCTCACCAAAACATTGTGGGTCTTAGTGCTCTTTGGCTCAGACAATGGGTTTATGGAATGGGCTTCTAAGATAAGCTCTGTGCCATGCCTTTTGAGGGTACTTTCTTTTTGGAAAGGAGCTGGATGCCTTTATTCAGTCTCTCGGGGAGAAATAGTTTCTCCTTCAGGATCGGCGGTTCTCCTCACAGAAAACGTTTTTTCGAACCTTCAGCGAAAAGAAGAAACCATCTAAAGGCAAGAGACCACTATCAAGACCGTATGTACCTATAGGACCTAAAGCCCAGAGACCCAGCCAGAATGTCCCCCCTAAATCCCAGTTCTGACGCCAGGCCTTGGATTCCACTAGGAGGAAGGCTCTGGTTTTTTCCAGGATTCCTGGGTTTGCAAATCATCACCAAAGGCTAAAGAATCTGTTTACATACCCTGCCTCCAGAGAGATTCATTGTCACTATGATTCCAGGATCTCTACCAAAGAGAAACATGTTTTGAAATGTCCTACAAGAGATGGTGCTAGAAAAAATTGTCCTCCTTCCAGTATCCTGGCCTTGGAGGAGAAAAGGTACTTATTCTACAGTATTCCTTGTTCCCAAGGCCTCAGGGGTTTTTTGCTTGGTAGTGAATCTCACCTTCCTGAACCAATTCATCATTCAGGAATGTTTCAATATGGAGAACATCAGATCCACAGTCAATATTCTTCACCAGGGGGACTGGATGGTGACCTTGGACTTCAATCATGCCTATCTTCACATTACAATTCACCCAAGCTTCCAGAAATATTTGAGAATTGCTTTCAGAGACAGGGGAGTGATATCTCATTACCAGTTTGCAGGTCTCCCATTTAGATTGACCTTAGCCCCCCCGTGTCTTTACAAAGCTGTTGGCAATCATAATTTCCTTCCTAAGGGAGAAGGACATAGCCATTATTCCATATCTGGACAACTAGTTAGTGAAGGACGCTTCTCCTCCTCTCCTTCAAGAACATCTGTATCTGGTAATTTCCACTCTCAACTTCCTGTGTTGGAGGTTGAATATCAAAAAATCATGCCTGTCCCTCAGACATCTCATGTCCATCCTGGGTTTCCTGTTGTTATCAATCGAAGCGGTCCCATGGACAAGTCTCCACATGGAACCCCTCCAGCAATTGATTCTGTCATCCTTGAACAAAGATCCCCATTCTTCCCATCAGCTGGTTCCAATTTCATTAGAAGTAAAACATTACCTAGGATGGTGATCCAGGGACAGACTACCTGTAGGTCTCCCATGGTGCACCCAGGACTGGACAGTCATGACTACCAACGCCAGCAAGATAGGATGGGAGAATTCCTCTGTGATTGTTAATTTCAAGTTCTCTGGTCGACCTCCAAAAAGAAACTCCATTTCAGTCACCTAGAGCTTCTGGCAGTCTGGAGGGCCTTGAAGTTAGTTGCTCCTTTTCTCAGAGGGTCAGCATTAAAGATCCGCTCAGACAACATGACGGTGGTATGTTATCTGGCCTATCAGGGATGTACATGGAATACCTCTCTCCTCCTCTTGATATCGAGGATTCTTCAATGGACAGAAGTCAATCTGCAAGCACTGACAGCAATTCACATTCCCAGAAGACTCAACATAGAGGTGAATTTTAACAGCCGGAGGATGTTCACCCAGATGAATGGTCTCTTCATCCCAGGGTTTATCTGACATTCACAGAGAAATTGGGACTACCTCAAATAGATCTGATAGCCTCCAGGCTGAATGCAAAGGTTCCCCAGTTTTTCTCCCTGTTGCAGTAGATGCTCTGGTGCAGAAGTAGGACTTTCATCTGGCCTGTCTCTTCCTGCCTCTGAGTCTCATTGCTGTCTCTTTGATAAAAAGTTATCAGGAGAAAACCACAGTCATATTCATAGCTCCATACTGGCCGAGGAGGTCGTGGTTCCTTCTTCTGAAATCCATTTCAAAAGAGGACCCGTTGATGCTTCCCTCCATGGAGACAGTGTTGTTCCAGGATCCAGTATCTCACCCTCAGCTGAACAACGTGAAGCTTGCAGCGTGGTTCTTGAATCCCAGCTACTAGCTACCCGTGGACTTTATGATGGGGTAATTTCAGTTTTACTTGACTCCAGACAATCCACTATGACTGGAGTATATAATTGTATTATGGACTAGATTTTCATTCTAAGCATTCTTTAGATCCTGTTCATCCTTCAATTCCCTCTCTCCTGGTTTTTGTAACTGAAGGCTTCTCTAAGGGTCTATGCCCTGCTACCCTTAGAGTGCAGATTGTGGCATTGGGTAGCTTTACGAGACAACCTCTAGGCACTAATCCTATGGTTGGGTGGTTCCTCAGGTCAGCATTTTTGTTAAGGCCCATGTGTTCCCCTTCTGTTTATCCATGGGACTTGAATCTTGTCTTGAAGGTTTTGCTCACTCTATTTGAGCCTCTGGATTCCATTTCCCTGAGATTTTTGTCCCTCAAGACTGCTCTCCTCGTAGCCCTTGTGTCAGCCAGAAGGGTTGGAGAACTTGAGGCCTTGTCTATCCTGGAACCCTACTTACAGCTCAGATCTGATTCCATGATTCTCAGAATTTCTCCTGAGTTTCAAGAGAAACTTCCAAGGTCAACTCTTCCTTCCACAGAAGTCAAGAGTTATGTCTGCTGGTTCACTTTCCTGATCCTCATTCTGAGGCTGCATTGTCTGGATGTGAAAAGGTGTTTGCTATGTTATGTGCAAAGAACAAGAGATCTTCAGATTTCCTCTTCTCTTTTTGTAATTTTCTTTGGGCAATCCAAAGGCAAAAAGGTTTCCAAGTCGACTGTTTCCAGGTGGCTGCATGCTGCTATTGAAGAATCATACAAAGTGAGTGGCTTAGTTCCCCCGGCAAATATTAAGACTCACTCAACTAGATCCATGGCAGCCTCTTGGGCAGGGAAGGTTCAAACTTCAGTAGAACAGATATGTAGGGCTGCTACCTGGTGAAATGTCCTACTTTCGTCAAGCATTATCGACTTGACCTACACGCTGCAGGGATTCAGCGTTCAGGCGGAAAGTTCATGAGACAGTCTGTGATCCCACCTATTGATGCTTAGTTTTGTTTTCTCCCTTGGTGTGTTACCAAGGAGACTCGGAAAGAAAAAATGGAATTTCTTACTTGTTAATTCCTTTTTCCTCCGGGTCTCTGTAGGTAGCACATGAATTTCCCTTCCCTTGGTCCGATCTTGGTTCTTACAATAAACTTTATTTTGCTTCCTGGCTGGCTTTGTTCAAACACTGTGGATGGTGGGGGAGGGAGGTTTTTTTACCTGTCCTGATTAGGGAGGAGGGGCTCTCCCTCTTGGTGTGCTACCTACAGAAACCCAGAGGAAAAAGGAATTGACAGGTAAGAAATTCCATTTTTCCACTAGATTTTTCTTATAATAAGCACTATAACCTGGTCTCTTCCAGAAATGCAGTATCATCCTATAAAATTATGTGCAATCTCTTAATAATAGTTTAGTCTTAAATTATTGGTAACAATTTCTATGCTAATATATTTTATATTTATAATGTTAACCCCTTGGGTTCTAGTGAAATATCCAAAGAAAGATGAAACAACCTCTATAGAATTCAAGGTTTAAAGTCTTAAATTGTTAGGGTTCCTCTGGAATTTACTACAAAACTAATGAGAACTTAATTTACACTCGAGAAATAATTTTTACTGGGACTACAATGAGTGTTATAGAACAACAGACAGTGGCTGTTTTAGAAATAATTGTAATTTGTATATATGAGATTATTCATTATACTTTATAGCCCCAAAAATAGGCTAAAAAATTTATGTGAAATAAAGCAATATATAAAAAAGTTTAAGTAGCTTTAGGTCAGAATTAAAAAAATAACTATAATTGTGAAAAAAGAACACTGCTGCCTTCTACAATTATATTCTCTTTTCTTGGTCAAATCTTTTTCTTGGAACTCAAATTCATTAAAGTTATACTGCTTATCTCTATGGCAATTATAATAAAATAAAAATAAAATGCATATCTTCAGTTTCCAAACGGGAATTCATGGTTCATAATTTCTGGCTCCCAATATAATACAGCAACTTGCTGTTGTTTTACTGCAACTTTACTTTGTAACTCTAACATTCTGACAGTTGGTGGATAAACTAGCACAAGTTTGTACAGCAAGTCCGTGTCCCAGCTTGACCCATTGACTTTTATCCAGAGGAGGGAATGCATGTTCTATGAAGTGAATCAATGACAAAAGTGAAAAGAAACATGGGGTGCCCATTTTTTTCAACAAGTGATGAAAAAATAAAATAAAACAACAAAATATGCATATCCTTTTAAAGACAACAATAATATATATATAATGTAAGGTTTCTTTAGCTTAATTGCAGAGCATAGTATGAAATTGTGAAGTAACAGGTTACCTTTTTGATTCATAGGAAGAAGCTGTAGAATTCACGTGAAGCCTCATGCCTCTGAATGTAAAAAAAAACAGCTATGCTTTGCCAAAATGGATCCTACTATTTTAAGGATTAGAAATTAGTCCATCTCATCTGACTTTCACTTGTGAAGTTAATGATTGAGCTTCAAATTTCACTGGCTCCAGTGCCATTCCCATAAGCAGCAACTGTTGAGATGAGATAGGGTTGTTTTTTGGGGGGATTCTGTTATTTATCTGCATGTTGCTGCAGGAGGAAGTGGAAGTAAGCGACAACACAACACAACTTTAGTGCAGCTTCAACTGAAAAATATAAAACCACACAATGGTAATGCATGTCCACTGAAATCCATTGTACATTTCCATTGGTGCATGAAGCATTTGCATGCATAGTTAGTTTTGAATATCGCTAGTCTGAAAACCCAGATACTATGCAATGTATTCTATTCCAAAATTTTTTTAAGAATTGAAAATAGTGTGTTAAAAATATCCATGTACTGTACACTTGGTGTAAAAGTGAACTACAAGTCCTCTGAGTTCTGAGTATCTGGTTTAAGTTTCATTAGGAGTAAGCAGTTGTTTGTGCCCAGAATTAGATGCCAGGCTCAATTTACATTTTAAAAAGTGTCTATACACATTTTTGTATTTACAGTAGTCAGTTTACTTTTTCATTCCACATTCTTTGTTTGCCTTTATTATACCTATATTCTCCCCCTCCGTTTTGTGTAAAATGCCCTCCCTCCATTTTCTTGTAGGGGGTACTTTCTTGTAGATTTCTCCCTCCATATTTTGCAGTCAGTAGTTTACTCCTCCCCCACTGTTTCCTGATCCTATAAAAGCATCTCTAGCACTCTGGTAGACCTTGCTCTGGAGAAGCACTTCTGCTTTGCAATCCCAAGCGAGCTTGAAATTTAAGAGAGTTATAAAACACCAGAAGTTTGAAACCAGCAGGAGCTGGTGAAAGTCTTTTGGTGTATATTGTATTTTTATCATGTTTGCTTTAGTGCAATTAAGTGCAGTGGATGTTTGATAATTGTTTTCCATGAAATCTTTTATGGTATGGACTGTCCAATATGTAGACAATTCTCTAACTTGCATGAGGAGACTGGTAAAGTAAAGACTGAGATTAAAAGGTCGTTTGTGTCTTTCCCCATGTTCAGTTACCAGTAGTTCAAGCACCACTGGTTCAGAGACAAACTAGGAGGAAAACAGCCTGGAAAACTTTTGCAAATAAAGAAACAGTCCTGTTCTAGTCAATATAGATTACTCAAAAATGTGAAACCCTGTGTAAAGTATATATTATAACTGTTTTAATATATTTCAAACAAATAAGGGTTTTGAAGCATAATTTGGGCAAATTATGCTCAAGCTCACTTACCACGCCAATGTTCCTCAAATTCATACAAGTCCTATGAAATACTTAGGATATAATCTAATTTAAAATTAAAATAAATAGTAAAAGAAAGAGTGTTTGTAGAAAATGCATCAACAAATGAATAGGTAAAACCTGAGTGAGATGGCTCAGTTGGTTAATGCAACTATAGAAATCTGTTCAAACTACAAGGTCGCAGATTCTAGTCCATGCAAGGTCAGCTCAACCCTTCACCCTTCTGAGGTAGATAAAATGAGTCCAGGACATACTTGAAAATAAGAGACAATCTCAGTGTATTCTTCCTGGTAAAATACTTTCACAAAAAAAAAAAAAAAAATGAACAAGGGAAAAATGTGGTAATAAAGAAGGGCCATCAATCAGTAATATTGATAGTTCAGATACTGACACTGATCCATATGTTTCAGCTATTTTGGTAGAGCGGACAGGACCAAGAGGAAGATAAGGTGGTGGACATGAAGACCAACAAAATGACAACAATCACAACCTTTGAGATCAGAAATTCTGGGAAATTCAACATGGGACCCAACAGGGCGAACAGGAAGCTACAATAGGACAATGTATTTTGGTGCCACAGGGTCCACAAATTGTAAACTTATCCTCATACATCCTGACTAAGGATGAAATTAATTTATTTCGAAATGGTCTCTCCTTCTGTCCGAGTAAACATCCTGATGCTTTTTTACTATATATCTTCATTAGAAAACCACTTTTGAACAAGTTTCATAACAAGGAACACTATATAAGGTTATCAAATGAGGAAGAATCAGAAATCACTTGGATAACACAAGATATAGAACTGATGCAGGACTTGGAGGTATTACTAAAAGAAAATGAGGGCAATTTTATCTCAGATGTAAAATTTAGCATCTTTAAAGGGATAGTTATGTTTCAAAATAAAAGCAGCTTCAATTAATACTGTCAGAGTTGTAGTTCAAGAGTAATTGAATGATAAAGTATCCCCCTCCTGCCCCTTTAACTGATGGAACACTGATCACCTCAGAACAGAAAGGTGGTGTCCAAATAGCTTGCAGAGAGGGACAATCTTCAACTAGCATAAGGGAAGAAACTGTCAAAGGGGCAGGGTTTTCATTGTTCTCACAGTAAGAAGATTGTCCCTTGCTGCAACCTGTCCAGTCAAGAGACCAGATTCCACATCTGAGGGGAGGTGGCTTACAATAGGTAAAAGGGACGGGAGGGGGATACTTTATCATTCAATTACTCTTGAACTACAACTCTGACAGTATTGAAATAACACTCTCCATGGCCCAAATACTATGTAGATTAATTGAAGCTGTTTTTATTGTGAAACATTACTATCCCTTTAAACTGAAATCCACATTTTGTCCTAGCATCTTAAGGTGCTCTACTATTAAGAAATTTTTGGAGTTTTTAAGGGTGATTTTTTTAAGCATGAGTCCTTCAGATTGCTATGATAATGAAAGAAAATGGAATGATGTAGAAATAAAAGAATATAACAAAAGGGGTAATCTAGTGATCTGGCAAAATGATAAATAAGTTAAAAAAGTTGAGGCAACTTTCAGATAAGCTGATGTAAAAGAGATTGATGTTTTACCCTTCGCTTAAATTTCAAGAATTGTTGAACACTTTATTGACATTTGCATTCCAAGAAGGTATTATCACACAGGCCAGTTACAATTACAGTTTTTTTTGGGTGCTAGGTGGGGTCTAGCAACCTGCTGGGTAGAACTATTGCAATCTATGATTGAGACTGCACTTAATTTTTTAGATACCTTGTTATGTGCATTTGTAGATACTTTATCATTTTATGTACATGACACAGAGGTTGTCTAGCTGAAATTAGAAATGTCTGATAAGGGGCATTCTGAAAGAACAGTTAATCAGACTTCAACATAATTGTGTAGATGTTAATGGCCACAACATGAGAACACATGAATTGACCATACTGTTCAGTGAGCATGGTCACACCAACAGGAGTATCAGTCTGGTCAGGAGAAAGGCTTTACTTATGGATAGGTAATCACTTTTGATTCCGTAAAATAAGGTATCTAACAATATTATTCATTTTATTGCCACTTAATCACCCGAATAGGATCAAATTAAAAAGATTTTGGATAAAAGGTGGTATATTTTGTATAGGGATCTGATGTTATAGACGTTTCTACAAGATAGAATAAGTATGCCTGCTAGAAGTGACAACTTGTGCGATATGTTAACAGTCATTTTAAAAGTTATCAATCATAAAACATAAAAAAATCATCTGTTAAGGGATCCTTTGCATGTCTGTCTTGTAGGCTTGTTGATGCATGCAAACTACAAAGTCTTTTAGGGACATTATGGACACACATGAATTTAAAATTTGTGATTTTTTTTAATTTGTAAGAGCAGTGCTGTAACTTATTGTTTGCAATGAAGCTGCCTAGAAATATATGTAGGGATGAACACAAGACAGCTGATTGGAAGAATTTTGGACACCAGTAGTGTTGAGCGAGCATGCTCTGCCGAAGCTCGGTTCGGCTCGAGCATCGCTCTGCTCGGCACATGGCGGTACTCGTACGAGTACCGCATGTGCTCGCCCGCCATGTTCGGGTCTCCTCCCCGCACGTTTCGCGGCTGCTGCGCAGCCAATAAACGTGCAGGGAGGCTCTGACAGCAGTGTAATGCCAGCAGCCATGTTGGCTGCTGGCATTACACTGATTGGCTGGCCAGAACCCGTGATCGGGTGCTGTATAGCACCTGACCAGCGAGTTCGGCTCAGTCTTAGCCAGGGAGAGATGAGGATAGGAAGGGAAAGTCAGTGTAGGGAGAAGACAAGCAATTGTGAAAAAAAAAAAAGACCCAAAAGTCCTTTTTAGGACTACTGTGTGTGGGGGCAGCAGTTTATTTTGTGAGGGGGAAAAAAAAAAAAAAAAAAAAAACTTCATATATTCTGTTTAGTGTGCAAAGTTGCAGATTAGCAGCACATTCTTTTTAGCGTGCAAAGTTGCAGATTAGAGCACATTCTGTTTAGTGTGCAAAGTTGCAGATTAGCAGCACATTCTGTTTACTGTGCAAAGTTTCAGAATAGGAAAACATTCTGTTAAGTCTTCAAACTGTAAAATATCAAAGTCACATATTCCATTCACTGTGCGTCGCCGCATTTAAGAAGCAAATTCTGTTTACTGTGCAAAGTTTCAGAATAGGAAAACATTCTGTTAAGTCTTCAAACTGTAAAATATCAAAGTCACACATTCCATTCACTGTGCGTAGCCGCAGTTAAGAAGCAAATTCTGTGTACTGTGCAAAGTTTCAGAATAGGAAAACATTCTGTTAAGTCTTCAAACTGTAAAATATCAAAGTCACATATTCCATTCACTGTGCGTAGCCGCAGTTAAGAAGCAAATTCTGTTTACTGTGCACAGTTTCAGAATAGGAAAAAATTCTGTTAAGTCTTCAAACTGTAAAATATCAAAGTCACATATTCCATTCACTGTGCGTCGCCGCAGTTAAGAAGCAAATTCTGTTTACTGTGCACAGTTTCAGAATAGGAAAAAATTCTGTTAAGTCTTCAAACTGTAAAATATCAAAGTCACATATTCCATTCACTGTGTGTCGCCGCAGTTAAGAAGCAAATTCTGTTTACTGTGCACAGTTTCAGAATAGGAAAAAATTCTGTTAAGTCTTCAAACTGTAAAATATCAAAGTCACATATTCCATTCACTGTGCGTCGCCGCAGTTAAGAAGCAAATTCTGTTTACTGTGCACAGTTTCAGAATAGGAAAAAATTCTGTTAAGTCTTGAAACTGTAAAATATCAAAGTCACATATTCCATTCACTGTGCGTCGCCGCAGTTAAGAAGCAAATTCTGTTTACTGTGCACAGTTTCAGAATAGGAAAAAATTCTGTTAAGTCTTCAAACTGTAAAATATCAAAGTCACATATTCCATTCACTGTGCGTCGCCGCAGTTAAGAAGCAAATTCTGTTTACTGTGCAAAGTTTCAGAATAGGAAAACATTCTGTTAAGTCTTCAAACTGTAAAATATCAAAGTCACACATTCCATTCACTGTGCGTAGCCGCAGTTAAGAAGCAAATTCTGTGTACTGTGCAAAGTTTCAGAATAGGAAAAAATTCTGTTAAGTCTTCAAACTGTAAAATATCAAAGTCACATATTCCATTCACTGTGCGTCGCCGCAGTTAAGAAGCAAATTCTGTTTACTGTGCACAGTTTCAGAATAGGAAAAAATTCTGTTAAGTCTTCAAACTGTAAAATATCAAAGTCACATATTCCATTCACTGTGTGTCGCCGCAGTTAAGAAGCAAATTCTGTTTACTGTGCACAGTTTCAGAATAGGAAAAAATTCTGTTAAGTCTTCAAACTGTAAAATATCAAAGTCACATATTCCATTCACTGTGCGTCGCCGCAGTTAAGAAGCAAATTCTGTTTACTGTGCACAGTTTCAGAATAGGAAAAAATTCTGTTAAGTCTTGAAACTGTAAAATATCAAAGTCACATATTCCATTCACTGTGCGTCGCCGCTGTTAAGAAGCAAATTCTGTTTACTGTGCACAGTTTCAGAATAGGAAAAAATTCTGTTAAGTCTTCAAACTGTAAAATATCAAAGTCACATATTCCATTCACTGTGCGTCGCCGCAGTTAAGAAGCAAATTCTGTTTACTGTGCACAGTTTCAGAATAGGAAAAAATTCTGTTAAGTCTTCAAACTGTAAAATATCAAAGTCACATATTCCATTCACTGTGCGTCGCCGCAGTTAAGAAGCAAATTCTGTTTACTGTGCACAGTTTCAGAATAGGAAAAAATTCTGTTAAGTCTTCAAACTGTAAAATATCAAAGTCACATATTCCATTCACTGTGCGTCGCCGCAGTTAAGAAGCAAATTCTGTTTACTGTGCACAGTTTCAGAATAGGAAAAAATTCTGTTAAGTCTTCAAACTGTAAAATATCAAAGTCACATATTCCATTCACTGTGCGTCGCCGCAGTTAAGAAGCAAATTCTGTTTACTGTGCACAGTTTCAGAATAGGAAAAAATTCTGTTAAGTCTTCAAATTGTAAAATATCAAAGTCACATATTCCATTCACTGTGCGTCGCCGCAGTTAAGAAGCAAATTCTGTTTACTGTGCACAGTTTCAGAATAGGAAAAAATTCTGTTAAGTCTTCAAACTGTAAAATATCAAAGTCACATATTCCATTCACTGTGCGTCGCCGCAGTTAAGAAGCAAATTCTGTTTACTGTGCACAGTTTCAGAATAGGAAAAAATTCTGTTAAGTCTTCAAACTGTAAAATATCAAAGTCACATATTCCATTCACTGTGCGTCGCCGCAGTTAAGAAGCAAATTCTGTTTACTGTGCACAGTTTCAGAATAGGAAAAAATTCTGTTAAGTCTTCAAACTGTAAAATATCAAAGTCACATATTCCATTCACTGTGCGTCGCCGCAGTTAAGAAGCAAATTCTGTTTACTGTGCACAGTTTCAGAATAGGAAAAAATTCTGTTAAGTCTTCAAACTGTAAAATATCAAAGTCACATATTCCATTCACTGTGCGTCGCCGCAGTTAAGAAGCAAATTCTGTTTACTGTGCACAGTTTCAGAATAGGAAAAAATTCTGTTAAGTCTTCAAACTGTAAAATATCAAAGTCACATATTCCATTCACTGTGCGTCGCCGCAGTTAAGAAGCAAATTCTGTTTACTGTGCACAGTTTCAGAATAGGAAAAAATTCTGTTAAGTCTTCAAACTGTAAAATATCAAAGTCACATATTCCATTCATTGTGCGTCGCCGCAGTTAAGAAGCAAATTCTGTTTACTGTGCACAGTTTCAGAATAGGAAAAAATTCTGTTAAGTCTTCAAACTGTAAAATATCAAAGTCACATATTCCATTCACTGTGCGTCGCCGCAGTTAAGAAGCAAATTCTGTTTACTGTGCACAGTTTCAGAATAGGAAAAAATTCTGTTAAGTCTTCAAATTGTAAAATATCAAAGTCACATATTCCATTCACTGTGCGTCGCCGCAGTTAAGAAGCAAATTCTGTTTACTGTGCACAGTTTCAGAATAGGAAAAAATTCTGTTAAGTCTTCAAACTGTAAAATATCAAAGTCACATATTCCATTCACTGTGCGTCGCCGCAGTTAAGAAGCAAATTCTGTTTACTGTGCACAGTTTCAGAATAGGAAAAAATTCTGTTAAGTCTTCAAACTGTAAAATATCAAAGTCACATATTCCATTCACTGTGCGTCGCCGCAGTTAAGAAGCAAATTCTGTGTACTGTGCAAAGTTGCAGATTTGCAGCACATATTCCGTGTAATATGAAGAAGGCGGGTAAAAAGGGACGGGGAAGTGGACGTGATCCTGATAGTTCAGGGCGCGGGTCAGGACGTGTAGAAACTGCACCTGGTGCCAGAGCACAAGACAGAAAGACATCCACCATACCTAGCTTCATGTCTCATTTTACAGGGCGTCGCAGGACATCACTCTCGAGGTCCGACCACTGCAAACAGGTGGTCGGTTGGATGTCAGCTGATACTGCTTCCAGTCGGTTAAGCACCACCCTGTCTTCCACCAAGTCCACTCTCAGTAGCCAAGAGTCTGGTCAACATAATCCTCACTCTGATCATTCTTCCTCCCACCATAGAGGATCTGGTCAAAGAAGTGATCCCACACTGGGATATAGTGAGGAGCTCGTCTCATCACCAATCCTTAATTTGAACCTCTCTCCAAGCACGCTTGCAGAGGAAAATGACATCTTGTGCCCTGATTCACAACCTCTAGAGGGTACCCAATCACAAGAAGATGACAGAGGTGAACGGCATTTAAGGTCAAAGGAAGTGGATGATGATGATGATGAGACACAGTTGCCATTAAATCAACCACTATTACTGTCTCAAGACCTTGATGAGGAGGATGATATACAGTTGTCAATGACTGAGTATGTGGTGGGATCATACATGAGGAGGATGATCAGAGTGAGGAAGTGGAGGAGGACTTGGTGGACGATGAGGTGACTGACCCCACCTGGGAAGGTGTAGAGCCGAGCGATGACAGCAGTCCTGAGGGTGAGCCATCTGCAGCACCGCAACAGGCTGGAAGAGGCAGTGGTGTGGATACAGAAAGAAGGCGGACCGCACCAAATCGGCCCGCAAATGTTCCACGGAGCACCCCCTTGCGTAAATCTCCCTTGCCAAGGGGTAGGTGTTCCGCGGTATGGCGTTTTTTTAAGGAAAGTGCGGACGACAAAAGAATTGTAGTTTGCAACCTGTGCCACACCAGAATGAGCCGAGGCATGAACACTAGAAACCTCACCACCACCAGCATGATCCGACACATGGCATCCAAGCACCGTAATAAGTGAGAGGAACGCCTGGATCGCCCATCTGTGTCTGCAGGCCACACCACTGCCTCCTCTTCCCCTGTTTTCGGTGCCGGCCAATCGCCTGTCGAAGGCGCAGGCCCGCATACCTCCCGCCCTGCACCTGTACCATCTGAAGCACCATCAGCGACCACATCCACTTCCCTGTCCCAGCACAGCGTCCAAATGTCGTTACCCCAGGCATTTGAGCGCAAGCGAAAATACCCAGCCACCTACCCACAGGCCATAGCACTAACCTCACACCTTTCCAAATTACTGGTCATCGAAATGCTGCCATTTAGGCTTGTGGAGACTGAGTCCTTCCGCAGCCTGATGGCAGCAGCTGTCCCTCGGTACGCGGTCCCCAGCCGCCACTACTTTTCCCGGTGTGCCATCCCCGCATTACACCACCATGTGTCCCGTAACATCACCCGTGCCCTGACCAACGCAGTTACTGGGAAGGTCCACTTAACGACTGACACATGGACAAGTGCTTGTGGCCAGGGACGCTACATTTCCCTGCCGGCACACTGGGTGAATGTCGTGGAGGCTGGGAGCGACTCGGACTCTGGGATGGCACAGGTGCTACCCACGCCGAGGATTGCGGGCCCTACCTCCATCAGGGTTTCCGCCAGCACCTACGTTATTGGCTCCTCCTCCTCCGTTTCCACCTCCGAATTCTCTGCGCGCAGCGCCACTCACCCATCAGCCGGTAGCTGGAAGCAGTGTAGCACTGCAGTGGGGAAGCATCAACAGGCCGTGCTGAAGCTGATCTGCCTTGGGGACAAACAGCACACGGCCTCAGAGCTGTTGCAGGGGATTAGTCACCAGACCGAGCAGTGGCTCTCGCCACTCAACCTGCAACCAGGCATGGTTGTGTGTGATAATGGGCGTAACTTGGTGGCGGCTTTGGAGCTCGGCAAGCTCACACACGTACCATGCCTAGCGCATGTATTTAATTTAGTGGTTCAGCGATTTCTAAAAACCTACCCCAATTTGCATGATCTCTTGACCAAGGTGCGCCGCGTGTGTGCACATTTCCGTAAGTCATCTACAGCTTCAGCCGGCCTGTTGAAGCTGCAGCAGCGCTTACAATTGCCAGCTCACCGGCTGCTGTGTGACGTGAGCATGCGCTGGAACTCCACCTTCCACATGTTGGCCCGGCTTTGTGAGCAGCAGAGGGCAGTAGTGGAGTACCAGCTGTTACACGGTTGTCGCCTCTCCGTTCAACTTCCTGTAATCAGAAGTGAGGAGTGGGAATGGATGTCAGACCTCTGCGAGGTTTTACGCAATTTTGAGGAATCACACAGATGGTGAGCGGCGATAACACTATTATCAGTGTAACCATCCCACTTCTGTGTCTACTGAAACGCTCGCTGCTCACAATTAAAACCGACGCTTTGCATGTGGAAGAGGTGGAAATGCGGGAGGAAGAGCTTACACAAGGTGATAGCCAGAGCACCCTCACTTCGTCTTCTCAGCGACAATTGGAGGAGGCGGAGGAGGAGGAGGAGGAGGAGGAAGACACGGTTGCCTCCGCTACAGAGGGTAGCCATGGAACTTTAGTTCCATCTCTTCAGCGTGGGTGGGCAGAAGAGGAGGAAGAGGATGAGGAGATTGAGAGTCATCCTCCTGGTGAGGACAGCGAAATCTTGCCTGTTGGTACTCTGGCACACATGGCTGACTTTATGTTAGGCTGCCTTTCCCGTGACCCACGCGTTATACGCATTTTAGACAACACGGATTACTGGGTGTTCACCCTTCTGGACCCCCGCTACAAAGAGAATTTCTCATCTCTCATTCCTCCGGTGGAGAGGACAAGCAAAATGGTGCAATACCAGAAGGTTCTTGTTGAAAAATTGCTCCAAAATTTTCCATCTGACAACGCTGGCGGCAGAGTACGTGCTACCTTGGCCATCCGAGAAGGGGAGAAAAGGGGAGCACACAGCAGTTCCGACAAAGGCAGGGCAACACTCTCCAAGGCGTAGGACACCTTCATGACACCCCGCCAGCACCCTCACCCTGATGCGCAGCCTAGTGTCACAAGGAGGGAAAAGTTTTGGAAGATGGTGATGGAGTACGTAGCAGACCGTGTCAGCGTCCTCAATGATCCCTCTGTGCCTTACAACTACTGGGTGTCCAAGCTGGACACGTGGTATGAACTGGCACTCTACGCCTTGGAGGTGCTGGCCTGCCCTGCCGCCAGCGTTCTGTCTGAGCGGGTATTTAGTGCTGCTGGTGGCATCATAACAGATAAGCGTATCCGCCTTTCCACCGAAAATGCTGATAGGTTGACACTTATAAAAATGAACAAGGCCTGGATTTCCCCTGACTTCTCCACTCCACTGGAGGAAAGCCCCGGAGGAACATAAAGTGACTTTATATATGTTATTTACAATGATGGGAATACTCTGTATTCCCATTCACCCCTTCCACCCAAAAAACGGGTATATGGTTGACTCTTAATCTTCTCATCCTCCTCCTCCTCTTCCATATGCCCTGTGATATAATTTTTATATAGGGCCAGCTCACCAGCGGGCCCTGTTTGACAATTTTTGTATAGGTCAGCTCACCAGCGGGCCTTCTCATATAATGTTTTATTGGGTCAGCTCTCTAGCGGGCCCTCTCATATAATGTTTTATAGCGTCAGCTCACTAGCGGGCCTTCGCATATAATGTTTAGGATGGTCAGCTCCGCAGCAGACCCTCACCCATAATGTTTTGGATGGTCGGCTCAGCGCACGTTTCCCTCTTAATCATGGCCCCAGTTCAGAAAAATCGAGGAAATTTTTGGGAGAATTTACCTTTGCGCACGTTTCCCTCTTAATCATGGCCTCAGTTCAGAAAAATCGAGAAAATGTTTGGGAGAATTTGCCTTTGCGCACGTTTCCCTCTTAATCATGGCCTCAGTTCAGAAAAATCAAGGAAATTTTTGGGAGAATTTGCCTCTGCGCACGTTTCCCTCTTAATCATGGCCTCAGTTCAGAAAAATCGAGGACATTTTTGGGAGAATTTGCAGATGATATACAAGTAAATATACAGCAAATACTGTTTGGTAACAATTTTTTGCCTAAAGTCGTTTTTATCTGCCTTTTTGTGTGTTTTACGGTCTGTCTGTAAAAATGGCGTACTACGGGCGAAACATCGTTCCCAGCAGCGATGTTGGAGTCCAAGATGCATCCAGACATCCTCCCTATGCTGTCCCTGAACCATTTCTGTGGTGTTTCCATCATTTTCTGCCCTTTTCCTATGGACCAGGCACCCTCCCCTCATCAGAGCAGGGGGTGCCTGGTGTAATGCTCGAGTCCTCCCATTGACTTCAATGGGGCTCGGGTGCTTGGCCGAGCACTCGAGCCTCCGGGGGTGCTCGGTCAGAGCACCCGAACACCCGAGCATTGGGGTGCTCGCTCATCACTAGACACCAGCAATATAGTAAATGTTGAAAACAATCCAGTTATAAAAAGTCAGTAGTGTTGCAAAACATTTCCAGTGTAGTCATAATAAAAATCTATTTAACTAATTTTGCTATTGATTCTCATAAAATGGATATATGTGGTGGTACAATTAGAGAACAAATAGATTTTCATTTCAAATAGTGACTTTCCACAAGGTCTGAATGAAGAGCTCAAATTTACAGGGTTTATTAATACATTTATTTATGTATTTTAGATATGTGTACTTCCTCATGTCTCAAAACTACAGTGAGGGAAAATTATTTGATCCCCTGCTTATTTTGTATGTTTGCCCGCTGACAAAGAAATGATCAGTCTATAATTTTAATGGTAGGTTTATTTGACCAGTGAGAAACAGAATAACAACAAATTACAAATTGATTTGCATTGTATTGAGTGAAATAAGTATTTGATCCCCTATCAATCAGCAAGATTTCTGGCTCCCAGGTGTCTTTTATACAGGAAACTAGCTGAGATTAGGATCACTCTCTTAAAGGGAGTGCTTCTAATCTCAGCTAATTACCTGTATAAAAGACACCTGTCCACAGAAGCAATCAATCAATCAGATTCCAAACTCTCCACCATGGCCAAGACCAAAGAGCTGTCCAAGGATGTCAGGGACACGATTGTAGACCTACACAAGGCTGGAACGGGCTACAAGACCATCGCCAAGCAGCTTGGTGAGAAGGTGACAACAGTTGGTGGGATTATTCGCAAATGGAAGAAACACAAAATAACTGTCAGTCTCCCTTGGTCTGGGGCTCCATGCAAGATCTCACCTTGTGGAGTTTCAATGATCATGAGAACGGTGAGGAATAAGCCCAGAACTACACGGGAGGATCTTGTCAATGATCACAAGGCAGATGGGACCATAGTCACCAAGAAAACAATTGGTAACACACTACACCATGAAGGACTAAAGTCCTGCAGCGCCCGCAAGGTCCCCCACTAAAGAAAGCACATGCACAGGCCCATCTGAAGTTTGCCAGTGAACATCTAAATGATTCAGAGGAGAACTGGGTGAAAGTGTTGTGGTCAGATGAGACCAAAATCGAGCACTTTGACATCAACTCAACTCACCATGTTTGAAGGAGGAGGAATGTTGCCTATGACCCCAAGAACACCATCCCCACCATCAACATAGAGGTAGTAACATTATGCTTTGGGGGTGTTTTTCTGCTAAGGGAACAGGACAAATTCACTGCATCAAAGGGACGATGGACGGGGCTCATGTACTGTCAAATCTTGAGTGAGAACCTCCTTCCCTCAGCCAGGGCATTGAAAATTAGGCGTGGATGGCTATTCCAGCATGACAATGACTCAAAACACACGGCCAAGGCAACAAAGGATTGGCTCAAGAAGGAGCACATTAAGGTCCTGGAGTGGCCTAACCAGTCTCCAGACCTTAATCCCATAGAAAATCTGTGGAGGAAGCTGAAAGTTCAAGTTGCCAAACATCAGCCTTGAAACCTGAATGACTTGGAGAGGATCTGCAAAGAGGAGTGGGACAAAATCCCTCCTGAGATGTGTGCAAACCTGGTGGCCAACTACAAGAAATGTCTGACCTCTGTGATTGCCAACAAGGTTTTTGCCACCAAGTACTAAGTCATGTTTTGCAAAGGGGTCAAATACTTATTTCACTCAGTAAAATGCAAATAAATGTATAACTTTTTTGAAATTCGTTTTTCAGGAATTTTGTTGTTATTCTGTCTCTCATTGTTCAAATAAACGTACCATTAAAATTATAGACTGATCATTTCTTTCAAATGTACAAAATCAACAGGGGATCAAATATTTTTTTCCCTTACTGTAGATGTTTCATGACATAGATCACTGTGTAGAGATACAGTTTAAACATACTTCAGCATTGGTGATTAGAGGAATGGGGAATAAGCTTTATCAATTGACTGATACTTTGCATCAAACATGCATATGGTTCCTCAATTCTCTCATCTTACTATCAAGGTAGTGATTGATATAAAATGTTATGGATACCTGGAGGATCAATTGTTATGCAGCCATTACCTTGCCGAAAATAAATTTTTTAATTTGCACAACGGATCTCTCAATACAAATGTTTATTGACTGAGTTAATCACGGACTCTACATAAACCATGAAGATTAACCACAAATGTCCCCTGTTGATGTGTCCAAAGAATAACGCAAAACATACATAGGGTACTTTGATGTGATCACACCTCTCTCCACATGAATATTGGACATTCTTGATTTGTTTCCAGGACTGGCTTAGACCTTTACATTTACTGCTTCACTTGTTTATGTATTATACTGTCTAAATGAATGTACTTTGCAAGTGGTTTGTAACTGTCCTGCCCCATTTTGATGGTCTTTACAGATCTCCGATTGTGGGTTAGTACTGATTTAGAGTAATTTACAGTGATCATATTTTAAATGGAAGGATCCAGTTAACAAGGGAAAACAAATGGAAAACCAGACAAGGAATCACAAAAGACAAAGAAAACATGACATATAGGGCCAGATTTAAAGGCAGCCCATACCAGTGCTATGAAAAAATGCTGGAAAGAAAAACCCTGCAGGCTGCAAAATTTAGATGAGTTTTGGCCCATTGAAAATAAAAAAAAAAGAAATGAAACAAGTTGCCATTTAATGGACTGCGTTAGCCCTAAAGATCCGATAAGGCACTCACTTTAGAGCATAAAATTTAAGATCCAGTTTTTTTTTTTTTTTTTTACTAAACTCCATTACTGGACGTTTAGTCAGCTGACGCAGCTTAAAGTAAAAAAAACAAAAGTCCCCAGTGGATGTATTGATATGGGGCTCTAAGCCCTCTGGATCTCTGTGAGGCTCTAAGGGTTAAACAATGTATTAATATTCGGTTCCATAGACATATGCTGCCATTATTTAAGGTCCAAATAAGCCATAACAATAGGTAAAAGTTGTGTCATTAAAATATGTCCCACAATATGTCCCAACATATAGCATCAATTCTTTAAAGCCTCCGTTTTCAACAAAAGAAAATGGTAGCCTGTCAACAGCCAACTTTCTGGCACATTTACTATTCCACATGAATATTTTTGCATTATTTTTGTGTGGGTTTTGATTTCTTTCTAAGAACTTTTTAGAGGTGTGTTATGTCATTGCATACTGGAAGAACTGTGTAACCTTATTGCTCTAAGGCCGTCACTTGTGGTGACGGTGGTAGTATTAGGTATGGGCACTCTATGACTTTTGTCATCTCCAAAAACAATCTCAGAGACATACTCCTTTGCAGTAGGAGCACAAAATCTTTGCACACTCTCAAACACATCAACATGACTCCTATTATGTACTCCAGAGCACCGAAATGCTTTTGAGTACTTCTGCTGTTAGTTGTGGTACCGCTGACTTGTTGATGGTGTGTCTCCCAGTCAGATCTATGGTTGTGCTTCAGCTGGGATCTCATCGAGGAGGTGCCTAGGTGTGAGCCTGCTTTCCCCCCTGCTCGCATGCTTGCAATTATATGCTGTCTGACATTGGTATAATCGCATGTGGGTCTCTGGTATGACTACTGTTCATGCTAATTAATACACTGTCACCATTTGAGGTACTCATCTCCGTCTGATCATTTCTACTATATTTTTGTATTAAGTGGGTCTGCCGTGGGATGTATGCATGATGGCACTTAGTCATCATGCTCCCTCTTTACACACATCATACATAGTGTTCCCTGTTCTGCTCTGTGCATAACTGGTGATACCAGTCCCATGGGGGTAGTAACTGCAGTAGATTCACTTGGATCGCCAGTGCATTGCAAAGCAGGAGGGGGAAGGAAGAATAAATTATGTAATTTTTTTTATACACTATTTGGACTTTTACACCAACTATTCTAGTTTGTTATCTAATTAGCTTAACTGTTTTGGTTAATATCTGATGAATTTGGACTACTTTTGATGTCTTATTGATTGACAAAACATATGTAATATTATTTATTTACAATAGTGTAAATAATTATATTGATTGTGTTGTGCTGATATGTAATATTATTTATTTACAATAGTGTAAATAATTATATTGATTGTGTTGTGTGCCTAATGCCTGATAACCTATATTGATATATGTCTTATCATTTACATCAAGTCAAGGTTTCCTGAAGAAGGAGTTGTGGGTGCCCCGAAACAGTTGAAGACAGAACAGAAGCAGCACCTTCATTTATACATTTTTGTATCATTATTTGTTTCTGAAGAGAGGGGGCATTGCATTCTGGCATACAACTAGCATGAAAGGCTCCTTAACATCTACTCACTCTTTCTTGATGCACATGGTATTCAGAGAAAATTCGGACAACTATACCTATGGCAGTGAGTCATCAGTAATTCCATTACACAGATGCTCTTAGACCCAAAAGGTTATCCACTGAGCAGATTGTATTAATTATGCTGATGTATATCATGTCAGGTGAGCATCTTGTAAGTTTTTAACTCTGGGGGGGGTCCATTACCCATCTGATAATTACATTCTCATTGACTCTAGTATCAGTGGCTAGTTACTTTCCTGTATATACTGGCACCACTGATTTTTCTATCTCTGACACTTAGTTGGATTCAGCTCACTATCTCTCTGCCTTCCCATAGGAGTTGTGTACACCACTGGGCCATATTTTATATAATGTATATTATTTTATAGTTTTTTAAATTATTTTTTCCTCATCTTATGATTTATTAATATGCATTATTTATTAATCCACTACTTATGATAATTTATGCTTCTATATTAATAATAAATGTATTTATCAGCTCATTCTCATCAGTAATTAGGTCATTCTCAGTGTCTCCCGCCTCTTCTTCCCTACTCCATTTATATTTTTGTAGGCTTTTAGAGGTCTCACAAAATTTCTCTTTACTTTTCCCCTTTGAAGGATTTTCACAACATTCACTATTACAGGACAGGTGTTTTGTGCTTGTTTGCCTCACACTCAGATGCAGCAGTGGGTTGAGCTGCTACATCTTCTTTCACTGTGATATCAACACTATAATGTGGCTCATTGTCAAACTTGGTTTATTAATAGTACAGTGGTGGTGGAGGTGGAACTTTTGGTGGGACTTTGAGAAACTGTATCCTCCTAGGAAGGAAAGGGATCACCATAATTTTTTGTACACACTGCAGTAAATATGGCTGCAATCAGTTTTAACTACCACTTTACTCAAACACCCCTGCACTGCTCCTAATCTTTTCACTATTGGCCCACCCATTGTGCCTTTGCTGAACATTAATCAACTACTGGGTGTGGGTTTTTATTGTCAAAGTCCCAACAAAACTTCTACCAGCGGCACCAGTACGATAAAAAACAATAAGTCACATTCTACTGTTGATGATGGCATAATGGAGGAAGGCGTAGCAGCTCAACCAGTTGCTGCATCTGACAGTGAAATGAAAAATCACCAAAACATCTGTCCTCAAAGTAGTAGCAAACTTTGTGAAATTAAAAGTAAAAAGAAATAGTTTGATAACTCTAAAAGCTTAGTGGAATATAAGGGTAGTGGGCATGAAGCAGCGGGAGATGCTGAGGATGACAGTGATGACTGATGATGATGATTTAGATCTAGACTATATCCCCTCTTCTTCAGATACAAGTAAAGTTGAGAGTGAGAGAGATGATGACATGGACAGAAAGTTAGCTGAAAGGCAAAGGCTCAATCTTCCACCACTGAAAAGGAGTACTGTGCCTTTCTATAAACTGTATGAGAAAACAATTGGAAACTCTGACCCTGTACAAGCAAAGATGCACAAAAATAAATAGTCATCCTGTCAGTCATCATCAGCATCATCACCACTTCCAAGTCCAAGCCCCACTCTGCCACACACACTTGTATTGTGTAACCATCAGCAACAACCACAACAGCACAGATTATTAATATCCAGAACCTTATTGCCTCTGTTGTTGCTGGAAGTGCTGCACGTTTGACACCTAGTAGTAGTAGTAATAGAATTACATCTATACTCAGTAATAGTAGCAGCCCCTGAGGAACCCTGCAGTCCATTAAGTCAATAGTATGGAGATACTTCACTCAAGATCCAAAAGCTAAGCATGTTGCTATCTGTTGTCTGTGAACAGGGGGAAAGCAGGCTCACATCTAGACATCTCCTCTATGATAGCCCACCTTTATGACAAACACAGGTCTGAATGGGAGACACACTATCAGGGGATCAGAGGTGCCACCACTAGCAGCAGCAGAAGCACTCCAAAAGGTTCACAGGGCTCTGGGGCAAATAAGAGAAATAGTGATGTTATTGATGTGTCAGAGAGTGTGCCACTGCCAGCAGTTCATTCCAAATAACACCTATGGATTCTGCTGCAGTGGAGTATTATGACTCTGAGATTGCTGTAGGAGATGGCAAGAGTAATAGACTACCCATACATGCTGCCTCCACCTCTACCCACCTGCTCTAGTCATGTTAGAGCAATGGACTCTTCTGCCATGTACTGCCAACCCACACTTACTGAGTTCCTGCAAAAAAGTTACAAACTTCACAAAAACAATCCCAAAGTACTTCAGTGGAATGGCAGTCCTCTTGGGACAGTATTCACTCACTTAAGGCCAAAAAAGTTCTATATCAGATAGATGAGTCGAAAATGGAGCTAGGTACATGGGATTTAAGCAAAGTTCCCTGTGATCACATTACAGTGATCTACTCCCAACTGGTATTCCTTATATATGTTAGTATATTTGGAGGGAACTACATTTTATGCAGAACATGGATATTAGTGGATTTGTCAGAAGCCTGGGTGATCACCAACCTGTAGTGAGCTCCAAACAGGTGCAGGGGAGATCTACTGAGAGGCAATTATAACCTCTAATGCAAGTGAGTGCATCTAAGGAGGCCACTTTGTTAACACATATTGATACACTTAGAGACAGGGCCGGATTTACATCTCAGGAGCCTGTAGGCACAGAAACTGAAGAGACCCCCTATTGGCCATCTCCACAATGCTCCAAATCTCCACATTACCCCCCATCTCCATATAGCACTCACATTGCCCCATCAGCTCCACATTGCCCCCATCATCTCAACATTACCCCATCAGTTCCACATTGCCCCCATCACCTAAGCATTGCCCCCATCAGCTCCATATTGCCCTCACATTGCCCCATCATCACCTCCATCAACTCAATATTGCCCCCGTCAGCACCATGCCCCCATCAGCTCCATATTGCCCTCATGTTGCCCCATCATCTCAATATTGTCCCCATCAGCTCCATGCCGCTATCCACTCCACATTGCCCTCACATTGCCCCCCATCAGCTCCAACTTGTCCCCTATCATCCCCATATTGCCCTCATGTTGCCCCCATCATCTCCACATTAAGCCTCGCCCCCCCTCCGTTTAATACCTCCCTGGTGGTCCAGCAGCAGGAGAGATCTGTGCTTCTGCACAGACCTGTAGCTGCTGGAGCTCCCGTGCAGTCTTCTCTTTAGTAATGCAGAGTACTGGGAGATGACATCATCTCCCAGCTCTCTGCATTACTAAAGAGCTGAGGGAGCTCAGCAGCTACAGGTCTGTGCTGAAGAAGGCACAGACCTTACTATGTGGTGGGTGGAGCTCACGTCACTTTAAAAAAAAAAAAAAAAAAAAAATATATATATTGATTGCAATGGCAGGCACCCCTCTGTAGGGTGTGCCTGTAAGCAGATTCCTACTCTGCCTTATGGAAAATCCGGCCCTGCTTAGAGAGTCTGCACTGTCTCTGCCTTTTTGCCTTTTTTATCAGCATCCACAGCCTTAGCTTTTATGAGTGCCTCTGCTGCTCTTGGAAGTGCAGCACCTATGGCATGTAGTAGTACAATTTTAGCAGCATCTAGCCTCAGTATTAGTAGTAGCAGCCTCTCAGTAACCTCACAGCATATGAAATACATATTTTGGAGATACTTCACTCTGGAACCAAAAGCTAAATATGTTGTTCCCTGTTGTCTGTGTAACAATTAAATAAGCAGGGGAAAACAGGCTCACACCTAGGAACCTCATCAATGAGTTCACACCTGAAGCACAACCACAGGCCTGACTGGAGACACACTACCAACAGGTCAGAGGTGCCACAACTAGCAGCAGCAGAAGTAATGCTAAATGTTCCCTGGGCTCTCTGGTACATAACAGAAGTGATGTGGCCTATGGAATAGTAAACTTGCAAAAATGTTGGCGGTTGACATGCTTCCCTTTTTTTTTTGTTCAAAAAGTGATGACATATTTTTTACCCTGCTGGAATATGCCAAGCCACAATTATTTTTCAAGGATGGTTGTGTCAATGTTACATAAGCAGGAAGTTAGTGTTGTGGGCAAAGGACAAAGGCACTCAGCCTGCTAACAACATTTTCAAGGCGTATGTTGTTGTAGGACTCACAATCACAACTTCTACTTTTAGCTATTTATTTTTCCACTTCAGACCTTGGAAGAAGTAATATTGTGGTGCGAAATGTTGCAGTCATAGAAAACATAGGCAACAAATGTATTGGCAGTGGCAAAAATGAGAAAACATTTGCAGTGGTGCGAAGGAGAAAACTTTTGTGATAAAAGCAAAAAATCAGCAATGATTTCTCCTGACAGTATTGAAAGTGACCATATTTGTCGCTAACTACTGGTTAATAAACCTGGATGTCACAGGGATGTAGCCTTTGTGACTCCCAAATGTGAGGCCTGGGTGTCCTTGGAGAACATCTGCGCTGAAACACAGGCGCTTGAAAATGTATACTGTGTAAAATGGAATTTAAGCTGAACTTTATGGCTTAGCTGCTATTAACTCTCTGAGGGGAATGAAACACATTACAAGGCAATGC
The DNA here is from genome assembly GCA_037306005.1 of Rhinophrynus dorsalis. Classification (NCBI taxonomy): domain Eukaryota; kingdom Metazoa; phylum Chordata; class Amphibia; order Anura; family Rhinophrynidae; genus Rhinophrynus; species Rhinophrynus dorsalis. Next base: position 194,999,157 of record CM074718.1, on the reverse strand, counting down.
ATTGTACAAAACTCTGGCACTTAAAGGGTTAAACATACTACCATGACAAAATATTATACTGACAGGAGAATTCAAAAGTGGAATCAGTAGTAGTAAAAATTAATTTGTAGAAGACATATCTCCTATCTTTGTAGTAGTAAAAAACAAATATTGTGATAAATAGTTGTCTATATAACATATATTGTTTTCTCTTGCTGAAATGATGTGTCAGCAGACAAGAAATGTGTTAAGAAATACATTTTATTCTATAAAAAAAAACCTGTGTAGGAGTAAAACGTAGATGTCTTGGTGCTCCCTCAGATGTTGATCAGTCATGTTTTTCCCATCCTTGTGATTACAAAGGTGACATTTCAATATCCTTATCATTTTCCCATTCATAGACAGTCCAGTTTTATTCTATTGTGTTATTTTTTAAAATTTGAATGAATCAAAATATGTTATAGACTTCAATCCCTTTCATTCTGTACGTTAATCATCTTTGGATCTCAGGCCCTTGTATACAATCCTGTAACTTATCATGACATTCCCACATACTATACATATGTGTACACTCATTTATTTATTTCAACCTCTGCTGCATAAATCCAGAGCAAATTGTTGAGAAATGGGTAAGGCAGGAACAGAGGGCTGGAAATTAGAGGGAGTGTTTGGAGCAGGGAACATTGGAATGAGATACAGACAGTAGATTAAATTGGGCTGGGAGGGAGAGATGTGAAAAGTAAAGAAAGAAGAGGGAGAGAACCAGGTAAAGTGGATTAAAGGTGGAACAAAGAGTGTAAGAAAGTGGGACAGAGAGTAGGAGAGAGCATGAGGGAAGAAGGAGAGCCTCCTTCACTTTGAGAGAACATGAGAAAGACATCATGCCTGCAGAGAAGGTTGTTATGTGCTGAAGAAGTTCACCTATCACATTCAGACAAGTGACCAGAATAGAAATCAGTAAAGACTGATGTCTGAAGGTAAATTAATTTGCTTTCTTCTGGACATCATGACAACAAATTATAGTAAAATTCTAAACATCTATTTGACAATATGTAAGAAGATGAAATGCACCAATCATTTCACTCATCCCTACCGGACAGCCACATGTTACTTCCTTCTTTTCTTTGGACTATGAGATTTCAAGAAAATCTGCTTTTTTGTTTCAGTTATGTTCATTGCTTTATTTTTATGACATCAAAAGCATTCTTTTTATCTCACACAAAATATAAATCCAAGAATTGAAAGCATCATCACAGTTTTACAATACATTAATCTGATTATCATTTAGAATATATACCAGAGTGCTTAATTTTTATCTACAGTAATTCCTTTAAAACATTAACCTGTCACACTTTTCCAACTGCACAATAAAAACTGACCTTTTCCTCTGGACCTTTATGGCTATAAGGCACTCAGTGAATATGGTCTATCATGTACTGTTAACATGATTGGAGGATTTTTATGACTGTAAAAGTAATGTATGAAAATATCACAGTGTGCAGAAATAATGTTATGAAATATGTTAATAGAGGTTAAAAAATGAAGGTGTTAAAGTGACATATGAGCTCTGAAGCATTTACCCATGCTACACTGCACTAAACACTTGGACCCTTACCTCTAGTAAACAGCTGTGTTAACTCAAATAAATGCTGAAATTGCAATTTTATGTTGACAGAGCACTCATTTTAATAATGATAAATTGTCTCTCCACAATATATTGCTATTCACTTTTATAGGCCCTTATACCAAATAAAAGCCATTTATGTGCTTAAATTTGTTCAAATCCATTAGGTCAATTCCTTTTTTCTGTAAAATACTACATTCACATCAATGGTATTGTAATCAAGCATTTTCAGCTAACATTTTATTCCTCAACTGAACAAGCCATCAAGGCTTCAGCATTTGATTACTGCATTATAACATTCAGGAAAGAAGATGAGCCAAAGAGCTTTACTGTTCCCCAACAGCTCTAAGTATTCAGCAGAAAAAAAATGCAAATAAACATTTTAGAATTACCTTTCAAGGAACTTTTGTACTGGATTAAATGTAGACCCACTATGAATATGACACTAGTGGGAAGCATTTGATCAGCCATATTTTAAGTTCTTTATTGTGCAAATTTTCTGCTCAGAGGAAGACTGTCCATCCTGCCAAACTGATACTGGCCAAGACTCATATGTGCTTCAGAGGGTTTAGAAAGCATAATGCTAGCCTGTGTATTTTAAAGGCTGAAGATCCTGTTCACATAACCATATTCTACTTGAACTGTTTGATTAAATCAAATTAAATTAAATTAATTATTGAGACTATTCTTCCACACATCTATTCTTAACTGCACTACAAACAGGTATATTCATATATTCATAAATAAATGTGACACCAGAAGCTAAATTATGTTTGAAACATACATTCTGCTGTATACACATATGACCTACATGGTGTCTGGCAGTTACATTCTTTGGAACAATTATATTTTAAAGTTAACATTACATGACTCTCCTTGCCCTTGTGGACGTGGGGGTGGTGTGGGACTGCTACTTTCTAAACACTGATGTTACAAGCCACTTTCTGTCCCTGTTTCTCTCTGCTTCTCTTCTTTTAAGTCACATGCTGTACGTATCTTTGTTCCTGTCTCTGTACAGGTTGCAGTTATCTATCACCCACCTACCAACATCTATACACCTTCAAACCTTCTTTTTGACTTTGAATCCTGGCTTTCCTTTTTCCTGTCATCAAGCACACCTCTTCTTCTGGGTGACTTTGACTGCCATGTGGATGATCCCTCAGTCTCCTGAGCATCCCACTTTCTTTCTCTAACATCTGCATTTGGACTACAACAGTGAACATATGCTAGTACTCACAGGGATGGTCACTTCCTAGACCTTGTGTTCAACAGTACTTATGCATCTCCCACAATCCCTGCTTCCTCTCCCTGCTTTACTCGTAACCTCAAATCACTTAATCTCACTGCTCTGCAATCCTCCCTAGCTACAGGACTTTCATCCATTCCCACTAATCCTGACACTAACAGCCTTGTCAAAACCCACACTCAGTTCTGTCCTCCTCTTTGAACTTTCATGCTCCTCTCTCTCAGACAGACCTGTAAAACCAATCCAAGGCCATGGCTTAATAAGGACACCAGCTTCCTTCGCTCCTTTACCCATTCAGCTGAATGACTATAGAGAAAGTTGGGCTCTCTGGCAGACTTTCTGCTCTACAGATTCCTCCTTTCTTGTTTTAACACTCTTCTGTCCCTGTTCTGTCTGTACTTTTAACAACTAGTTAGCACTCTCAAATCAAATCTCTCTACCTTTGACAACCTTCTCCACCCTCCTTCTGCCTCCCTCTTAAACTCTATAAAGCCACACCTTATTCCCCTCCAGCCACTCTGGACTCTTTTTCACAAGTCACAAAGGAAGAATTGGCTAACCTCCTCTCCCTCCACTACATGCGCACTTGATCTGCTCCCCTCTCACCTCATCTAGTACCTCTCCCCCTCACTAACGCCTATCCTATTACAGATTTTTAACTCCTCCTTTGCCACTGCTACATTTCATGGTGACTTGAAACATGCCATAGTAACACCTATCCTCAAGAACAATTCCACTGACAGTACCACACCCTCTAGCTATCAATCAGTTTCTCTCTTGCCATTTGCCTCTAAGGTCTTGGAACACCTGCCTGACTTCCTTAACATGCACAACCTGCTTGACCCCTCTACAATCTGGCTTTCGCACTGCTTGCTCCACTGAAACTTCTCTCACTTCTCTCACAAGAGTGGTAAATAATCCTGGCACTGCCAAATCACAAGGTCACTATTTTGGCTATGGAGGAACAAAGAAAGGGATGGATTTTAGCAATGTTATGCAAGAGATAGCAGTAAAATTTAGCGATGGAATTAATATGAGGACAAAATGAGAAAGACATGTCAATTATCGCCCATAGGCACCATACTTCTGATACTGGATTTATGGTAGTGCCATTCACAGTCACCTGGAAGGGCACTACTGAGCCAAACCTGGGTGGGATAAGTATTTGCTCCCTTTTAGACATATTGAATGTGTCTAAAAGGGAGCAAATACTTATCCCACCCAGGTCTGGCTCAGTAGTGCCCTTCCAGGTGACTGCTTTCTCTTGCATAACATTGCTAAAATCCATCCCTTTCTTTGTTCCTCCATAGCCAAAATTCTTACACAAGCACTAATAATTGCATAAGCATAACCCATTTTAAAGGATACAGTTGTTGCATACTATACATGGGGCATACATTCTTTGAATGTTTCTTGTTGTGTGCCTGAAGGTGTATTCAGAATGTTCAGCAAAAGGAAAATAGGCTTGGGGCAGAAAAGAGTAGTAGAAACAACTCTGTGATTTTACAACATAAGAGTTATGGAACCTGCTTCATTGTGGCACAAGAATTAATTAATTATAGTCCACCAGTCCACCCTGAGACAGGGGTAGGATTGAGAGAGCAAATGGAAATATTAGACTCATCAGGATTTAATAATAAAACAACAACAATCAGACTGTTGAGAAGTTAGAACAGAAAGCACTTACTGACCAACTTAAAATAGCAAAGTATAAGGGAGGAGGATGGGGGACTGAGTGAGTGGAAAAAAAGTGGTGTGCTGAAAATGAATGCACACAGAAACTACAGGGGGAAAGCAAGAAAGACCTCTAGTGCAAAAAATAGATTAGGATCCAAAGAATCCCATAAAAGATTAAGGTGTGAGGAAGTATTTTAACAGACCTCTGGAGGTGAGGATGAAACTATGAATCAAAGACCACAGGTATGTCCTGTTGTAACTAAACAAAGAAAATATAGGCGTCAGAGGAAGGAAGTTGCAGATGCGCAAGTATGTTATTTTGATGGGCAAGGCATAGAAACAGAGGAGGTTAGGGAATATACACAGCCAAAATCGAGAGATCTAGTAAAATTGTATCAACAGAAAAACAGGAATGACTTTTAGAGTGGGCGGAATGAGGGAGGGGACCGTATGCAAAAAGAGGACTTACTAGTGACTTTCCTCTCAGGCAGGTAATAAGAGAAGCAATACTTATCACAATGAATTATGCTCTAGTAGCCTTAGTTTGGGATAGCTAAGGCATACCCCAAATAGATTGCACCCTGGGTGCAGGACATCAGTTCTACTGAGATGTTTGCATACCCTTGCAGGTTCATAAGCCTAATTGATCATCTCTGACTTATACTTTTGCATATGTAAATTGTTCTTGGGGTTGGTGAAACCTAAGAATTATAGAGGAATCCAGACATGGAGCCCTTGCTTCCAGTTGTCTAGAGAGATCAGTTGCACCTCACTGACAAGGCCCAATAAGACTGAAACATACATTTGGGGTTGGCTGATTCTCAAATTCAGAGAGGAATTGTCTGGCAATTTATAGCTGGACTGTAATTTGGGTAGGACTAGAGTGATATGATTCAGAATATTTCCTCTTTATGAATGACACTTGTGAGTTAAAAGAGATTGCACTCTGGAAGTAGAACACTAGTCCTAGTGAGCTGTTTGCATACCATTCTAGGTTTATAAGTCTCATTGAGCACCTCTAACTGATACAATTGCTAATGTAAATTGCTCTTAGGGTGTCACCACAACGAGGGGTAGGGACCCGTGTGGTGCCGGCACTGGTTCAGTGGCTGGAGAGCGATGCTGGGGCGCGATGCTTGAGTTCGGAGACGGTGTACCAGGTACTCCCTTGCTGCAGCCGAAGCTGGGTAAAGGTGCTGGTCGCGAAACCAGATTGTTCCACCCCAGTTGAGCCGGGGTGCAACCAGGATGGGAGTGCCCTGGGTACCGTTAAGAACCAGGCCGACTAGACAAGCTAAACCGGAAAACTGAGAACAAGCCGAGGGTCAGGAGTGGAGCCAAGGGTCAAGCCAGGGACTGAAGACAAGCCGGAGGTCAGATTCAGAGCCTAGGGTCAAGCCAGGGACTGAAGACAAGCCAGAGGTCAGATTCGGAGCCAAGGGTCAAGCCAGGGACTGAAGACAAGCCGGAGGTCAGATTCGGAGCCGAGGGTCAAGCCAGGGACTGAAGACAAGCCGGAGGTCAGATTCGGAGCCGAGGGTCAAGCCAGGGACTGAAGACAAGCCGGAGGTCAGATTCGGAGCCGAGGGTCAAGCCAGGGACTGAAGACAAGCCGGAGGTCAGATTCGGAGCTGAGGGTCAAGCCAGGGACTGAAGAAGGTACAGGAAGAGGCTGTAAAAGACCAACAGGCCGGGTCCTGGGCTGTTTGTGTCTGGCACAGTGGTGACAACCTTGCACGAAATCCTTTACATCCTGTGGTGAGGAGGGCCACCAGAACTGGCGCTGGACCAGGTCAGTAGTGCGAGCTATTCCAGGATGTCCAGAGGTGGGCGACTGATGGGCCCACATTAATACTTCTGAGCGGTGTCGAACAGGCACAAACAGGCGCCCAGCGGGGCTGGAAGAGTCCACGTTCTTCTGGGACTGCTGGATTTTTACCAAGGTTGTAGTGGAGAGTGCAGAGAGGATCTTGCAGGATGGTAGGATGCGTTCGGGCGGAGTGTTGAGAGTAGAAGTGGCATGTAGACGGGACAAAGCATCAGCCTTGACATTCTTGGTCCCTGGAATGTAGGTAACGGTGAATTGAAACCTGGAGAAGAATAGAGCCCAACGGGCTTGGCGGGCGGTGAGACGTTTGGCGGTCTCTAGGTACTGCAGATTCTTGTGATCAGTGTGGATGACGAAAGGAATTCCTGATCCTTCAAGGAGATGGCGCCATTCCTCGAGGGCTACCTTCATGGCGAGTAGCTCACGATTGCCCACATCGTAGTTCCTTTCGGCTGGGGTCAGTTGGCGTGACAGATAAGAGCACGGGTGGAGGACATTGGTGTCAGGATCTCTTTGCAAGAGGACTGCACCAAGTCCTTGTTCGGAGGCATCAACTTCAAGGAGGAAAGGGCGAGCGATGTCCGGATACCTGAGAACAGGAGCCGTAGTGAAGGCTGTTTTAAGGGCAGTGAAGGCGGTTTTGGCTGCATTAGACCAGATCCGTGGGTCAGCCCCTTTTTTAGTCATGGCAGTTAGAGGAGCCACTAAGGAAGAGTAATTCCGGATGAACCTTCTATAGTAATTGGCGAACCCTAGGAAGCGCTGTAATGCCTTCAGATCCATAGGTCGAGGCCAGTTGGTGACAGCAGCAAGTTTGCCAGGATCCATTTGTAGACCGGAACTGGAGACAATGTACCCCAAATTCGCACTTCTCCAGCTTGGCATAGAGACCGTTTTCTCGAAGTCGCTGAAGGACAGCCTTAACATGAAGCCGGTGCTGCTGTAGCATAGGAGAGAATACAAGGATATCATCCAAGTATGCTATGACGTGGGATGTCAGCATGTCACGGAAGACGTCATTGACGAAGGCCTGGAAGACGGCCGGGGTGTTGCAGAGCCCAAAGGGCATAACCAAATACTCGTAGTGCCCATATCTGGTATTGAAGGCCGTCTTCCATTCATCTCCAGGCCTGATCCGAACTAAATTATAAGCCCCCCTCAGGTCCAGTTTAGTAAACCTGGCAGCTCCATGGAGAAGGTCAAACAATTCAGGGATAAGAGGCAGGGGGTACTTGTTTTTCACCGTTATACGATTCAGGCCTCGATAATCCACGCAGGGACGCAGAGAACCGTCTTTTTTGCCCACGAAGAAGAATCCCGCCCCAGCGGGGGATGAGAAAGGACGAATTAAACCCCTGGCCAGGTTGTCCTGGATGTAAGTGGCGAGGGCTTTCATCTCGGGAGGAGAGAGCAGGACCGTCCTTCCTCTAGGTGGCTGGGATCCAGGAAGGAGATCAATAGGACAATCGTAGGGTCGATGCGGGGGAAGACGTTCCGCTCGAGCCTTGGAGAAGACATCTGCGAAGGCATGGTAGGGTGTGGGAAGACCGTCAGGGATACACAAGGAAGACGAGACAGACAAGGGCAGCGAGACCGGTTCTTTGGGAAGGCAAGTCAGACAACAGGACTCACTCCACTGAGTGAGATTGCCAGTCCTCCAGTTGAAAACGGGGTTGTGACGCCGCAGCCAAGGAAGCCCCAGGACGATAGGAACAAAGGGAGAGGACACCAGGTCTAGTACCGCGTTCTCGGAATGAAGAACCCCATTGGTAAGGACCAGCGTCTCAGTTTCTTGGGTAATCCTGCCGGTTCCCAAGGGTCTCCCGTCCAGAGTGGATACCAGTAGGGGCTGCGTCTTGAGCCGGCAAGGCACTCCAACTGACCGGGCCCAGGCTTCGTCCACGAATAACCCGGCGGCCCCGGAGTCGATGAAGGCAGTAGCGGTAACGGTTTTGGTGGCCCATCGGAGAGTCACAGGAACCAACAACCTGGAACGACCGTGGGGAGGCTGACGAACTGGGCTTAGCTGACCGCCTCGGAAGCCGACTAAGCCGTGTCTTTTCCCGGACGTACAGGACACTGTCGGAGCATGTGACCCGCTTGTCCGCAATATAGGCAATGCCCCAGGGTTCGGAGTCTCTTCCTTTCCTCGTCAGTTAACTGAGTGACGCCACCAATCCATGGGTGTTTCCATCAAAGAGCGCTCCTCTGCCGGAGGTGTGGCCGATGCTGTTCGCCTTCTGCTGCTGTCACGCTCCAGTTGCCTCTCTTGCAGACGTCTGTCCAGGTCCAGACATAAATAGATAAAGTCTTCCAAACCGTCTGGAATCTCATGGCAGGTCAGGGCGTCTTTAAGGCGCTCATTGAGCCCACGTCGAAACGCAGCTTTGAGAGCCCCCTGGTTCCAGTCCGTCTCATACGAGAGGGTGCGGAATTCCAACGCGTACTGGCCAACGGATCTGGTTCCCTGACGAAGCCCCAAGAGCGTTGACTCAGCCGAAGCGCTCCTTCCGGGAACATCGAACACTGCTCTGAAGGCGGTGATGAAAGCTTCTGAGTCGTCTAACAATGGAGATTGCTGTTCCACTAAGGGTGATGCCCAGGCCAATGCCTCGCCCTTCAGGAGGGAGATAATGAAGGAGACCCGAGCGGCATGCGTGCTGAAAGTCTGTGGTAAAGTCCGGAAGTGCAGCTGGCATTGTTTGAGGAACCCTCGGAAGTCGACCGGCCTCCCTGAAAACTTATCAGGAAGCGGTATACGAGGAGGAACATACCCTGGAGGAGGTGTCCCAGAGACACCTGAGGCGGCGGCGGTGGTGGTAGTGGAAGTGACCGTAGCCTGAGCTGCCGAGGAACGCAACATTTCTAGGACAGCATCCAGCTTACGTTCCAAGTTCTGCAGATGCACAGCGTGGGAGGCCAGTACCTGCTCCTGATGGTCCAGTCTGGCCGTGATACGGGATACCTCAGATGGGTCCATGGTAGCTGGCCCGTTCCAACTGTCACCACAACGAGGGGTAGGGACCCGTGTGGTGCCGGCACTGGTTCAGTGGCTGGAGAGCGATGCTGGGGCGCGATGCTTGAGTTCGTAGACGGTGTACCAGGTACTCCCTTGCTGCAGCCGAAGCTGGGTAAAGGTGCTGGTTGCAAAACCAGATTGTTCCACCCCAGTTGAGCCGGGGTGCAACCAGGATGGGAGTGCCCTGGGTACCGTTAAGGACAAGGCCGACTAGACAAGCTAAACCGGAAAACTGAGAACAAGCCGAGGGTCAGGAGTGGAGCCAAGGGTCAAGCCAGGGACTGAAGACAAGCCGGAGGTCAGATTCGGAGCCTAGGGTCAAGCCAGGGACTGAAGACAAGCCAGAGGTCAGATTCGGAGCCAAGGGTCAAGCCAGGGACTGAAGACAAGCCGGAGGTCAGATTCGGAGCCAAGGGTCAAGCCAGGGACTGAAGACAAGCCGGAGGTCAGATTCGGAGCCGAGGGTCAAGCCAGGGACTGAAGACAAGCCGGAGGTCAGATTCGGAGCCGAGGGTCAAGCCAGGGACTGAAGACAAGCCGGAGGTCAGCTTCGGAGCCGAGGATCAAGCCAGGGACTGAAGACAAGCCAGAGGTCAGATTCAGAGCCAAGGGTCAAGCCAGGGACTGAAGACAAGCCAGAGGTCAGATTCGGAGCCAAGGGTCAAGCCAGGGACTGAAGACAAGCCAGAGGTCAGATTCGGAGCCAAGGGTCAAGCCAGGGAACTGAAGACAAGCAGAAGGATACTAGAACAATCTAGCACTAAGGAGCTCGTGGAACGGGCACCCTATGACTGGGGTAACCCGTTTAAATAGTGTGGAAGTCCAATCACATGGCAGGGTAGAGAGGCTCGCCTGGGAGCCGTTCTTGGTTGGAGCAGCCCCTGCGAATAGTGCACCAGTTTGGGCGCATGCGCGGCTGCCAAAGAGAAGGCAGCAGGGAACCGCGCATGCGCAGCCGAGCCGAAACCTGGAAGCACCGCCGCAGAGACACGACCGGGAAGCGGAGACACCAGGCGGAAGCCAGGTGAGCGTGACATAGGGTTGGTCATCACCCTAAAAGAAATGGAAAAGAAACAGAAAAGAGAGTGCCCAATAGTGTCTTAAATGACAACTATAACTGGTAGAACTATTTTGTCAAATTTCTACTTATGTTTAAAAGTAGTTGTAAATGGCATACGCCAAATAACAACAATTGCACTTACAAGGAAATTAATCCTGTCCCTGTTCAGGAAACCCCAGGCTCAATCCAGATGAAGAGGACAAACGGAAAAAAAGGGTGCTGCTCCAAACACTTAGTAATTAAATGAATTAATAAAAAAATAATAAAACTACAATAAACGGGCAATGCTGAATAAAGCTGCCAATAGAACACACAATGATTTGCAGATTAACTGCTTTATCAAGTAATCGGCAGATGCTAAAAAAACAAAATGACAGAGAACCAACACCATTTTGAAAGTTTAAATACCCCTCCCTTTAACCCCATTGGCTAGTGAATGTCACATCATACAAATTTAAGTTACATTGTAAAGAGCTCATAATATATTGTGTTCATTAGTCAACCTATATATTTATATAAAAGAGTTAATTCTTCCAATTTACACAATATATATGATGTCAGATAAATAGATTACATACTTAATAATGGTTGCTGCAGTGTGTGCAACAAATAGCATCCCTCTCTTCACAGAGTAGATGCAGTTTGTCAAGGTCCTACCAATCACACCATCCCAGTCCTCCACCACCACTACCATACGCATCTACCACGTTGTAGGTTGTACTTTATTATTTTTTCTTTATCAGTTAGTGTTGTGGGCAAAGGACAAATGCGCTCTGCATTTGGTATATGTTGCTGTAGAAGTCACAGCTTTGACTTTCAGCTACTTATTTCTCCACTATAGCCCTCAGAAAAAGTAATATTGTGCTGGGAAAAATGTATTAGAATTCAAGAAAAATGTGTTGAAATAGGCAAAAAATTTGTTGGAATAGGCAAAAAGGAAGAACATTTTGCATTGTAGAACAGAAGAAAATTTGTGAATACAAGAGAGAAAAATCCTCCCTTTTTTTGCGAAAAGTCATATGGGAAAATTTTCTCACTTTCTGCCCACACCTAAAGGTATTTTCTTAGCTGTACTGTTATTTGGGCAGGACCAAAGTGATATGCTCCAGAATATTCCCTTTCTCGTATGGTACTTGAGCTAAAAGAGATTGCTCACCAATTCTAGTGAGCTGTTAGCATATCCTTGCAGGTTCATAAGCCTAGTTGAGCATCTCTGACCTATACTTCTGCATACCTCAACCCTGGTGGAGAAAAATGTAAGGTTATGCATTTGGGCCATAGAATCAAACGTCTAATCAGTAGGGATGGGCTAACATTTTTGCCTCAAATCAAAATCGCTGATTAATGGCACTTAATGCTTGGCGAATAATTTCCTGTGAAAAGTGCAGTTTTTCCACTTTTTTCGCCTAGATCATTCCATTGAAATCAATGGGAACATTGTTTATTAGGATTTGGGAGACAGTTAATGAAAAAATAAAAGTAAAATCTAAATACTATTATGCCCCTCCCCAAAGACATGATATAAAGGGGTTATATGGAGGGTGCCTGTGTTGGTGAGTGGAGTCTGGGGAAAGAATCAGTTGAATAGGGACATTTTTTTTGGGGGGGGGGTGGAGTTATTGACTTATTTGGGGGACAGTTAAAAAAAAAAATAAAATTAAAAATAAAGTAAAATAAGAAATTGGTAAGTAACGTGACAGAGACCTCCTGACATATGCTGCGACTGGGGCAGACTGATACTTGACTTTATAGAGAAAATTTTGCAGAACTTGTTGTTAGAGGCCCAAGCCCAGAGGAAACATTGTTTTGTAATACTTAGACTTATTAGTCTATATGTATTATATTCCATTCAAGAGTGTAACAAATTGTTCCATCACCAGCTGAAAATGGAGGTCCCTACCAGATGGATTCTACTTTGTACATGCTGTAGCAAATAAACTGTAACACACATGCCCACACACATTTACTCCCCATTCTTGGCCAAGGGAAGATGTCAACCAAAACTTCCTTCTCAAAAGAATTCATGGAGTAACCATAAAGGATTTTTCCACCTATTTTTTCCTGTGACAAACATATTTATGCATAATTTCTAATAATTACATTTTCATTGTTACTGATTTTTTAATCGATGTTTTTGTTGTTGTGTTCTACTGATTTTGCTTTAATATTCATAATCAGATGAGTTCTGATCATATGCCCAGTAATGACACAACCAAATAAATATGTGAAATTAATTTACCAAATAGAATATGTGCTTATGTGTGTCATTCAGTGCTTTGTAGATACAGTGTAATGTCATGTCAATCTACAATTTAATAAACCTTTAAAACACAAAAAAAAACATAAAATGACAGTAGGTCTTTGGTTTGCTATATAAATTAATAATATTTTGCTATTCTGTGCATGAAATTAAGTAGCAGTTGGATCTTGAACTATCAGATTATATTATGTGATAAAAGACTACATGAGAAATTAAGTTTATATCGTAAATATAACCTATTATTTTAACTGTTATTTAGGTGTTGCATATATCGCCAGTATATTATTTCTGTTGAAATATATTGCTAAAGTGAAAACTTTCTTTTCTGTCTCATGAGAAAATCCAGATATGAAGAGAATAAATATGTTTTTTACTGACTGATTTATGCTTTATCACAAGTCCTCTGTATAAAGAATATTTAATATGCATATTCTCAGAGGACAAGACTTTCTGTATTTTAATTTAACATATCCACAGTTCCCAACATTGTACAGATGGCAATGTTACTAAAGACTTGGAATATAAAATTCAATCAAATGATCTTCTGCATGAAAATCAAACATGCATTTAGATTAGCATACAGCTACAACACTCACACTTTGGACAAAATATTCTAAGTGGCTCACATATTAAAAATCAGTTGGCAGCAAAGGCTTTATATTTGACAGTATTATTTGTCCAGCAGTATGAAGGCATCCTAAATAAATGTAGCCTCAATTTGGAGTTGTTAATAATTGATGAATCTAATAAGGAGAGCATGAAAAATGAAATTAGAAATAGATAACCTCAAAGAAAGTTTGAAAGAATAAGATGAACTTAACAAATACCAACAGGAGTGGAATAAACCTATGAATAATTTAGTAACTTTAGAGGAAAGGATTCAATTACAAAAGGAAAGAGAAATGTGGCCAGAAGAAAAAGGTTTCTGATTTCCAACATGTATATAATTGGCCAATTAAAAAAGAGAGTTATTTTCCATTCCTGTAAGAAGGCAATAAAATGTGTAAGGGATGATGATGATGAACATTAAGCCAATAAAAGATGCTGAATATGAAAAGGAATGGGATATATTTTATGATCTGAGAGATTACAGAGGAAACCATACACTGTTTTTAGATAATACTGGATTCTGGTTAGGGAGAAAATAAAAATTCCTGTTGAATTAAATGGAGCTTTTATTCCCCTGAATTCTATAATTGAAAGAGATAAAAACCTAATTTAAATGAATGGAAATCGGGAATTTTTATGGAGCAGTTAGCATACCTGGGAACTTCCAATTGAGGTCTGCCCAGAGGGAAGTCCTCTGGTGCAGCAGGGGGTCACAATAATGATGTGAATTGTGTAAAAAAGGGGCATGGCTTGATGCGAGTTTGGGGGGCAGTGCTTAAAGGTGATACACAGAAGGCTGGTGAAGGAGAAACACCGGGAGAAACAGAAGATGTGGGCAGAGTTTCAATAGAAACTCCCCACATCTGGAGGAATCAGCCTCTGCTCCGGAGACCAAGTAAAGTTCTGTCAAAACCGGAGTCTCTGGGGCAAATCCGGAGAGTTCCCAGGTATGGCAGTTACTTTACCTCAGAATTGTTTCAGTTTCTTAGTGCATCAGTCTTCATGTATTGCGTTTTTAGATTAAATGAACTAAGCACATAGAAGTTAAATATACAGTGTGCTGTAGGAGACATCTCTATCAACAGAAGGGTTAAAAAATAAATGGTTATTGTTATACTAAGAAAAACTCTGAATGTTATAAGCAATATCAATTATAGTCATTTTACACACAGTCTTGGGAATGCAGAAATGAGATTGCAGTACAAACACTGAACCTCTATATGGTTTTGATAAACATTTATAATTTTTTATCAGGGCTTGTGCTTTAAAAAAATACAAAAAAAAATCATAGTCCTACAATAAAACATAAACAATGTTTGGGAGGTTTGTTTCTACAAATCAATGTTTCCTTAGGGCTTGTGCCAAACAAGCTTAAAGGGATAGTATTACTTCAAACTTACTATCCCTCATATTGTAGCCCTTAATAAACTGAGTTAAATGACACCAGCGGCATCTCTCAAACCTTTATGGCTTAAGAGATAGCCACTTTCAAAGTTTCCTCTCCCCTGCTGTCAGCGTTCTGCTGCCAGCAGGAGAATCCGGTCTCTGAATCAAGCAGAGGCTCTTTAGCAGAGCCGATATCTCATTATGGAAGGAAAAATGATTCAATGAAACAATCTTCTACGTGTGCTTGGTAACCAAGCACACGTAGAAGACTGTTTCAATTAATCATTTTTCCTTCCATAAAGAGATATCGGCTCTGTTTAAGAGCCTCTGTCTGTCCCGGGACCGGATTCCCCGGCTGGCAGCACAAAGCTGACAGCAGGGGAGAGGAAACTTTGAAAGCGGCTATCTCTTAAACCATAAAGGTTTGAGAGATGCCGCTGGTGTCATTTAACTCAGTTTATTAAGGGCTACAATATGAGGGATAGTAAGTAATACTATCCCTTTAAGTCCTACAAATCAATGTTTCCTCAGGGCTTGGCCCTCTAACAACAAATCTAACAAAACATCTACTACAAAATATTTTATCAAGCATTAGACTCCACCCACCAACACAGACAACCTCCTCAGAACCCTTTTATACCATATCTTATGGGGTTTTTTTTATTTGTATTTATGATTTATTTTGTATTAACTGCCCCCCAATCCCAATAAACACCCCCCCCCAAAAAAAAATTCCCTGATTCTTTCCCCATATTCCATCAACACAGGCACCTCATGCCCCTTTTATACTATGCCTTTGGGAAATCAAAAAATATTTGCTGTGTTTTGTGAATAAATTCAGTGTTCCCATTGATTTCAATGGAATGAGCTAGGTGGAAAAACGCAGAAAATCTGCACTTTTCATGAGAAATTATTCCACAAGCACAAAGTGCCATTATTCAGTTTTAGTTTGAGGTGAAATTTTTCACCCATCCCTAATTATGCCTCACTCAATGTATGCGGCAAACAGTGTGTTCAGGCTCAAAGCAGTCAGTTATCACAACCGTGTATCTCACAATCAATTAGAGTCAAAGATGAGATACCATACAGAGTGTACAGGTAGTATTGCTTGAAGTATGGAAAGTTGTTCTGGATTCCCTGCAAACCATGCTTTTAATAACACTGTGTAGCTGCTTTTAAGACAGATTAGTATGTAAATGCAATTACAACATGAGGTGAATTACTATGGAAAACCACAGTGTGTGCTGTGCATAAACCTGCAATCTTTTCTCACATGATGAAATGTAACTAATACATCAAACCTATGATATACTCAATCTGTTATCAGATATCAGTATGTTACTGAAGCTGTTGTGCAAACTCTTGCCAATATGCATAATACTGCAGTACAAAATTCTGAAGGAATGATTAAAGTATGTGTATAAAAAGGCATAATATGGATACCAGGGTACTCCAAACAATCAAATAATTGGACAGAGTATCATGCTTCAAGACAAAGGAACCCGCATTTTGCTGTTCACTTTGGTGTAACTGAGGGAAGGACTGGTGGCTGTGATGATGATGGTAGAGATGCTGGGGGAGAAAAGACATTAATGGCCTTATTAGCCCAAACTGAGAAGGAATGGGAGACAGGGATGGGGGTGGGCATCACCACCACCACCAGCAGTGAGTTTTGGAATTTGGAGTTTGCTGCCGCTCTAATGCTGAGTTGCATGGGCAGCAGGATGCTGAGGAGCAGGCGAGTGTGCCACAGACCACAGGGAAAAATTAATATTCTAACAACACACCAATGATTTTGGAAGAGGGGCAGGTGGCAAAGCATTTTTGGCCAACTTCTTCTTTTCTCCACATATACCTGAAGTGGTGGGGGCTAGTTATGGCCTCAGGTGCATCACTGGAGCTAGTTGTGGAAAGTGGAACCTTCATCATCCATCACCCATGTTACTGATGTTGTTGTTCCCAGTCCCTTTGAGTTGATTAATCATCCTGCTGTTTAAACATCTCAGCAGAAGCACCAAGAACAGCAGTCGTAAATACCGCAATCACACCAGGGCATTTGACAATGGCCAGTGGCCACTGGCCGCCACAACATGACCTTCTGGCACTAGACCAGTAGGGCATTTTTTTCCTCACGGTTTGTTCTTTGCAAAAAAATAATAATAAGTATAGTGGCTCAGCATTCTATGATTACCAAAAGTCATTCACTGCTAAATCTGCCGCAGCTATGGCCCAATTTAATTACAACTTAGATTGGAGCCTTCTAGATAACAAACTGTTCTGTAGGCACTTTGCTGGTATTAAGATTCTTAATTGTAATCATTGCCAATCTAATTCTCATGCTTCTCATCTATGCCCCAACTTAAGCAATTCAGCCAGTCAGGAACCTCCTTCAACTAGCAATAGCCAAACATTCATATTTACTCCCACACAGCTAACTAGGCCGACCAAAGACAAACTGGGTAGAATGATATATTACATTGGGAATTCTCCCATCTGCAATAAATTTAATTCAAAAGGGTGCTTTTACAGTGCCTGTAAGATGGTAAGTCGTCTGTCACTAAGGGATTAACATATAAAAAAATAACATGCCACAAAAATGATAGAAAGATGTAACATAGTAATTTAGGTTGAAAAAAGACTTGCGTCCATCTAGTTCAAAAATATTCGAGTACTTCGCGGACCTTTTGAATTGGCTTATTCTGAATACCTGCAGATGCCCTACGGCTATACATTATCTGGATGATTTCTTATTCATTGAACCTCCTCACCAGAACCCATCCAGTTTGTCCAAAGTTCTAACCCTTTTTCAAGATCTCAACATCCCAACGGTGACCCATAAAACTATCAGACCTACACAGGTGTTAGATTTCCTATGGATCATCTTAGATACTATCATTATGGAAGCCAGACTTCCAGGGGATAAACTTGCTAGACTCAGGAACTTAGTTCATGAGTTCAGCATCAAACACTCTTGTCACATCTCTGAGCTTCAGTCTTTTCTTGGCCATTTAAATTTCGCCACCAGAATCCTCCCCCAAGGCCGCCTTTTCACTTCACACCTTCTTCAACTATTATCAGACAATTCCCAAAGACAATATTTAGTTATTAACCAAGCAGCCAGATCGGACATTGTCATGTGGGGCTCTTTTCTGGACCACTGGAATGGCCGATCCTTGTTCCCCCCTATAGACTCCAACCCTATTTTTGTCTTCACTGAAGCTTTGGCCAGCAATGGTTTCCCGGCCATTTCTGAATCAGAGCGGCTCACGGAGGGATGGCCTGCAGAGGTAAGGGACATTCCGGAGTTCTTTACTACTTCCACGTTATTTGAGATCTATCCTGTGGTTGCAGCAACTCTTACTTGGGGTCATAAATGGGCTGGCCGCTCAGTTCTCTTTCATACAGATAACCAAGCACTGTCACATGTCATAGATAAAAGCAGGTCAAGTAATAGTCACATCATGATGTTTCTTAGAAGACTGGTTTTCACCGCACTCACATACAACTTTAGTTTCAAATGTTCATTCATTCCAGGAGCGCATAACAAAGATGCTGATCTCCTTTCACTTTTCAAATTTCAGCAGTTCTTCCGACTATATCCGCAAACCCCATTCACCAGGCGCACTCCTCCTGCCTTCTCAGAACTCATAATGCACTGAACATTCATATTCAAAGATCAGAAGAAATCATTAGACAAGCACTCGCACCAAAAACACCATCAGGAACTATGGGAAGGCTTGGAAGTCTTTTAATCATTTCAACTCATCATTCCAACCCATTCTACCATACAGCATTACAAATATTCTGGCATTTGCTTCATTTTGTTTTTCTGAATTGAGATTGTCTACTCCAACTATCAGGTTGTACCTAGCCGGTATACAACACCATCTTAGCCTCCTTTTCCCGTCACAACCATCTATATTTTCTTCTCATAAGACTAAACTCTTTCTCAAAGGTTTAGCTAAAACTAACAAACCTTCACTTCACACCCGGTTACCGATTGACGGTTCTCTTTTTAGGCAACTGGTTAACCTGCTACTATTACAACCTTTTGAATTTCACTCTAACCACGTCATTCTGGTAGCTATGCACTTGGCTTTCTTTGGATTCCTCAGACCTAGCGAATTCACTGTTTCAAGCTCACATTCTTCTTACCCAGTATTGGGTCACATCAGTTTTTATGAAGACTCTTTCACTCTTTTTCTCCCACATTCTAAAACAGACCAATTAGCACAAGGCACATTTATCACATATCACGCCACACACGATGATTGGTGCCCGGTTTCAGCCATCAGTTCTCTCTTCTCTATCTTACATGACAAACCCGATAGTTTTCCTCTGTTATCTATGAATGGGAATCCATTGTCCACTTCGGTATTCACTCATCACGTTCGGTGGCTGTTGTCCCGGCTGGGTATAAATAGTGATCTTTATTCAGGTCATTCTTTCCGTATAGGTGCAGCTACTACGGCTTCCAAACAACAAGTTCCACCTCATATTACTCAACTACTGGGCAGGTAGAAGTCCAATTGCTTCTACAAATATATTCATAATCCAGTTCAAGAAATGAAAATAGCTCAATGCTCGTTACTAAAATAATTCCATGTGCCTTAATGTTGGAATAAAATTTATGTTCTTCTGGTTGCTCTTTTTCCTCATTTCAGGTTTGCTGACTGTACACCCCTTCCTGCTCATGTGGGACGAGGGATTTATGACACAACTCAAAGACAACTGACAAATGTAAGGCTGTGCCTGAGATTGTGGGAGGAGCTGGAGGACTACTTAAACCCTCCTGCCTTCTCCCATGATCTCTCGAGTGGGTCAGACCCCACCCAGTTCCCCATCCCTCTTTTGGGTTATTTTAGCTTTGGTGAACCCTCATTTCAGGTTTGCTGACTGTACACCCCTTCCTGCTCATGTGAGACGAGGGATTTATGGCAAAACTCAAAGACAATTGACAAATGTAAGGCTGTGCCTGAGATTGTGGGAGGAGCTGGATGACTACTTAAACCCTCCTGCCTTCTCCCATGATCTCTCGAGTGGGTCAGACCCCACCCAGTTCCCCATCCCTCTTTTGGGTCATTTTAGCTTTGGCGAACCCTCATTTCAGGTTTGCTGACTGTACACCCCTTCCTGTTCATGTGGGACGAGGGATTTATGGCACAACTCAAAGACTTTTCATACAACACTGTAAGCTCCGACCACAAATTATGTTGTGGATGTTGATGATGATCTGTGTTGCTGCTTATACTCAACAAAAGGGTGTGAGTAGTGTGTGTGCATGTGTGGGTCTTCGGGTATGGGACTGGAATAGTCCTGAGTCAGACTTTAAAAAAAAATAGGCATAATAGTGATGAAATATTAATCCTTTTCCTTTCAGCTAATTTTATGTACATCAACATCTCTCTCATTTGGTACTCATCTGTATCAGAAGTGAGGACATTGCAGGGATATATTCTATGTCAATCAACATCAATAATTTTATATTATCAGTATTGCTGCCACTTCTTCCCCATAACTTTTGTATTCTTCCAGGACAGGGGTATCCAAGTTTATTCATTATAGTCTGCTAGCTGTTCAAAAATATGTAATTTTTAACAGCTAAAGAAAAGCATGAAAACAAAACTTTAATCAGCTTTATTCTTATAAAAGTGTAAGTTATAGGCTTAGTGATGGCTATCAATCAACTCTGATCAAGTCATTGAGAATTATTGCTATTTAAAAGATTAGATTACACTTTTGAATTGTACAGTGTTATTTACACATCAGTAGCAGCAGGCATACAATTAGGTTCTACTGGCCTACTAGTTTATATCTGCTAACCAATAAGTTAAAAATATTTTTGTTAAAAATCTCCTCATGAGGGCCATGTCCTTGGAGTAGATGGACCATATTTTGCCCACAGGCCCATGTTCTAGGATTTTTGAAATCTCAAACAGTTTCTTTTTACTTTTCCCCTTGGGGGATTTACAGAACACTCATCACCTCTTTGAGGATGGGTGTTGTTACTCTCACTGTCAGATATAGCAGTTAGTTTTAATGGTATGCCCCCCACTGTTATGCCATTAACATATGAGACTTGTTGTTGTCTTCACTTTTCTTAAATGTTTATTATTACTACAGTTGGCAGTGGATCTTTTCATGTCACTTTTAAGAACAGTCTCCTTAGGAGAAGGAGCATCATAATTTATTGCACAAGCTGCAGCAACCATGGACACCGTCTTTGGCTTTCCAATTTAATACTACATCCCTGCACCACTCCTACACCTTTCCTTTTTACCCCTGCCCCTAGTAATCTTGATAATAATAATGAAATATAATGAAAGTAATGTTGATGTTTACATTAAACACCGGTTGTGTATGGACTGTGTCTTTCCCTTCTCCAAATACTGCATCCTGCCTAAGTTACAGCTAATGTTAATTTTGTTTAATAAACTGTCACTGTCTGTCATATCTAAAGTCTACAAAAAAAATCACATGATTACCCCCTGCAACCGTGACTCCTTTATCCCACTTTACCTGTCTATTTGTCTGTACATTGTCCTTCTAGTGACAAAATGTCAGTGTGTGTGTGTATGGTGGGGTGATATTCATTCTCATTTTGGATTCCGATGTAAAAAAAAAATTATCCACATAGCAGCAAGTGCTGTTGTTCTACTATTATACTTTTGAGTCAGAATATTTAGCCCATCCCTACACCTGAGAAGGCTGTTTCTAAAAGAGACATGGAAATTCCCACCATCTGCAGTGTATTAAATCTTTTAAGAACAATGAAGATGACAAGTCACATTTTACTGTTGTTGCCACAGTAGAGGAGGGTTTAGCAGTTAAGCCAACTGCTAAGTCTGACAGTGACAGTAACATCCATGTACAAAGCAGTTGTTAAAGTTCAATGGTGTTGACCTTGGTTGTTTCCTTGGTTCTGACTGTTTCCTATTCATAGAAAATATTGTGGTTTTGACTTTGGCTAGTTTTGTCATGATTCTCTGTGTTTTGCTGTCCTTTTTATCAGGTATACTGGTTCTCCTACCTGTTTCTTGTTTCCCTGCCTTGTGTCGATGCCCTTATTTGGGTATACATCAAGCACAGACACCCTTGTGTCTGTGCACGATCAAAGTGTTCTGTAAATCTAGTCTTTCAGTTATTTTTCCTAGTGTTTCCAGTGTTTGACCTGGCTTTCCTCGACTACGTCTCTTGTCTCCTGATTCTGCTATGACTCCCTGTGTTGGTTTCAACCTCGCCCTGTTATTCAACTATTCTTATGTCTGCTGATTTTGTACCATGCTGCTTGACTGGTTTTGACCCTGGCTTGTTCAACTATTCTTCTGTCTTATCCTAAGTAACACCTGTTGCTGACTCGGATTGTCGACTACTTTTCTTTCGACTCTGAGGGGTTCCCTGCTCCCAGTGTGCCACATTCGATGTTGCTGACCATCCAGTCAAGTCCAACGCTATCGACCATCCTCAGTTCGACTTCTTGTTGCACACTAACCTTGCAAACCTTGGTTCTGCTGATCCAGTGTTTGACAGTGGTAACTATACTTCTGGTATGTTAAATAAGCTGATTCCTGACCTGGTCAGTAGCTGTCTATGTCCTGGGTGGTTATCCTGCTATCAGGCTTTGCTGCTTGCACCACTACAAAGCTTCATCCACATCAAGACCTCCTTGGAGCAGCCACTGACTGCTAGCAACATTCTCAAACCTGAGAACTCTAGCTCTTGTCTCACTGGGGCCTACCGTGTAAGTGTTCAGTATTTCTCCTCCGCAAGGTGTTCTCAGGCATCTTACATTGGGTGCTTCGGTCAGATCATCACAAGATCTTGGACTGGGCTTGTTTGCTGCCTGGCCTGACTTTGGATTGCTTTGACTCTGTCTTTGCTTGCTAATTTGGTAACTCACCATGCATTCCTATATTCCATTGGCTGCTTGAACTCTTGGGTGGGCCCTACCTTTGTGGGTAAGTGTTTGCTGCTGGATATTCCTCAAGCACCTGGTCTGCTTCAGATTTGCTGCACATGCTTTTATGCTGAGACCTTGTCATATGGACTCCAGTCTTTGTCTGTTTTCATGGTACTTGAACATCTGGACCTGCTTACTGTGGGTGGGGTGTCTGTCTTCATCCTCAGGTCCTCTGTTAATATGGCTTTGCAAGGATGTGTGCCTCCCTGCATAGAGACTTCTCTAAGCAAACAAGACATGCCTCAGGTAAATTGTTACAGGTGATAAGTAAAAATAGCTTTAAAAGGATTTTTGTTTGCCTTCCACTTCATCAGCAGAGAAGATACAGCAAAGGTTGAACTTGATTTCCAACCTCATCAGGCATGGTAGACTAAGGTCTGAATACTGATAGTCTTTTTTTTATGAATGAAACAACTGAATGTAACCGGTTTACTTGAATTTGATTTACATTGATACTATGTTTAAATAAAGGTTCTCAGGTAAAAACTGATGCAATGTTAAGATCATTATTCAGCTTTGCTAATGCAGTTCTCTCAGTATAGAGCACATTTACATTGCCGGTCCTCTAGCCTTATCTAGCTTGAGTTGGTGACTTTCAGGTGATGAGACCTGCAACTTCCATTGCTACTACCACAAGAACTTCTATCTGCAGACTGTTCTGTAGAAGCATTGTCCTTTTTCTCTTCCTGGCTCCCATTGGTTAATGGCCACCAGCTGTACCTTATTTAGAGACTATTTAGATCAGCCTGTCTGAGCTCAGAATGTGTAAAAATTTAAGTGTATTTGAAGCAAAAAAAATATGCATGTATACATAAAGATCAGAATTACTATTATAATCATTGCAAAAAGCTAAATATGTAAACATCTACAAATATATTAAATTAATTCCCAAATTCTCAAAATAAGTCCAGAAAAAAGTCAAGAAAAATACAAATATAGTTCACTGTTTTATTAAAAGAAAAATTGTTAGCACTTGTGTAAAAAATACATACATATAAACAATGATAATAAAAAATCTGCATTCCATAAACATAGAGAAGTGACCTGTCTTTTTCAAAGCATTAAGAGAAATTTTATTGAGAGTCCTAATCCAAAAAGTCTCTTTCTGTAATAAGAGTTTACTTTGGTTCCCATGTTTTTGTTGAAGTGGTGGTATAACTGAAAAAAATTGAGTGTCCAAAAAGGAAGAAATGCTTTGCAACAGGTTTTTCTGCTTTTTTGATCCCCATGGGTATTTTTGATGAGAGATCTAACCTGTGATACAACCTTTCAATTTACAATCTGTTTTTCCAATATAGACAAGATCACAGGGACATTTTAAAAAAATTTGCAAATTCAGTAGTACAAGTTAGACTATGACAGATCCTAAACATTTTACTGAAATGACAGTGCTGAGAAAAATAATCTGTCTTCATATCTTTACATGTTTCGCAACCAGTGCAATGTAAAACTCAAGTCTTAGAATTTGGGACTCAAGTGTTCAACACATTTGGATATTTATGTATCCAAGTTGTCTCCACTTTCAGATGCTATAGAGTCCTACCTCTTCTGTAACATATGATAGGTTTTTGATGAAATGGTGTTGGTAAGAGATCAATCGTCTCCAGAATAGAATAATTATCCACCAATATTTTATGTACCAATGTCAAGCCAGTGTTGAACATTGTTTGTGTTACTACACAATCCTCTATATTTTTGGTTTATATGCTTGTTGCAAAGTTCTGGAGAGATTTATCAAAATGATATCCTGTGGATATCCCCTTTCTACAAAATGTGATACCATTTCATACAGTTGTATTTTCATTCTCTGGATCAGAGATGTAATGGATTACATGTAAATTTGTGTTGCATTTCATATTCTTTCAATATAATGCATATCCCAGGGATTCATACTCTCTAGAAAAGGTATTCTCTCTTTGCTAACATTGGATGTGAAATACACTGGATGATCAAATTAAGATATTTCATAAACTTCATGAAAGAGGGTTCCTCCTCTTCCATAAAATTAGGACATTATCAATGTATTGTTTAAACAAAAGAAGATTGGTGACAAATGGCAAAAGTGTTTACTTGGCTTTACAAACATGCATAAATCAGTAGACATTAGATGGAGCCATGTGAGCCCCCTTGACTGTGCCTGTTCTTTGGATATAAACTGGCCATCAAATTAAAAAAAAATGAAAGTGAGAACATATTTTAAGTCCCAATAAACATGAAGAGGGTTGCTCATTATTATGGTTTGATTCCTCAATAAGTGTTCCCATTGCTGACAGCCCGTTATCATGAAGGATAATTATATAGAAATTCTTGATATCCGTACTAGCCAGTAAAACATTACCATTGACCTTCAAAGATATATTTTTGATTATGACAATTACCATACCATATGGAGTCTCTTAGGAATGTGTTTGTGTTTTGTAACACTGGTTGAAGCCAGTAGTCAATTGCTTTACCAGTAGGGTACAGTAAACTGACTCTTGCACATACAGGAGTCCAAGGAGTTTGTTCAGGTACCTTGGGTAACATATAAAGAATAACATGGATATGTTTCATACAAAATCCTAGACAAAAATGTATTGATCCAGTTGAAATGTAATATATCAGCTTTAAAGTTTGAACTCCTTTTTAGAGATTTTGAAAGTTGGATTGCATTCATAGGTTGATGTGCCTATTAACTGAACCATGATATATATCATGTGCAGACATAGAGAGTTTGTATTCCTTCTGATTCACTGAAATGCCTGCTACGTGGGGATTCTTCCTACCATGCTGTGCAAAGGATTCCATGACTAGGATAAATAGTAGTAGAGATAGAGGGCAGCCTTGTCACATCGCATTGGAGATCGTGAAGAGATCAGATAGAGTGCCATTTGTTTTAACCCTAGCCAAAGGGATGAGTAAAGAACAAAAACATATCTAATGGATCTAGGGCCAAAACTGAAGTGAAGGAGTGTTTGGTGAAGGAATGTCCAATTAATACTACCAAACGCCTTTTCTGCATCAGTAAACAGGAACATAGAGAAATTGTGAGTAAGAGAGGAAAACTGAAGAAGATTTATAAGCTTTCTGATATTGTTTCTTGCCTCATGACCCGGTGTAAAAACAGATTGATCTGGATTGATCAAATAATGTGTTTTTTGGGGCATTCAGCTATAATCTATTCATAAATTTTAATGTCCGTGTTAAGCAACTATATCGGTCTATAGTTAGCACAAGAGGTTGTATCCTTGATGTGTGCCTCCAATACTGACACTTGTGTATAGACCGATTCCAGGTAGGTTTCAAAACACTCCCTTAGAAGTAGTGTGAGAATGAAGCATATGTTTTAAAATAGATCTGAGAAAAACCGCCAGGTCTTGGCCATTTGCCAGAGGGTAAGGAAGTAATGGCTCTTAAGATCTCTTGATCCATTATGGGTGAATCTAGAGCTGATTGAGTATCCAGGGGAACCTGGGGTAAATTTTCAGCTGTGAGGTATGAAGAGTTCAAGTTAGAAGTCGGATTTAAGCTGTCTCCGTAGCAATATTAGTTTTGGGAGCAATGTTTTGGATAAGAAAATTTTGTGTTGGGATTACAAAATATGAATATTTTCTAGTGTGTCATCAATCTGTTTAGCATGGTGTTTTTTCTGACTGGCTGCTAATTTGATCAGTTCACCCCTTATCACACATTTGTGTGCTTCCCAGAGTGTGAAAGGGGAGATATCTGAAGATTGATTCAATTCAATATATTCCAAGAGCTTAGCTTCAATCTCAACCTGTACAAAACAAAAGAAAAAACAGGGGCCGCCAACAGTGCCTGATGACTAACAATGTGTTACAGATATAAAAAATTAACTACTCACATTTGGCAAATGTTGTGTGAAAAACACGTTATACGCAGCTATGAGAACATACAGAGATAATTTTACCGTCTCTGTTCGGTACTCCATCTGTCCCTTCTTTCTCCTCCAGCCGTTACACTGGACTCCCATAATTCATAAGCAGGCAAGCTCATATATTTCTCCAAATCTTCTTGATTAAAAACAATTAAAAACCACTGCATAATTCTTACACGTTTCTCAGCTGACAACGCTGCTTTATCAAAGAAAGTGGTATGGGATACAAATTACACAAAGAAACACAACACGCTTGCCTGACGAATATTTAAAAACTCTGAAACGATCCCTAATTGATGTTTCAAATCAATCATATGATTGGTTGAAAAACACTCCAGACAAAATTAACTCCATAAATCTGGGGACTATTTTAATATCTATATAGGGATCACTTAAGATTCTTAAATTAAATTCTCAAATTATTACCAACAATCAAAATCACAATCCTGATATCAGGATATGTACAGCTACATTGTACAACAATATAAAATATAACACAAAATGAAAACATTCTATGAATAAATAAGATCTATGAATAAATTACAAATAGACTATATGGTCTGTTCCCACATACTGCAAAATACATCCTTCAGGGATACAGTGCAATCACCTCACTACCTGAAGGTTTCAAAATGCAGTACAGGACACCGAACACACTCCAAAAATAATAAATAAAATATTAAACATAAAAATAATAACATTAATAAAAAAAGATGTAATAATACACTATCTACCCTTCCTGCTGCAGAGACAACCCTCAAGGCTAGGAAAAAACAATCACCAGCAACTCTATGGTTAATCCACAGTGGGGTTTAGACCCTTAACATTTAGTGAGATGACGTGAAAAGTGAGTGAAGGTGAGGAGTTGCTAACCATGGGTATAGGTCAGAAAAAAGTGCTGTGTCAGTTGGTAGAAGCCCTGATCCCCTTGACAAACACCGGAATCCCCCAAAAATACAAGAAGAGAGGAGGGAAAAAAGGGGAGAGACGGAAATCTCCAGTCAGAGAACTGTTACAAAAGGTGACAAGTTATCCGAGCAATACTGTATAAGAGAGGAAGAAGTAGGAGGGTGGCAAAGGAGAACATCCATAAGAATAACATGAAATACCCCTCATGTAAGAAGAAAAAAATAGAACCCTCAGGAAAGTTCCAGAGGAAAAAAAAATCTCAAGGTCCTTTACTGTCTATCAAGTCTGCCTCAGTCACAGAGTTCCCAGTCAGCTGTTTTGTATATTGTATATTTTTATTTATATAGTGCCAACCGGTGTACTTGGCACTTTACAGATTACATTTAATACAGCAGGGGTACAATAAGTGCGGTGATTAAGTGCTTATATAAGCAGTCATAAGGGGAACGATAGGTGAGTATACATTAGGATAAGAGGTCCCTGCCCTGTAGAGCTTACAATCTAAGTATAGGATGGGTGACATACAGATACAAGCTGGTAGAAGAGAAAGTGCAGTGTTTGGCTTATGATAATAATGATAATGTTTCCATATTATGCTATTGCTAAAGATAAAAGGTGATCTTTTAGTTTAGATTTAAAATTGTTGAGGGTTGAGGCTTGGCGAATGCTGGGTGGTAGGGAGTTCCAGAGGTAGGGGGCAGCATGTGCGAAAGCTTTCAATCATGAAACAGCGATAGTGGTTAAAGGGGCAGTGAGTCGTCCAGCATGTGTGCTGCGTAGTGGACATGCAGGAATATGGCGGGATATCAAAGATGAGATATAAGGTGGGGACAAGTGATGGAGAGCCTTGAAGGTGATGAGGAGGATTTTGAATGTGATACGCTGCTTTATGGGAAGCCATGACAGTAATTTTAGGAGTGGTGGGGTGAGTACTGTTCTGGAGGAGAGGAAGAGTATTCTGGTGGCTGAATTAAGAACTGATTGAAGAGGAGCGATATGGTTAGTAGGAAGACCAGTAAGTAAAGAGTTGCAGTGGTCCAGGCTAGAAAGGATAAGAGCATGCATGAGGGTTTCTGTTGTAGAGTGAGAGAGGAATGGCCAGATTTTTGCTATATTCCGAAGAAAGAAGCGACAGGTTTTGGTAACGTTGTTAATGTGGGTGGAGAAGGAGAGAGAAGAGTCCAAAGTTACCCTGAGGCAGCGGGGGCAGCTGTCTAATTTATTTATTTGTTTAATTATTTATTTATTTATTTTAATTTGTCCACCATATATTATCACAGTTAGTCCCCAAGAAAATATATAAAACTATAAAACAAAATCAACATCTTATTTCCCTAGACTTCCGCAGCACAGAGACAATAAAAGTAAAATCAGCAAGCAATGTGGACTCCAGCTATCTGTGTCTTGCCAGTCAGTCATACCAAGTTTTGTGGTATTTTGGGTCAACCTCCTTCCTTCCTTTTTCTTCCCCATTGTGCCCCCAGACTCCCCTACTACAGAGAACAAATGTCCTACCTAAATGACTCCCTAAAATTACGCTCCAATTCCTAAATGACTCCCTAAAATTACACTTCAATTGCTTCTCTCTCCTCTCACAAACATGGAATGGCATGCTGTGAGAACCTGACAGCCTTTTATATGGCTGTAGAAAACTTTCGTGAGGTGGAGAAAAACATTCTAACCATTGATTTCAATGTAATGAGCTAGATGGAAAAAAGCAGGAAAAATGGCACTTTTCGCGGGAATTTTTTTGCCAAGCGGAAAGTGCCATTTTTTTGCCAATTTCAGCTTGAGGCAAAAATTTTTACCTGTCCCTACTCCCCATCCAAGAGCGACCTAAGTCTAATTTATAGCTTATAGGTAAATGGGTGCTAACAAACAACAAACTTAACCAGACCAGTGACTGCTCAGTGAAGATCGGCCATATACATGGCCTACAGCCGAGATAAATGAGAGAGTGGGACTTCAGCCCTTAAGACAACATTAGTAAAGTTCATATCCTATTCAGCTGTGACCTGAAGGGCTCGCCGGCAGGGAATCATCACTGTGCATGGGGGGAAGGCTGAAATGTTCTCTTTTTAGGTGTCGGTCACCATCTTTCACAAGGTGCAGAAGCACATTACATCTCTGACATATATTAATTGTCCAGGGTTGAGTCCACAGATAATGTGAGGTGGAGGGTTTTAATAAAAGCTTTTGTGTTTCCTTTCTAACATAAAACACGGGTGATACCATCTTAAGCCACAAGCAAATTCAAAGGTAAACCCCAGCGATATTTGATATTTTGGGCCCTCAGAGATGTAGTTAGGGTGTCTCAATTTTTTCCTCCACTGCATCGTAAGTGGAGAAAAATCTCCAAATACCGAAATGGCGTCTTCTCCAAACTGCAGTGTTTTAGAGCCTTTTGTAGCAGATAAAATATCTTATTTATCAGGAAAGGCATGAAAGCACACAACTGTATCACAGGATGCAGTAGTTGGCTACATTTTCGGTTTGGGCACTTAGTGAGCTCGCTCAAGTCGAAGTGTTGGCATGTCGACCTGTTTTAGTATAAAACAAAAAGTCTTTGTAAATAGGTAGGCAGAAGATCTGACTTGACATTGTCCTGGATGCCTCTAAATCTCACAATACAGCACCTGTTCCTTTTGTCTAATATTAGCATCAGCTCATGTTCTTTGGGTGCAGGTATTCCAACTTTTTGTTTGTCAATGTTTGATAGGTATGCCAGCAATCCACTTCTTCTTCTTCAAATGACATTAGGCGATCAGCCAGATGTGAAATATCCACTTTCACCTCACATAAGGCATCCACTAGGAAGGACTTCAGGTGTTCTGATTCTCCTGTTAGATGGAGGGAGAATCAGGGCGGAACTGTTTTAATCTCTCTTCAGTTGCATTCCAGGTATCCTGGCACTGGGCCGCCGAGGACATGGAGGGTAGAAAGTTTGCTATCCGTCACTGTCTTGGTTTGTTTCTACTGAGGCAGGAAATACTTCTGTAAGTTTGAGAACTTTTTCTGATGTTTATTTTTTGCCATAGAAGTCATCACGGGTGGGTTTAGAAGGGTATAAAGAAAAAATGTCCGGAACTAAGTCTCTAAAAATGCTGGTTAGGGATCAAAGAACATGGAGCATCAGAGCATTGCAGCTATTCACTCCAGAGTCCCAGAAATGCCCCACCTTATAATTGATTTCTCTTATGAGGTGAAAAGTTTCAACCATCACTATTTGTGAAAATTTGTCCTGCTTGTTCCCCAACCAAGATAACTTGAACTAAACCAGCTGACCTTCTTTAGCCACTTCCCATGCCAGCTCTACCTTCATCCCATCTGGTGATGGATTTCATCATAGTTTTCCCTCCATCCATGAGAGTAATGGTCATCTGGGTCATAATGGACCGCTTTTCTAAACCGGGTCACTTTGTGCTTCTTCCTAAGTCGCCTCCAAGGGTTGTAATCATGAACTATCATTCTGGATAACCCTTGTAGAGCTATGGCAGGATATCAGAACCATACCACTGACAGATCAGTCTTGACAAAGGAAAGCCTTTGGCCAGTCTCACTTTTCAGCACCACTTTATGTACATGGAGATATGGTCTGGCTTTCAACAAAAACATCAAGACCAGTCATATGATAAGCTTGGCCCTTGCAACATGCATCTCCCCACTGTTAATACCGGGTAGCAATATATGATTTAGGGCAAAATATGGAACCTTCCCTCATCCAGCTATGTTCATCATCAAACATCTGTATTATCTTTTCTTGAGTACTGCCACATTGAATCTGGTATTCAGAAACAGGAACAAAACTCTCCACAACATAGTAGCAAAAGTATAATATAAAAATGGAAAATACCTGAATGGACACATAAAGATAAAGGAGGCATGCCACCTCACAAAATCCTTATAGTTTACAACTTCACAGGTCCCTAATCATGTGCGTAAGGACCCATGAGGTCCAAAACTTGCGATTATGTTCATTTTGAACCTAACAGATAAGGACTCAAGTGTACTTAGTCATACGAGTAAAGACCCATGAGGTCTAAAACACATATGGATTATGTGAGGTGGTATGCATCTTGTCTATGTATGTGTCCTTTCATGTATCCCAAGTTTTTACTAGAAGAACAATGACTTTTTTTCAATTATACTTTATTATACTTTTTTATATATGTTGCAGAGAGTTTTGTTCCCATTTGTGTGTGTGTGGGCTGAGATATGAGGTGTAGAAGAACAAAGAGAATTATGCATAAAAATGAAAACTAGCTATTTTTTGAGCTTTGCGTCTGACTAACAGCTACAGGGGAAATTTTATATGAGACAAAATATCAGCTTTCTGCTGCATTTTCCAAAGTATGGGGAGTGTGGGATTAGGATGTACTGTTCCTCTGTACCCAGGCAAATGCTTTGTACTATAATAGGACACAGAGGAAATCAGTGCAACAAACCTCCTTTTCTTTATGCCTGCTCTAGGGGTGTTGTTAAGGGGTTGTTCACATAAAAGTTGTGCAATGGTTATTGAGCCGGAATGTACTAACATTTTAAAAATGCTGTAAGTTAGAATTATTGTTCTTTGTTTTCTTAAATAATTCTGGCAAAGAATGGAAATTAGATACCTTCAAAGAAAGAAATGTATTTGCTCTTTAAAGTGCCCCCCATGTCATTCTTATATAGCAGGTATATGAGCTCATACTTAGAGGAGAATATTAAAGAAACAAAAATTCAGACATACATTAATGTATTTTTACATTTTCCTAGGTTGTACTTTCATTGGCCCCAAAAAATGAAAAGCAAACTTTTCTCAGATTTACCACTGAAATGACAAAACTTTGGTAAATATGAACAAATAGTGAAAATTAGAAAATTAACATTTAGGAGAACATAGGCATCATATTTGTTAATAAAGGCATAAAATAAAGTGTTTTTTTCTGAATATTAAAAATAATTATTAACATATTTAATTATATGTACAAAAAAACAAAAACCAAGAGCCGTACTAGGACAAGACAATTTGACTGTAATAAATATTTCTATTGATTTCAAATGGGTCTTTTTACCCCTTGAATGCCAAATAGTTATGCAACACATTCAAGTGGCTAAATACATATTTAAATGAATGTAAATTCAGTCTACTTTACTTTCACTAATATGCTTCCTCCATTTGAGAGTTCAAAATGCAAAAGGCAGCCAACGCAAAAGAAAAAAAAAACAGGTGCCGGCATTTTTTTCAAGCACTGTAAGCGATTTAATGACCTGTGCTATGAAAAATGCTGGCAAAACCATGCCGGCCACTAAATTTAGATGAGTTTTGGCCCATTGAAAATAAAAAACCCCCAACAACTTGCCATGGGGAGTTACTGTCCATCTTCTTCTCTCTTACTTCTTCTCCATCTTCTTTCTTCTTCTCTCTTCCTTCTTCAATATCTTCTTCTCTCTTCTTTCTTCCATCTTGTTTTCATGTAGCTGTAAAAAAAAAGTCATAAAGAAATGTTCCATGACAATAACCCACACATCTGTGCATAATTTAACCCCTTGAGTTCCAGAGGAGTATGCAACACACTGCAGAGTAAGGGTTAAAGAATGCTTAGATGTGTAGTCCAAAAGTTCATAAAATGTCCAAAGTGTATAAAAATTGTACCCATGTTTCATAAAATGCCAAAGTATGTTGACTAAAAATATCATGGCCTTTTTCCATTTCCCTGCCACTGTGTGCAGCCATGGTGAAAGTGAGTTGGAACACCACCCCTCTTTGTATCTTCCTGGCTGATGCCCATTCCATTGTGAGGTAATTTGAACAGAGACTGCCTTCATTTATGGGCAGTCTCTGTTCAAATTCCCTCACAGCCATTGGCTGGGATGTGTGCTTATGCATCTCCCAGCCAATCAGCTTCAAGCACCTCTGCTCAGGAATGATTGGGAGGTGCATAAGCATACATCCCAGCCAATGGTTGTGAGGGAATTTGAACAGAGACTGCCCAAATATATAGAGGCAGTCTCTGTTAAAATTCCATCACAATGGAACTGACATTGGCTCATAGGTGCAAAGGAAGGTGTGCTGCAATTCACTTTCTCCGCTGCTGCAGCCACCACCGCAGCCGCACACAGCGTCGGAGTAATGGAAAAAGACCATAATATTGTTAGTCAACATATTTTACCATTTTATGAAACACAGGGCATTCTTTAACCCTATGAGTCCCAGAGATAAACACAATACATTGTTCTGCAATGCTTTGCACACCCCTCTGGTACTCAGGGGGTTAAACTGCATATCTGAGGGTTATTTTCATGTAACATTTCTTTATGGCTCTCTCTTTTTTTTTTTTTTTTTTTTTTTTTACAGCTAAATGAAAAGAAGACAGAAGAAGGACCAGAGGAAGAAAGAAGAGACACGAAAGAAGAGAGAAGAAAGAAGAGAAGATAAGAGAAAGAAGGGGGATAGACGGAGACAGGCAGTGGATGACGGATACGTGTAACACAGATATGCTAACAACTGGTGCTTCACAGTATGTCAGGCACCAATCATTAGCTTTCTTCCTTTAATGTTCCATTTTTGCCACTATTTACCATCGTTTTGGGAACTTAAAGGGATAGTAATACTTTGTTTTATCTTTATTTTATTTTGTAGACATTAAAAAAACATGAAGAATGAAATGTCTTATCTCTCAAGCCTTTATGGTTTGAGAGATATTCACAAGCAAAGTTTTCCCTTACTGACCAAAACAGTCAAGTCTGCCATCTAGCTGTCAGATTTGGAATCCGGTCCGCAGACCAGCCGTGGCTCTACAGCAGAGCCGAGATCGCGAGATATAAGAAGAACTACTTCATTCGAATAGTCTACAAAGTGTGCCTGGTTTGCAAGCACGCTTTTTAGACCCATCCAATGAAATAGTTATTATATTATATCTTACGATCTTGGCTCTGCTGAAGAGCCAGGGGTTGACCTGCGGATCGGATTTCAGCTGGTAGGGTAATTGAATACTCATTTAGATATTTGTTTTGGTCGGATGGTATCTATTTTTGCTCTACCACATGTTTTAGGTCATACAATTGAATCGAGGCCTAAATGTGCAATTATTTGGATGCCCTTATAACACTCAAAGGTTTATTGCCACAGCATGCCAGGACATCAGAGCACAAACTTGCCAGTATATACTGATGTTGCCCTCTTATTATCAAAGCAGGGAGTTACTGCAATGTGATATGGTCTTGTCCAGAACAAAAACAATCCCCTGGTTTCATGCTCCCTATAATGCTTATTCAGGGTTGTACAGTGTCCAGAAGAATGTCCAACTCTGCATCAGTAAACGGTATAGGATAGACTTGTGCACTGTTTGCATCCTGCTGTGTTGTCTTCCATTTTGTTAAATTTCTCAATACATACAAAGCCTTAGTCACTAATTGGTGCTTCCCACAATCACGCCTCTCTTTCTCTCACAAACATTTCATTTATCCCACTTTTTAGAATTTGAGCAGTTAAGTGTTTCTTTGCCATATAATAGTGCTTCCTGTAATATGAAAAACACAGTGTGCTGCAGAAAAAGCCTATTTTCCATACTGGCTGAAGAAGTTCCTTTCCATACAAAGAAGGAAAACTGTACTTGCTCACTGCCCTTTAACATTAATTGGAAATTAGCAGGATCAAGTACTTATTACACTAAAGAAAATTATTGGAATAATAACACCCCCTTTGGCATGCACATTTAAGTGGGAGCAAACCTGCCTGAGGCTACAGAGCCATTAGGCATTCAAAAAACATTCCCCATAATTCTGGGTCTGACCTTGGCTCAATTGCAAGGCATAGGGAGAGATTCACCACACGGTGATAAAGAGGTGATAGAGTGGAGATGACTTCTCCAGTTTATCTCTCCTTCAGTTCCTATGTTACTCTATGGAGCCTATTCACGAAGATTTCTTCAACTTTGGAGATCTTAGTGCATAGGCTCTATGGAAAAACATAGGAACAGAAGAAGTGATAAACTGGAGAAGTCATCTCCACTTTATCAACACTAGTATCTCTTAGTGAATCTCCGCCTTTGGATCAACATCTCTATTCCTAGCTCTGACCATGACACATGTACCCATAGAAGGATACTTAATTAGAGTTTCTTTGATACAAAATGTACAAATGTTATATTTAATTGAAAAAATGGAAAGCCAATAGCTTTTCCTGTAATATTTAAATTATTTGTTGAAAAAAATAGATTTCAAGGTCTGGCAATATACTGTTAATCTGTCTTAAAAGCTGTAAATATAATTCAGTTTTTTATAAATTGTTCTCTGTTTATGAAAACTATATTACAGCTTGATGATATTGCATTTCTGTTAAGATACAATTCTTCATTGGGTATGTACATTGCTTTCTAATCCATTATAGATCTGATTGAAATGTTCTCTCCAGTAATCTACATTTTATAGATCCCACCCTATTTGGTATCGCTAACAAACTCAGCAGAAGACAATGTTTGAGGTTGTTAGTCTACTTGCCAGTCATCCACTGTGTAATATCCTTAAAGGTCATTTTTGAAAGTAAAAAAGAAATATTGGTACTATGGAGAAAACATCTAATTTATCTAAAACACTATTATGTTTTGTATTAGATTTTGAAACATAAAATCCCAGAGCCATGTGGTTGAAAATTATAACATTGATTTTGAAATAGCAATATAATGTTTCATGATTTTATTGTCCTGATGTTCCACTTTTATCCAAAATATATATATCAGTCATATTGTTAATGTTTCACTGATTTTTATGTTAAGATTTGGCAGTTTTTTTCCTTATTCTAATACAGACTTGATTTGGTATATAAGATATGTTATAAAACAATGCAAATATAAGTTACTCTCTGATACAATAAAAGACATCCAATTTTGCATGCTGTGAATTCCTGTTAGCTCTATTTTACTGTAATGGATTACAAATCCGTTTATTTTATACATCCACTAAAATAACCTGTTAATGCCCTTGCAATGTATGTATACATATATGTATGGCTCATTTTAACCTGATATTTTGTCCATTTTCTTGCATAATTATATACTGTTACTTTAAAAAAAAAAAAATTACATGTATTGAAATTGATTGAAGAATATTTTGCACTTATTGTATATAACTGTATATTGAACCACATAAAGGTGTTCAACTGTGTTTCCTGATTATAGTAAAACTATACACACATAGGTTTACCACATATTTATGATAATTATAAATCCATTAACAGTGTTATTCTTTGACTGAGTTTTTGTCAGGTTCACTAGTGTCAGTGGCTTAACTAATCGTTGGAAAGCCCTGGTCCAAACATTTTTTGGAGCCTTCTAACAAAAATATTTTCAAAGATGCATAACTAGAACCTACTGGATCCTAGGGCAGATGAAGCCCCATTGGATGGTTGGCCTCAGCACAACTACACCCTCTGCACCCCCCTGTAATAATGTCTCTGATCAGGGTACTATGCATGAAGAGAGTCTCTCCATGCTAACATTGGTGGATCTAGTGACTATAAACCTAGGTGTAAAATAATTTGTGGGCCCCCATTTCACAGCAAACTACTGTATATACTAAAAAATCAAGATGGATTCAGGTGAAGATGGATTCAGGTGAAGTATGTCACTATTCCATTCCCTCATGGGGACAAAACTTGAGAGAAAGAAAATGCACTACTCTGTAGCACAAACATGTCTTTACTGTGGACACTATTTATCATCACACACACACATACACACAAATAGTTTAAGTTTCATTGCTGCCAAGGGTGTAGATCAGTTTAATCATTTAGAATTTATAGTCTACATAATACTCTCCCAGTGGGTTTAATCTCTCAGTTTTCAAATAACTGCTTACCTTGTAGATAAATTATTTCTTACTCTTCAGGACAGAAAAGAGCAAGGCAATATCAGCTGTGAATAATATATTTTAAAACATGATATAGATACTTATTTTTATTTACCACTTAGTATCAATAGAAAGCATCAGAAATTGATATCATATAATTAATGTCATTGTTCCTTTGATGAATTGATTATCATTAAAAGGGATGGGCATCGTATGGTTGTTGTTTTTTTTTTCATTGTAGGAATTTCCATGGAAAATTCACAATGTTCCACATATTTCTGAAGGAATTCCCTCTCATAAAGACAATAAAGTATTTACCCTTCCTGCCAGGAATATTTCCCTGGCCCCTTTGTACAAGACAACCATGTCACAGCTGTTTTTGTCATTGTTATCCATGTTCCAGGCTGGTTAGGGGGTTTACATGCACGCGTTTTGTGTAGGATTTTTGCTTATGTTCTTTTTGCCATTAGGGAGGTACAGTGTGATAGCAGCACTTGATGTTTCTTCCTGGGGGGATGGCTTGACTTGTTTACCATGTACTTGGTTATACTTGATTATACTTTATGTGCCTAATTAGGGCAGGTGTTCCAAGGTGTGACCCCGCTTTCTTTTCTCCACTTTACAACCTTCTCATATATAGTCTGTATAGAAAAATGTTTGGAAAAGGAGACTAGAGACTGGTATGATCTAATATACTTGGAGAACTATTTAAAACATGATATAATTCCAAGAGGTCTATGGATATATAAGACTCCTACATTTGAAACGGAGGATATTGAGTTCCTTACAGATTGGGAACAAATTCTTGAAGAATGCTCTAAAAAGTTAATAAAGTTGTTAATAAAATATAGAGAAGAAAGTTTAGATAAGATACGGCAGGAGACTGATGGAATTGAAAAAAGATTGAAAGATATTGAGATGACTGAGACAACAAAAAAGATAAAAAGATAAATAATTTAGAGCAGAACATTATTCACACTAAAATGAAAAAATTCACAAGAGATCAGTCAGAGCAGAAATCTAGACAGGGAGGGTTATTGAGGAATTTTGTGAAGAGAAATTAAGGAGATAGAAGTATACCTAGACACTCATATAATCAGAGTGAGAATGTCCGACAAACCACAGGTAGGGAGAGTACACATGTAATAGAAGCAAGAAAGAGAGAGAGGATTAAGTTTCCTAGAGATAGAAGGTCTGTAAGATTTCTAAACATAGTATATTATCCCAAGGGAAGTGTATATTTGAAAAAAGAAAATAACAGGGATAATATGCAAGTTCTAGTGGAAAGAGAAAAGAGGATTATACAAGACCAAACCACAAAGGTAGTGTTGTCGGAAGAAACACCTGGATGCTCTTCTCCTTTTTTAGAAGAAGGCAGGTTAGGAGTCCCCCGATTGAAACAGACATTAGAAAGGGAGAGTATACAGAAAGGAAGGAAAAGATCTATAAGACAAGAAGAGGATGTAGAGGAGGACGAGGGAGAAATTCAAGGAAATGTAGCGAAAGTACTAAGAAAGGAGTAAATAAAGGTTGTAGCGAGGGAGGGATATTTAACTTGTCTTCGAGGGACGTTACAAAGGATGAGGCACAAGTATTAGCGAAAGGTTTATCTTTTGCTCCAGCACAACAGCCCAATCCTTTTGAAACATTCATCGATGCAAAGAAATATATTAGATCTTTAACGGTAAAATGTTTTTATTTGAATAAAGAAACAGAAACACACGTACAAGTAAGTACTAATTCCATGGCAGATGTATATGGAATTAGAAGATTGGAATCATTAGATGATGACTGTAATCAGGTAGTATGTACTCCAATACTTAGTGGAATGAGGAAAAAATCAAGTTTTTATCCAGTACAACATCAAGGAGAATATATTAAAGTATTTGAAAAACTAATCATGAAAGATATAGAAAAAATGTGTCAGAGAGATAAGAAAGTGCAACATAATTTAGAGACAAGAGAACGAGAAGCACTGAAAGTACTGAAAGGAGACCAAAATATTGTAATTAGACAGGCGGATAAGGGTGGGGGGATATGTATATTGGACATGGACGACTATATAAAGGAAGCACAGAGATTGTTGTCAGATCAAGGTACTTATTTGAGGTTAAATAGTAACCCTACTAGTAAGTATCTGGAAGATCTTCGAACATTGTTAATAAGAGCAAAGATGGATGGTATAGTGACAAAAGAGGAGTTTGAATTTTTATATAATGAGAATAGCAAAATACCCATCTTCTATTATCTTCCAAAGATACATAAGGACCCAAAAAGACCCCCTGGTCATCCAATAGTATCAGGGATAGGATCTATGACAGATAACTTGTCCAAATACATAGACATTTACCTACAGCCGCTAGTATCCTTACTGCCCTCATATTGGAGAGATACAGTACAGGTGATTAAATGTCTAAAGGAAGTGGAATGGAAGGAGACGTTCAGGTGGTTAACCTGTGACGTCTCCTCACTATATACTGTTATCCCACATGAAGAGGGGGTACGGGCGATGAAATATTTCCTAGAAAGTGATGGAGTACTACCTGAGATGCAGATTACATTTTTGGTAGATGCAGTACTGTTTGTGCTAAGACATAATTATTTTTTATTTCATGAGGACATTTATAGCCAAACTACTGGTACAGCAATGGGGTGTGCTTTTGCCCCATCGTTTGCTAATCTATATATGGGGAAATGGGAATTAGAAGTGATTTGGAATAATAATCCATTCCTAAAGCATATTGTTTTTTATAAGAGATATATAGATGATATCCTGATGATATGGGAAGGGACAGAACAGGACCTTCGGGATTTTCATGGATATATGAATAATAATGAGTTCAATCTGTCATTTACGATCAAGACAGAAGTGGAACAAATTGAATTCTTAGATTTAATCTTATATCATGAGGGTGCTGATATACATACTAAAAATTTCAGAAAGTCTGTGGATAGTAATGGGTATCTACATTTTGAAAGTGGACATCATAGGAGATGGAAGGAGAATATCCCTTATGGGCAACTGCGGAGAGTTAAGAGAAACTGTAGTAAAGAAGAGGCTTTTAAGGAAGAAGCCCTGGTGGTGGGAAAGAAATTTCTTGCAAAAGGGTATAATAGTCAACTGTTGGATCAAGCAGAAAATAAGGTAGAGAATATACCGAGAGAAGAACTTATAAAATATAAAGAAAAATGGAAAAGTACAGAGAAGTGGTTCCCCTTTTTTACCACAACATTCAATCAAAAAGCTCCCCAAATAGAATTTTGAAAAAACACTGGCATATTTTAAAAGAGGACCCTTTATTGGGTCCAGTGGTAGGAGAAAGACCTAAGGTCTCTTATAAGCGCAACAGAAATATTAAACAATTAATTGCGCCAAGTGATACATTTAACAAATGTAACATCAAGGAGAGGGAAAGTAGTAAAAATAATGGTCAGTTTTTAAAGGTGGGAAAAGGAATGTATAGGTGTGGTAGGAAGGGATGTGCTACATGTATGCATTGTCCTTCCAAAAAGGGGGAACAAAATAACTCCTTTGTATCTAAAACGACAGGTGAAAAATATGAGATAAAACAGTTTTTTAATTGTAACTCGGAATTCGTAGTGTACCTCCTCACGTGCAAGTGTGGTAGACAGTACGTGGGGAGGACGAAAAGAAAAGTGGGGGTTAGATTTAGGGAACACTTAAGGAATATTACGAATAAAATGGATTCCCATAGTGTTCCTAGACATTTCCTTGAATCTCCAGAATGTAGAGAGGATGAAATGACAATCATAGTAATAGAGCAAGTGAAAGCAGATAGAATAGGAGGAGACAGGTTGCTTAAGTTAAGACAAAGAGAGACTTTCTGGATATATCAATTAAAAATGTTACAACCGGATGGCTTGAATGTGGATCTAGATTTGGCAGCGTTTATTTGATTAGTTTATTTATCAGTGGTGGTATTGATTTATATGGATCTATATGGATTTATATGGAGTATGTATGGATTCATATTGGTGATACCTTCTGGGTCCACAGACAAGCCATAGGTGTAATATAGTATTGTGCATGATATCTTAAGGTGGATTATGATGTGAAATATCCCATGAACATGAGTTATGGTTATATATGTATATAAGGTTATGTTACAAGAATAATAGTGAGGCTAGAGTGTCTCTTTGTATGTGATTTTAATGAAGTTTAATGTATTAATTTAAAGTGTAATAGTAAATCATAGGTAGAATAGGGAATTAGAAATGTTTTTAATTAGAAACGTGATTAGGATACTGGACTGGGCTGCAAAGAGTTAAGAGTAATCCTCCGTTAAGAGACTCGCATCGTGTGTACCGGATGTGATGCGAGTCTATTTAAACTGGAGAAACAATGTAGCCTGTAAGCCCTGAGGAAGCAGACAGAAAAGCCCGCGATACGTGTTGGCAAAGAGTGATTTTAAAGTTTGTGTCTCGGCGGAGAGTACTATTGCTGAGTTTACTGCTGTCATCCATCCCAGCTGATACTCTGTTTAACATCAGAGAGTTCGGTGGTTGTGATTAGAGAGGAGGATTGAGACGGACTGCTGAAAAGATCAAAGACCTGTTGGAGAATAAGGCTTATGCTGGGAAGGACTGAGCATCTTATATCAGCGATCGGATCGCTGAAAGAGATAAGCTTGTGTTTTATATATCTTTTGTACGTGCAATTTTATATTTGATGATGCGAATGTGAATAAAACTCCACTTTTAGATTGTTTTCTCTTGCGCTCTATATTGTTCATATATACTGAAATTGTATAGTGCCTGCCAACAGTGAAAAATAATCTAACACCCATGATTTTAGGGAGCAACTATTTGAGAATGCTGTTCATCAGATGCACCTGTAAAGGATGGAGGTGCTACTGTTATTGCCTCATCAGCAACACTAGTATTAGAATGAGGAGTTGTAGGAATAATAGTAGAAAGTGAAGCCACTTCCACTTTAACATTTTACCAGTACTCCAACTATTAATATGCATGGGCAGGGTAGAAAGTGATACAGTAGTCTGATGATCATCACGCTGCTGTGACATATGATGTACTTCAGTTTCGGACAACTCAGCAGAAGAAAGTAAACTGGCAGTAAACACCATAATGTGATTGCTGCTGGTCGTGGTGGTGAAACTCATGTTATATTCTTCACCACCACACTGTGAGTCAGCACCATCACTACAACCAGTGTCTTGCTTCTCTCTTGGTTGTGACAAATGTGACATAGGGTTCCCTGGTGTCAAATTTGCCATCACAATCAAAGCTACTGCACACTGTGTCTATCATAGTCTCCCTTTGAGGCCTAAGTGATCCTGTGTTCTTACCTCTGTATGGCCGCTGTCCAGCATAGCCTCCGGCCACTTCCTCATTGCTAGGTCATGTTACAGGCACTGGCACGGACGCCTGTTTATGGGCCTATTCTGTTGGGTCTAATTGGGTACCACCTCCTTCTGCTGCTTTATAAACCTCATTGAGGCGAAGACTTGTTGCCCTTTCGTGGTGTACCTGTGCGTTGCTTCAGTGTTGCTCCTGTTTGACCCTTGCTTGGCTGCCATGTTCTCTCCTGATTGATCCTTGGCTTTGTCTGACTTTCTGCTCCGGCTCGAGACCTATTGGCTTTGTCTGACTAATTGCAAACTATAGATTTCAGTGCTAAATATCCCAGGTGCAATATCTATACCAGACAGTAAATACTCCGGGTCAGCCCAAATCCTATCTTACTCAAAAATAAATCAAAACACAACTTATAAAAAAGTATAAATTCAGTTTATACCTTGACTATTGCTGTCAATGTCTGATAAGATTTAAAATGTTCTTTAGATGAGTAAGTCTTCCAGGATTGATTGTAGTAATCTCATCCTTTACTCTACTCCACCATGCATATTGAAAGGAAGGAGAAAAACAACCAACCAGACTCCGACAATGATATGCAATAAAAATCAAAGTATCCACTTACAGTTAGGAACTCCCAGTCACACATCAGTGGATCACTGGATTTAATTCCAATATTCCTTTCTTGTAATTCTCAGGATATGTCTCTGAATATCGCCACAATCATTCAGCTCTTTAAGGGGATAGCCACCTCCTCTGGATCTCAGATATTCCTCCCGTTTAGTCGTTATATCACGGAGACGTGTATAGAGAGAGAGAGATTTAATTAGCAAGGATTGCTCAGAGACGGAGTCGGGAGCCTTGAGGACTACACTTGAATTGGAGAACCATTATTTGAGTGGATATTTTCACTATTTTAGTGTTGCCACTGTACTATACTGAAGATCTTTTTCTCTGCGTGTTGCTTTAAATCTTGAGAGATCCCACAGAATAAAGAGGTTGATGATTGTGGAGATATTCGGAGAGATATCCTGAGAATTACAAGCAAGGAATATTGAAATTATATCCAGTGATCCACTGAAGTGAGACTGGGAGTTTCCAACTGTAAGTGGATACTTACATTTTTATTGTATATCATTGTAGGAGTCTGATTGGTTGTTTTTCTCCTTCCTTCCAATATGCATGGTGGAATGGAGTAAAGGATAAGATACTACAATCAATCCGGGAAGACTTACCCATTTAAAGAACATTTTAGATCTTATCAGACATTGACAGGATTAGTCAAGGCTTTGTCTGACTACCCTATCTGTGTATTACCCTGGCTTGTCTGACTACTCGCTCTGTTTTAACCTTGGCTGTGGCTGACTACCCAATTTGGCTCGACTGTGGCTTGTCTGACTTACGCTCCGTGCTGCCTTTCACTCCAGTCTGAATACCACCTGTCCTGGCTAGTTGTGGTTGCGCTCCATCGGTGTAGAATAACTGCTAACTCTGTGGTAGAGTTGCTGGTTGCCTTCATTTTGTGCACTGTATAAGTTGCCTCCTGGTCCTGTTGTGTACACTCCGCTCTGTGGCCTATATACTGTGCGGCCTTCACATACTTACAGGTGTCGTGGCTGGCTGTACTCCACTCTCTTGCCTCTGCTCTGTGCCTACCTATCAGGGTATAGGTTACTCTCTATCTCGCTCCTCCTACCACTCCATGGTAGAGTCACTGCTTACGAGATGCCTGTCTCCCTGTCTCATGTCTGGGAATTT
This sequence comes from Rhinophrynus dorsalis, assembly GCA_037306005.1. NCBI lineage: Eukaryota > Metazoa > Chordata > Amphibia > Anura > Rhinophrynidae > Rhinophrynus > Rhinophrynus dorsalis. The sequence continues at coordinate 194,954,803 of CM074718.1, read as the reverse complement.
ATCTGTCGCTCCAGTAGTCTGGGTTCCTGGTGTTCCAGGTTTCCATATACTCTGTGATAGATCTAAGCTTGCTTCTGCTCCCATATATTCTATAGACTACAGCCAACCAACTACAGTTCAGTGTCAATCCTTGGGTAGTAGACTAGACACTGTCCTCATGTCTGTTCCTACTAGGTTGGGAAAGTGCTTGCTCTTACTTATTTTAATAAACTGGTTAAATTAAACTGTACCTGTGTTGTGTGTTTCATTTACACTGGTTCCGTGACAGTATCATAATATAGTGTTCCCCGTCTTAAAATATTTCCCTCTTTCACACTCTTTCTCTTTTGCTCTTCCAGAATCACTTCTGCCTAATCTACAAGCATGCACCATGGCAGGGAGTTCTACGTTTTTATATTTTGGAGTTAGGAATTCTCACAACCATAAAAAATTGGCAGATAACAGCAAAAGTTCTCACTGGAGAATCAGTGGTGTTAGCAAAAAGTAAACTCTGTCTTAATAAGTGTAGTGGACAATGGGAAGTGTTAGTCAAGCACATCCAGTATTTTGTGGAAATGACAAAGGTTATAGTGATTGACATAATTAACAAAATTATTTTTTATTATTTTAGCATTTTTCATAATTCTCTCTTGTCTCTGACATATTTGATATAAAATAATATCCTCTGTTCATTTTTATAGGGACATTAGGGTAGCATGGTATGTATTTTTCCATTTGGAGACTGATCTGTGTGATGTTCCAAGGAGTTTTTAATTGGGAGCTATTAGTTTGTAAAAAGTATTCTGAAACATGTAGAAGGAGTATACTAAAGTTTACCCTTGTATCTAGGGATGACTGAAACACCTGTACTCTGTCTCTTTCTATCTCCTTCTCTTTCCTTGTCTCTTTTCCATTTCCTTTTCATCCCACCACCTCTTGCTCCCTTACTTCCCCCCCTTCTCACGCTCTACAGAGATCAGCACCTCTGTCTCTGATACTCTAGAGAACTCTCCTCTCTTGCATGAATGCTTCCCATCCTCCACTTTATTCCTCTCTCCTCCTTACATGGTGTATACAATTGTTGATTCACACAGATATAACATTTTCTTGTGGTCTTCTGAATTGATACAGAAAAGATATCATTGATGTTTTTCTCATCGCTTGGAGGATCATAAACAAACACTCTTATTTTTGGTGGTGAAATAGTTTTCAGTTCCACAGTACTGTGACGTGTGCCTTTGAAATAAATATTTTAAAGCAGAGATATTAAAGAGATTCAGAAACAGATGTCATTAAAGTGATAGTATAAGTTTATTTTTACCACATTTTCTGCAGATGAATAATATGCAAAGTCAGAATGCTTTTTTCATTATTTATTTATTTGTCATTTTTTTTTTTAAATGTTTAATTCTTTAATTTTACATCCTGAAAGACTAGTGCTCCTAGAGTACTTCCAATCCTGATCAGTGATTATGAAAGCAGGTATAGCGATAAAATATAATATTATCATTATCACTCCATCACTAAGTGATTTGTATGATAAATGTACACTACAGACTTAGTTATTTCTAATACATTATCGTGGACAAGTTATCCTCATTCCACATTATATAATCCATCTATTTAATCTATGCAGTTTTGTATGGATCTTGTGCCATTTCCATTTCAGTCACATGAATATTCATAAGTCTGAAATTTAACTAGAATTAATGTTATCATATTTCATCCATCCTATCAACTACTGGGATTTATTCAGCATATATGGCTCTTAATATAATCTATGGCTAGATATTCTTTGTGGAAATGTTTGCCCACCATACACATACAAACACATACACACAACACACAATAGACACACACACATATATTGTCATTGGTTTTTACACTGATTTTGTCAGGACATTCATATCTATACATTTTATAATACAAGTACACATTATTATTCCATTCTGCAATTTTTATGTAGCCATTTATAAAGTAAGTTGGGTTATGGCAACATATGATTTTTTTAATGCAGAAAAGAAGAGCTAGTTTTAATTATATTCTAAATAAAACAGTCTCTTTTAATACAATGTGTTGCTAAAATAGGTATAATGCATATTTCCTTGATACAACATTAGTTATAGTGACATTTGTTAAGTGCATATCAAGTAGCTTCTCTTGCATATAAGGTATTACAACTGTATGTCCCACCCCGGTACCACTACCTACATTTTTTGACACACATCACATTTTAATAGCGTCAGGTGGACTTTAGTATTACTGGAGAAATATACAACAATATTTTCAAATATCCAGTACAGATGAATATATTTTAGTGAAAATATAAAATTGTTTATATGCTTGAATGGACAATACCAAGATTATAATAAAATGGAAAATAAGAATAGGCAATGTATATTATCATAAACCTCTCTATCTTAGAATGAACTTCGCTGCCAAATTATTTCATAAAGATCATTGAATAATGTATAACCCATTATTCATTATTCGAGAACCATGAATTGTTTTATTAAATTGCATTCCTTTTTATTATTTATATTCTGTGTAACTATGGAAATTCATAATTGAAAGTAAGAAAATATTGCTATGTTTCCAGTTATTGCTTTTATGTTTGTTTTTTTTATCCATCACTTGGATAAGCAAGTTAGCAGTTTGATAGAATAACTGATCTCTTCTATGGTTTCAGTCATGGTTCACAGTGTCTTGATTACACTTTATTAATGAGCCAAATTTAATTAGTTAATTGGTAATTTGTCTTTTCTGTTCATGACAACATCCTGAAATGTTTTGCACTTAACATGCCAATCACAACATATTTTGAGATCAACAATCATTTTAACAAAACCAATAGGATTTAATATTAACATATTAATTGTCAAATTAACTGGTTCTGAATATTTAAGAGTAAGTGTAATGAGAACTCACATTTTAACTCTTAGTAGTAGAATTTCAGTGGCTCTCAAGAATCAGACATACCGTTTTGTAAACAAGTATTTATTATTATTATTATTATTATTATTATTATTATTAACACAATAGTTGCTGCTATCTTCCACTTCTACTCTGATTTTATTTAAGGTTCAGGTACTCCAGAGATAGTCATTTCACTGTGGAATGAAATAAAAATGAATTGATGTCAAATTGTTAGCTTTCCAGAAGTCCTCAAAATGTAAATATTTTAGGAAAAAATTGGAAAATGAAGATAATTTATTTTATAAATAAGTAAAACTGATTCTGTGGAATTTTACCATACAAGAGCACAAGCAATCAATTAGGCACTTCAAGTTTTCAAGGAAATCACTGTTAATATTATAACCTAGACAAGCTTTGAGGTAATGAAATTGATTTTATACACATATTAGAATTTATATGGCTTGAGACCCATTGGGAATTGAACTTATCTTCTTCAAAATTTAATTATCCCCACTTTAACCATTAAGTGCCAAAGGGATGAGCAATCCAATGGCCACCCCTCTAACAACCAAATGATTAACTAGGAATAACAGAACACATTCAATACGTAATATACTGCACTTCTAAGTAATGAAAATTGGTAGATGATTCCTCAGTATTCCCATATATAAAACATATGCCATGGGAAATATTAATCTTGATGAATTCATAATTTGGAAAACGAGTACATATTTGCAGTCTAACTGTGAAAAAAAGAGATAAATATGACTGTTAAAGATTTACTTGATAATTATCTAAAGACGTATTTTTTCAAATGGACTATTCACTATGTAGTTAAATAAATGCACCCTGTTAAGGATAAAATATGACTAAGTACTTTAAATAGATAGGGAAATTGGCAGACTAGCTATGCTAAATGGTTTTTGTTAGCCATCAGATAATTTGCTATATGTTTTAATATTTATCCTTGTATTTTTTTTTTAGCAAAAGTTTTCAAAGTAGGGATGAGTGAAAAGTCCTATTTGTTCCCATGGGAATTTCCACTAAAAAGTTTTGCCACTTTTCATCAGGACTCCCCACCTATTGCTAAGCCCATACTTTTTCTGCCACTTTTCTAACACTACAGATTTTCCTGCAAGAATTGTTCAAATTTCCACCTACGTCTTCTATGACTGCAAATGTACCCACCCCCAAAACATAAAAACCTGGAACTTCCTACCATGTAACATGTTATAGAATAGGAAGGAATAAGAGAGGAAGGAGGTAGACAGAGAGAGAGAAACATTACTGCAATGCCAACTCTTATCTTCTCTGTCACCCTCTGAAACCCAATGTTATACTTGTCAAAGGTGGTGCTGTTGCTTCCTTTCTTCCTCTTGGAAATAAGTGTTTTACTAAATGCAACAGAGCATTGCATTAGACATGTCAGCAAGGGTAAATGGAAAAGAAAACCACTGTGGTACTCAGCAGAAGTGGCAAATATAGTAAAGGAGAAAATAGAAGCATTTAAGAAATATAAGCAGACGCAGAAGGAAGAAGATAGGTATCGGTACAAGACTAGGCTAAAGGAGGCCAAATGCATTGTTAGATTTGCCAAAGCATGGACAGAGGAAAAAATTCCTCAGTTAATAAAAAAAGGGGATAAAACATTTTTTAGATATATAAGTGAAAGGAGGAAAATGAAACAAGGAATAGTTAGACTGAAAACAAAAAATAGAAACTATGTAAATGAGAATAAAGGGCTAGCTGACTGTCTCAATGAATATTTCTGTTCAGTTTTTACGAAGGAAGATAAAGGGAAAGGACATCAAAAACAAAATGGCAAGACATGGGAAGCATGCATGTTTACAGAGGAAGAAGTTCTACTTCCACTTTCTAAGGTTAAAACAGATGGGATACACTCAAAGTTATTAAAAGAACTTGTGTGTTATGGAAAAACCTTTAACATAATTATTCAATCAATCACTAATGACAGGAATAGTTGCAGAAGATTGGAAGTTAGCAAATATAGTACCTCTTCACAAAAAAGGTAGCAGGGAAGAGTCTGGTAACCACAGACCAGTAAGTCTTACATCAGTAGTGGGAAAATCAATGGAGACTATGTTAAAGGAAATAATTGTTGAATATCTGACTATAAATGGCTTGCAAGATACCAAACAGCATGGGTTTACAGCAGGAAGATCTTGTTAAACTAACCTCATATAATTTTTTTGACTGGGTAACTAAAATAATATACTAAGGGAGAGCAGTAGGTATAGCTTATCTAGATTTCAGTAAAGCATTTGACACTGTCCCTAATAGAAGACTCATAAATAAACTGCAGTGTTTGGGTCTGGATGCAAAAATAGTTAAATGGATAAGGCAATGGATGAGTGACAGTAGACAGAGGGTGGTAGTCAATGGAGAATATTCAGGCGAAAGGAGTGTTACTAGTGGAGTACCTCAGGGATCTGTACTGGGACCCATTCTTTTTAATATTTTTTAAGTGATATTGCAAAAGGTCTTCAAGTTAAGGTATGCATTTTTGCAGATGATACCAAGATCTGCAATAGGGTAGACATTCCAGGGGGAATAAGCCAAATGACAAATGATTTAGGCAAATTAGAAGAATGGTCAAGAATGTGGCAGATGCAGCTTAACGTTGATAAATGTAAAATAATGCACTTGGGACATAAAAATCCAAAGGAAAAATATACTAATAAGGGTACTATACTGTCAGAGACAACAGATGAAAGGACTTTGGGAGTAATTATCTTTAATTACTTAAAGATAGGCAGGCAATGTAATAAAGCGGTGGGGAATGCAAGCATGGTACTGGGTTGTATAGCTAGGGGCATTAGTAGCAGAAAAATGGAAGTGGTCATGCCACTCTACAGATCTCTAGTTAGACCTCACCTAGAGTATTGTGTACAGTACTGGAGACCCCATCTCCAGAAGGATATAGATACTCTAGAGAAAATTCAAAGAAGGGCTACTAAAATGGTGACTGGTTTACAGGAAAATAAATATCAGGATAGACTAAAGGATCTGAACATGTATAGCTTGGAGGAGAGAAGAGAGAGAGGGGATATGATTGAAACATTCAAATGCATGAAGGGATTCAAATTGCAGGATGGAAGTATATTTCAAAGGAGAAAAACTGTTAGGACAAGAGGCTATATTCTAGAAATAGAGCGACACAGGTTTAGATTGTAAGAAAGTTTTACTTCACTGAGAGGGTAGTAGATAAGTGGAATAGCCTACCAGCAGAAGTGGTAGAAGTTAATACAGCATGCATGGGATAGGCATAAGGCTGTCCTTAACTTAAGAAAAGACCAAGGACCAAAAAAGGATTGAGGTTCTTACTGTAGGAAAATGGGCAGACTAGATGGGCCAAAATGGTTCTTATCTGCCATCAAATTCTATTTTTCTGTGTTAAATGAATGTTTTGTTTGTCTTTGTTTTTTCCTTGGGGAGGATTTGTTCAAGTTCATACTCTTTTTGCACATTAATTTGAACATGAACAAATAATAAAATAAATAAAAGAAAATGTTGGCCTTTATTATTTTTATAAATTTTTATGATTTATTCATTTACCCAGATGAAAATACAGATGGAATGGATGGCCAGGTTTTATATAATTTATTTGAAGGAATCTATCAGTCTATAGAAGGAGGCATAGACCTTCACAATTGAATATAGCGTAACATTACGTTTTCACAAAAGTCTGACTAGTCAAATATCAAGGCAAACTAAGTTCAATCACCTTTTATAAATTAATTACAATTTTATGATATATGAGAGTGTCAAATTCACTTGAAAGTGGGAATCTAGGTGTTATGGGATCTCACTTAATTGCTGATTAGTATCCACACATTGACATAATATGTGTGGATCAAATAATCATCTTTCAATAACTGACAATCGCCTCTGTCACAGATTTAGATGTCAGATTTTTAATATGATAAGTGAATAAAGTGTTATATTTTAAAGCATAGAATATTTTGGAATGTTCTCCTTTTTTATCCTTAATTGGGAATCACTCTGAGTATATTATTGTGCATTTCAGGTAATTCTTCTCTGCCCTTCTGTGGGGAGTTTTCGTCTTGCTAATTGATTCTATTACTGTTGTACCTATGAGCCAGGAAAGCAATATCGGCATTTCACAGAGCTTTTTGGGCAGTGCAATCTAAGATCTTGTTTGAATATCCTAATTTTATGTGGGTGATATGATTCATATGGTTTTTACTTCTTTCGTGCTCATGTGTATATCACTATGAAAGCATTTAGATATACCATTAGCATATTTTGGCTGGTATTTCCCACTGATTTTAAAAGAGCACTGCATTTAATTATGGAGAGATCTCTTTAAGTTTATTTTGTTGCATATTTATGTAAGAATCTGGTCATCTCATTCCGTTCTTGACTTTCTTTCAAATACCCTTCCTTCATTAAAAGACCACTGCTTTTGCCTACTGCCTGCCAAGTACCCTTGTCAAATTACCACCACTACTGTGTGACTAAAAATCAGTCAATTGAATGATCATTGCCACTGTCTGCCACCTACCTCAACCTTAGCTTGTTAAATGACCATCACTACTTCCTGCTGCCTGTCTCAGTCAGAGCTTGTATATGACATTTAATTCTATTCACCTGCTGCATTGTCCACTTTTTGCCCTCTAGCCAAAGTATGACTGACCTCAATCTTTAGCATCCTCTTCATCAACAAAATAATTGGTCCACTGCATTTAGAGAGGAGTACTGTTTGATAAACTGTTTCAAGTTGACTTTTCTCTATAACAGCTCTATTATGCATGTCTATGTCTATCTACTCTTGCGCAATATATGCTCTCTATCTTGGTCAATTTACTGATTTTATCTGCAGTCATGTTCCTCCCTACCAGCAATTTGATGGAAATGGATACTATCTTCTTTGATCTTTTTCCTGTCCAGTATGTATCCTAGAATTCTGTATAATTTTGCCATGATGCAGCAAGATTGATACAGTGAGTCATATTGACTAAGTTAACCCACAAAGCTAAGAAATGGACAAGGAATGAAATGTTGTTAAATGTATATTTTTTTGTTACTATTGAACTCCTATGTAAAATAATTACTGGCATTACTGGAGATTTGTCCATTTATAGGGAGATGTGAAGCACCTCACTCTTTACACATTTCAGTGAGTCTTTGGCACTGACAGGCAAAGATGTGATCAGCTGTCTTTGAGAGATCTTGTCACATGCCTGTAATAATGGGAACAGTTATCATGCTCTCCACGACCCCCTTTATATTTATAAGGGATGTTTTTTTTTGGTGATCTCCCCATGGTTAGTTGGGGGTTAATGCTCTGCAGTTTTGGCTGGCAACAGCAGAGGGGCAGGCAATGCCAGCTTACGCAGTGTTTATGAGAGACAGGTAGTGTCATCTCTAATATTCAGTGTTATATAACCAAGCACATAAGCATGCGTAATGTTAGACATCCCTTGCATACCTAGAAGAGCGTAGTCTGTATTTACTCAAGACAGCTTTCTATTGTAACAATATTGCACAATTGAGCCTGTTAATGCCAGAGTGGTGTCCAACACATTACTAAGCATGCACAAAGTGTGTTGAGGGTTTTGTGTGACCCCCCTCCCCTGTTATACACAGAGATATATTTAGGCCTAGGGCAGCAGATTGGCATTTTTGCCATTATGTTTCTTTATCCAATTTCTAAAGAAATTGAATTTGCAGTTCGTTGGCACCTCTTTCCAAGAGTGAACATACAAAATGTTTTTTCTTCACCAATCATATATCTCCTTTAGCCCTTTGAATGTTAGTTATTTGCACTGACCTTGTAAATATTTAACACATATAGCCTCAAAAGAAAAACATCCCTCCAGTTTGATATTCATGCTTGAGCCTGATGGGCAATCAATACCAGACAGGCATCAGGTGGATCTTGATGGCTGGTAAAAGAGCTCTGAATTAAAAAAAACAAAAAAAAACAAAAAAAAACAAACAAACCAAACAATGGTTCTGGGGAATATTTCCAACACCATACCTGATATAGTCATGACTGTGCATTTATACACAGAAAAGTCCTTTGGGGGCTAAGACAATTTACTTGTTGACTTATTTTCATTTATTGTATGTACTTACCTAGTATGAGCTATTACATTTCTTCTCCTCCTTTCTATTTCAGTGATAAAAGCACATGCTATCTGCAGTCTATAGCAGCAAGTCTGAAACTCAGTTGAGAGTAAAACTTCTATGTTTGCTTTGCATTTTATTCTTTCTATTCTCAGTTCATCTGAATATCTGGGACTAGCAAATAGGATGAAACACACACTGCAGACACAGCTTTTACAATCCCTTGGATATACAGATTAGTTGCAGACTCTTTTTACAAAACGCAGGTAGAGAACACTCATAACTGAAAGTGGAAGAAAATGAAGAAATGAAATAACTAACTTAAGGTAAATAGGTAAAAGAAGTAGAATGTTAGCCATGGATAAAGTACGAAACTAGCAAAGTAAACATCTATTAGTCCACTGCATAGATTGAGTTCACATAACTATAGAAAAAGAAAGTTGACATCTAAAATAAATTGTCACTAATAAAACATGAAAAACTAAAATAATTGCTAATCCAAGACAAAGTGAATGAAAAGACAACATAACATATAGAATGTGAAATAAAGTTTTACTTTTGTATACAGAATTTAATTGAAATACATAGTGTTTATTCTCAGAATTATGAGATAACGATAATGCGGTTTCAAGTTCATTAGAAAAAATCTAATGTGTAAAGTTTAACTATTATTTATCATTTTTATTTCTATAAAATCTTCAGTGTTTGACATGTTCTGTACAGAACACTGCCTTGGCTCCCAGGCCCAATACTGGTCAGCCCCCCTACATCATCCCTGTAGTGTGAGCATCCAGTGAGTCTGAGGAGGTGGAAGTGATCACTACCACCAACATCAAAGGGTCTGGATGCCTTGGTTCCCAGATCCAATACTGGTCAGCCCCCCTACATCATCCCGGTAGTGTGAGCAGGACATGTCAGCTGCCTGTGCCTGCTGCCAGTGCTGTCCCTGCTGCCACCAGTGCTGCTCTCCTCCTTCTTCCAACAGTTCTATGCCTGCTGCTAGTGCTGAACCTGCTGCCAGTATGTCTTGTAATACTCATGGGGGGAGGAGGAGATGATGGAGATGATGCTAAGTTTGACAGCAGGGAACTCTAAGCCACACTTGCCATCCCCAAGCAGTCCTTTCACTATTACTACAACTAATAAGTTGCATAAGCTTCTACAGAGTGTTAAGAGTGAAGAAGGGGGCGATCATCATATTACTGGTGACTGTGAGGAGGAAGGACTGAAATTGATGTGGTTGGTGTTAGTAGTAGTAACAGTGATGGTGAAGCAGCTGGTGGGACTAGCGAGGGGAGTGGTATGGGAAGTAATGCAGAGCATCCATACAAGTGGTCAATTGCCATACCATTCTTCTGACCTTGGGAGTCCCCTTCCCCCCATAACAATGTCCAGGTGCAACATGATCCTGAAGGAGGGGAATTGTTGCCTAGGGGCAATAATGCCACCACCACCAAGAGCACAGATCAGCTGCCTGTGCCTTCTGCTGGTGCTGCCAGTCTGCCTTCTTGAGGTCACCAAGAAATGGCAAGTGTGACATTAGGGGACCCTCTGTCACATTTCTCATCACCTCCTCAAACCGGCGAGATGTCTGTAATACAGCAGCAGCAGCACGGAGGGACTGTTGGTGGTGGTGATGATGATGGTGGACAAGCTGAGGTGGAAGAGACATTAATGGCCTTTTTAGCCCAAACTGAGAAACAAAGGGAGACAGGGATGGGGATGTGCATCCCCATCACCACCAGCAGTGAGCTTTTGGAATTTGCGGAGTTTGCAACAGCTCTAATTCCTGCTTTTTCTGAGGTGGAAGAGCAGTAGGCTAGTGTACCACAGACCACCGTGGACACAATGGGAATGGGATCAACAAGTGATGTGGGACTAGGAAAGGTTCCACTTGCCAGCAGCAGCAATACTCCTGGTCTTAGTTGCAGTGCTGATTCTGTGGCAGTTGCAGCAACAGCAACATCATCCTCTGACCCAGTCAGCGAAGGGGAATGTGGCGGAAAAGAAGAAAGAGGCCATTCTTCTCTACCTTTCCCCTCTCTCCTGAAGTCATGTGTGTGGGACTATTTTTCTATTTGGGCAGGCAAATTGCAGTCATCAACAATGGCACTGTGCACAATTTGTGATGTCAGTAAAAAGGGGAAAGGAAGGAACACACCTTGGAACGACCACTGTGATAACACACGTGAAACACAGAGACCATGACATTTATGTGAAACATGCTAAAACCAAACACCCGCCACAGAAATTGTGCACTGCTGTTGCTGTACCTCTTCACTCTCCCCAAAGGCAGAAAGAAGCAATGTGGAGATCAAAAAGGAGGAAGAATAGAGAAACCAAGCCAGAGGCTGAAAGTTTGAAGATGTTCGAAACACCTTGCTCTCAATCACCTTCGTGCTCTATGGTAACTACATCAGCTCTCAATAAACCATGTTCATTGTTCTCTCCCCATAGCCATTCTGTAGATGTCAGGATGTGGCAGTTCATGTCCACCCATTGCACACTGTGTGGTGCACTGACCACATATGGAGGATGATCACAAGTAGGGCATAAAGCGGCATCTGAGGAGATTCTAAGTTGGTGGCAGGGAGGGTTCATCATTACGTTTAAAAGAATAGTAATACTTAAAATGTAAAAAAAACACATGTTGTAGGATTTATCCCCCTGAGTAACACAATTGTACAGTGGCGCTGTTGCTACACCATCCTATGGAGATTTATGGTCTATGGACCAGAGCTGTCCATAGGATGGTGTAACAACAGCACCAGTGTACAATTTCAGGCCACTGTGATATTGCACCTAAAAAACAACTTTGAGCTGTAATAACTTTTGAATAAAACACCTTTCAGCAGTGGGAGTATCCTTTTCTTAACTCAGGGCGATAAACACTACAATATATATTTATTTTACATATTAAGTATTACTATCTCTTTAAACAGTCTGCAAGTTATTTCACATTGGGTACTTTAAGTATCATGACACAATATGACCTTCTGGCACTGGGCCAGTAGGACATTCTTTTTTTTCTCAGGGCTTGTTCTTAAAAAAAAACACAACAACAACAGAGGCTTACAAAAAAATAAACAATTTTGGGAGCTTGTTTCTAACAAGCCTAAGTCCTACAAATCAATGTTTCCTTAGGGCTTGTGCCAAATAAGCCTAAATCCTCCAAATCAATGTTCCATTAGGGCTTGTGCCAAACTGGTCTAAGTCCTAAAAATCAGTGTTTTCTCAGAGCCTGGGCCTAACACAAGTCTAATTTCCTATAACAAATCAATTTTTCTTCAGGGCTTGTGTCTCTAATAAGTCCTACAAATCAATGTTCCCTTAATGCTTGGGCCAAGCAATTCTATGTCCTACAATCAAATCAATGTTTCCCTAAGGCTTGAGCCAAACAAGTCCTACAAATCAATTTTCACTCAGGGCTTGTGTCTAACACAAGTCTAATTTCCTATAACAAATCAAAGTTTACTCAGGGCTTGTGCCTTTAATAAGTCTAAGTCCCACAAATCAATGTTTCCTCAGTGTTTGGGCCTAACACAAGTCTAAGTCTTACACAATTTCCTCAACAAAATATTTTATCCCTTCAAGTATGAGTCTGCCAGGGAGTCACTGTTTCTGTCACATTATGTACCAATTTCTTATCTGAGGCACCCTTCTCAGACCACTTTTATACCAAATCTTATGTTTTTTTTTATTGTATTTTTTTGCCTAACTCATTCCATTGAAATCAATGGGAAGACTGAATTTCTCTCCACCATGTGGCAATTTTCCCTTCTTTTACCGCAGGCATAGTATAAAAGGGGTCTTGGGTTCCTACAGCATGCCAGTCTGTGTCTGTGGGAGTAAAAGAAAGCAGAACACTTCTGAGCTAGAGAAGACAGGCTAATAAAGTGGAGTTGAAGCTTGGTTTAAGGAGTCTTGTAGGCAGGGCATTTGTTCTCTGTATTAGGGGAGTCTGGGGGCACTCTTGGAGACAGGAAGGGAGAAAGGAGGGTGACCCCAAATACCTCCAAATTTGGTGTGACTGTTTAGAAAAACACAAGTTCCTTCCTAATCTGGCTGTTATGATCTCCATGTTAGAGAAGTCTGGAGATGTGAGAAAGGAGCGAAGTAGAATTACCCCAAATGCCCCAAAAGTTTGTTGACTGATTGTAAGTTCCTTCCTAATCTGGCTATTAATTATGTGCTTGGGGGCTCTAGAGGTGTGGGAAGGGAGCAAAGAAAAATTACCCTAAATATCCCAAAATTTTGTGTGACTGTTTGGAAAAACACAGGCAGTCATGATCCAAGTTCCTTCCTGATCTGGATGTTATTTCTGTGCTAGGGGAGTCTGAGGGTATGAGAAGGGAGTAAAGGAAATTCACCTCAAATAACCCCAACTCTTCTATATCTCATTGAAAAAGACACAGGCAGATTTGGTCCAATGTCCTTCCTGATCTAGCTCTTATCTCTGTCAGTGTCACAGGACAAAGCAGCATACACCATTTTGGATTAAGTAATTGGCTGGTCCTTACGGTCCTTGGTTCTACTAACCCCTGTTGCTGAGTCCCACCAATAGTTCCACCACCACCAGCACAGTACTATTAATAAACCAAATAAAATCACTGAAAACAACAACAAGTCAAATTCCAGTTTTGATGGTATAGTGCAAGAAGGTGTAACAACTCAACCAACTGCTGTATCTGGCAGTGAGACAAACAAGCTCAAAAATACCTGTCCTGAGAGTAATATCAAATGTTGTAAAAATCCATTAAAGAGGAAAAGTAAAAGGAAATTGACTGAAAATGCTAAATTCTTAGAATATAAAGTAGCGAGGAAGATGCTGAGGATGACCTAATTACTGATGATGATGATGTATGTCTAAAATCTATTTCTCCAGAACCCTCCTGTTCTTCAGATATAGATTAAGTTGAGAGTAAAAGAGATGTTAACATAGCCAGTACTTAGCTGAAAGGGTAAGGATCAGCCTTCCACCACTGAAAAGGAGCACTGTGCATGTCTAAAAACTGTGCCTGTCTAAAAACCCCCACCATCTCCAGAAGTCATGTCATTAAACCAATATAGTTACACACTTCTCTCACTATTTACTGTCATCTAACACTTGCTATGTTCTTAGAAAGAATTCAAAACCTGAACAAAAAATAAAGCAGAAGTACACCAATGGAATGGTAAACTTGGCAAAGTGTTGTTGGTTGACATGCTGCCCTTTTCATTTGTTGAAAACAGAGGCTTTAAAGAACTAATATTATGTTTTGAACCCTGCTGGAATATCCTAAGCCACATTTATTTTTCAAGGATGTTCTGCCAGTGCTAAGTGTTGTGGGCAAAGGAAAAAGACACTCAGCCTGCTGCTAACAATTTCTTTGGCATTTGTAGCTGCAGAACTCACAGCTTTTACTTTCAACTGTTTATTTCCCCACTTAAGCCCTCAAAATAAGTAATACTGCAACAGGAAATCTTGCAGTATTTGAAAACATAGGCAACAAATGGCAAAGTTCTTGCAAAAAATGTATTGGCAGTGGCAAAAAGGAAAAAAATTTGTTTTTTTTTCATGAATGGGAATTTTCACAAAAAAGCAGGATTTTTTTTCTGACTTTTCACCAGAAAAGTATGCTCCTTAATTAATCCAATAAATATGGTCCTAAATGGTTACAATTAGTCTATAGTAATATACGATTCTAAATAAAGCTTGATGCTCATCTCCTGCTGTAAAATAATACATTTGAATGCTTCATATGGTTTTCACATCTCATTTATAGTAATCTACAGAAAATGCTATATTATTATTATATTTATTCTTTTGAAAGTCAGAGGGGTTTCCAACACCCCTCTGGCTCTCAAAGGGATAATGACATAAAGAAAAATATAATATTATTTAAATGCTCTACAATGCTTAAAGGAAAATCTGATTAATGATTTAAAAAAATAATACATTAGCATAATCCCATATCTATTTCAACAAGTGAAAGGAATCTATTCCAAATCATGGCTATATTAAAGAAATCCATATAGTGAAATCAAGCCCAAGTAGCATGGTTGCCAGAAATCAGTATATTTTCAGACAGTTAGTAAAAACTGGTAAAAATTGATGTGCCCATAGTGTTTCTAAAAACATATAATGTGTGTAGAAAAATACTAAAGCAGCAAAAAGTCCTGTATTACTTTTACATTAATGTTAAGATTTTTATAGTGCTTTATACTTGTAAGCAATGGACTGTGAGACTGTTTGATTATTTCAATTAATTTTGCTAACTGTGCATCCTCCTTTAATCATACTGTTAACATTGGCATTTTATTAGAAATGACATGGATAGCCCAGCAGTTTGAAGTAGTGCCACTGGTAAACTGTGGTAGAGCAATGTTAAAATATGTCATTAGAAACCTATTCTTTCAGTAAAAATGTTTCCAGGGCAAACCTGAAAAGTAGGTAATTGTAACTATAAATAGTAAAATGTTTGTCACTCTGTTTGCCTGCTTCATTTCCCCCTCACTGTTGATTGGGTGTTAACCCTTTAAATCCTAATAGTTTCTGGTTGTACCCGATCTTCGAGTATCATTGTGTACAAGGTGAAACTTCTGTTCCAAAATGTCTTGTGTCCATCTGTTCCATTATCAACCTCACTCTGTTCCTGACCTCTGTTCCCGTTTGATCCACTTAAGTCTGATTACCCTTTACAACCTGGCTTGATTCCTGACTATGATTCTTCTGTTGAGTTCCCGGCTCGACCTTTGCATTGTATAGAACCTTCCTACTGAACATCCTTCCACAGTGCTACCATTGCTGGTTGATCCTCGACTTTCATCTTCCACCTAACCGGGAGTTGGGTCAATCACGGTTTCTGCATTAGGTAGGTAGATCATCCGCAGGCCCTGATACATCCTAGATGGCTTGCGAGATTGATCCCAGCCTTTCCCAACAGGTTGATCTCCAACAGGGCCTAATCTCAACATAACCAGTCAGATCAATCCCAGTCTTATCCACTTGCTGTTGTCTCAACCATCAAAGTCTTCATCGACTTCTATGGTTGACTATAAGTTGCTGGCAAGCCTTTGACTCCACATTAACCCTTCAACTGCTGATAACCTTCCAGTCCCACCTTCCATAGTTGTGGAGCTCCGACTACTACCATTCTAGCCTTAGTCGTATCATGAAGAGTCGTAGCCCTTCGACTCTATACGACTCCCTGTGGTGCTGCTTGAGAGGTCATACTTCACTGACTGCTACTTTACAACCCCAGTCAGATCTTTTGCTCTTGGTATGACTAAGTCTCACTCAACATAACTACCCAGGAAGTCGTAGTTACTGACTGCTTCTACAGCTATAGCATATCTTTCAGACTCTGATCCTGAACTGCTATAGGACACTTCCATCACCTAAAATGTAGAATATTATTGAAAAGAATTTAATTTTGGTAAAAAAGTGTTGCATCTTCTTTGATTAACATTCTCATATTACTTTAATACGCAAGCCAGCTATCTTTCTTAACCTCTCATGAAGTTACTAAAGCTTATGAACATAATTTTTCAAGTTATGTCTCACAATTCTATCAGTCTTTCATAGCTTTTATATTTACAGGGAATAATGCAGTAAGAGAAGTAGTAATTATAAAGAAATAGGAATGCATGTTTTCCTGTCTAGATTTACATCCATCTCTTGTATACTCACTTGGCCATTATCACTCATACATAAAGTAACCAGAACTCCCCTTTAACTGATAGTGTATATATATATATATATATATATATTGAGAAGGACAGGAGAAGGATATTGAGAAGGGGCTAACATATGAAACCACTCAGAAAAGGAAACATAGCCATCTTACAAGCATGAATACAGGCATAAAGAAAATTCACAGGTTCAGAGTGTGAACCTAAAAGGATACAGATCTAGCATTTGAAGCATCCCAGATCATCTTGTCATTTTACAAATAAGAAAAACCCCACACAATGACCAACCCCACCCCCCCAAAAAAAGGGAGGGGAGGAATGAAAAAAAGAGAAAATGTCACCACCACCCCTGGACTCCCAACACACCCACCCCTGTCTCAACACGTCAAAGAATCTGATCAATATAAGTAGCAAATAGTTAATGTCTCTTGCAGCCATTTTTATTCTTGCTTGTTCTAAAGATGCGTATTCAAGAAAACATGTTTTCGTCTTTCAAAAATATAAAAAAGTCAGAAGGCCAAACAAAGATAAGACTTGGCTATCCTCACAACATTTCATAAATTATATATCTTCTTTAAGATAATAGAGACAATGATGTAACATAGTAACATAGTAAATTAGGTTGAATAAAGACACAAGTCCATCAAGTTCAACCTTCTCCTCATACCCCAGTAACTGAGAATCTTATAGCTTTCCTGCTACCAATTAAGTTAGTCTTTATCAGACCTTCCTCATCTGCCTACTGATAAACAGTATAACTCTGTATGTTCCTTTTTGAAAGAAATGTGTCTAATCTTCTCTTAAACGTACCCATTGTATCTGCCATAACCACCTCCTTGGGCAATGAATTCCACAATTTAACAGACCTTACTGTAAAAAACTCCTTCCTCTGTTGAAGTCTAAACCTCCTTTCCTTTAATCTCAAGGGGTGTCCCTTGGTCACCTGATCAGGCCTTGGAATAAATAGCTCACTGCAGAGATCCTTGTATTGACCTCTCACATACTTGTACAATGTGATAAGGTCTCCTATTAGTCATCTTTTCTCTAGAGTAAATAAACCAAGTTTGTATAGTCGTTCCTCATATGTCAAGTCCTCCATTCCCTTAATTAATTTTGTTGCTCTTCGTTGTACCCTCTCTAGCTCTAGTATATCCTTTTCCAGAACCGGCGCCCAAAATTGCACTGCATACTCAAGGTGAGGTCTTACCACTGATTTGTATAAAGGCAAAATAATGTTATCCACTCTTTTTATGCAAGACAGGATTTTGTTTGCCTTTGCTACAGCTGTTTGACACTGGTCACTGTTTCAAAGTTTGTAGTTGACAAGGATACCCAGGTCTTTCTCTAGCAATGAGTCCCTAAAATGGGTAGCCTTGGGATTGTTTCCTTCCAAATGCATGACTTTACACTTCCCCACATTAAACTTCATATCCCATTTGTTTGCCCAATCTGACATTGTATGTAAGTCCCTCTGTAGACATAAAATATCCTGTTCTGAATTAATGACCTTGCATAATTTAGTATCATCTGCAAATATTGATATTTTGCTTTCTATATATCTATTTCCAGGTCATTTATAAACATGTTAAAAAGCAGCGGGCCTAATACTGAACCCTGAGGTGCTCCACTCTCCACTTTATCTGTATTAGAGAATTTTCCTTTTACAACCACACACTGTTTCCTATCTTTCAACCAGTTTTGTATCCAATTGCAAAGGTTATCTCCTAGCCCCAATTTCCTTATTTTATACACCAGCCTTCTGTGTGGCACTGTATCAAATGCCTTTTCAAAGTCTAGATATACTACATCTACTGCCTTCCCATTGTCATGGTTGCTGCTTACTTCCTCATAGAAGCTGAAAAGATTTGGCATTATCTATTCTTCATAAAACCATGTTGATTCATGCTAATGATCTTATTTTTTGTGTTGTAATCCTGAATATAGTCCCTTATTATCCCTTCTAGCAGTTTTCCTACTACAGAGGTCAAACTCACAGGTCTATAATTCCCAGGTTCTGTTTTAGTTCCCTTCTTCCCTTCTAAATGTTAGCTCTTCGCCAGTCCTGTGGCACTGAGCCTGTGGTGATAGAATCTTTAAAGAGTAAATACAGGGGTTTTTCTAACGCTGCACTAAGTTCCTGAAGAACCCTTGGATGTATATCATCAGGACCCTTTGCTTTGTTGGTCTTAATTTTGTTCAGTCTTCCCACAACATCTTCTTGAGTTAACCCAATATCTGATAATTGTTTTGTTTTATTTGTTACTTGTGGAGGCTCTTCTACCATTCCTTGCTCCCTTGTATATAGTGATGCAAAGAAAGTGTTTAAAACATCGGCCTTTTCTTTATCCTCACTAATCAACTCACCCTTCTCATTTTTGAATGGTACAATGCACTCCCTCTTAAGTTTTTTGCTATTTATATATTTGAAAAACTTTTATGGATTAGTCTTGCTTTCCCTTGCAATTCGAGTTTCATTATCTATTTTTGCTACCCTAATTGTCTTTTTGCAATCTTTGTTGCACTCCCTGTATTTTAAGAAAGATTGTTCAGTTCTTTCAGACTTAAATAATTTGAATGCGTTTTTCTTTCCTTGCCATTTCCTTCTTTACATGTGCAGTTAACCACACTGGCTGCGACTTACTTCTTTTGCATTTGTTCCCCATTGGTATAAACTGCTGGGTACATTTCTGCAACCTAAATTTGAATTCTGACCATTTTTCCTCAGTATTTTTGCCTTTAAATAAAATATCCCAGTCTATGTGTTGCATTGAAGCCCTTAACAATTTGAAGTTAGCTTTTTTAAAATTAAGAGTTTTGGTTGAACCTATACAGTTTGCTTTGCCAGACTAATCTGAAATGTAACCACGTTGTGATCACTGTTTCCCAAATGTTCTCTTACCTTAATATTGGATACCATTTCTGTGTTATTAGTTATCACTAGGTCCAATACATTGTTATTTCTTGTCGGCACTTCCACCATTTGTGATATGTAGTTTTCCCAAAGCATGCTCACAAACCTGCCTCCCTTAGCACACTGACAGGTCTCATTTTTCCAGTTGATCTCTGGATAATTAAAATCTCACATAATTATAGTATGCCCAAGCTGGGCAGCTTTCCTCATTTGCAATAGCAGTTGGGCCTCACCATTGTCATGTAAACAGAAAACAAAAGTCTACTGTCCATTGTTTTTAACCGGTGTTCTTTTCAGGTTTAGGGTTCGATTCTATTACCAGCACTAAAATTAAAACAGGCGTTTTTTTTTTTAAGTCAGTTTTTGCTATCCTATTACCCGACTTGTGAAAGCAAAATCAACAGTAATTATACTTACCCCATCGGAAATAACTAAAAACAATGGCAATTAGTATCCTATTATCCACGCTCAGTATTACCGCCTGTTTTGTGGTTACATTTAAGTCAGAAATTTTGCGCCTCAGAGGTTGAGGCGTAGAAGCTATAACGACAGTTTCAAAACCATCGTTGTTTGAACAAAAGCAGTGTATAATACAGTATACAGCATAGAAATAGGACATAAAGTGCCCCCCTTCTACATACTAACCCCTCCTTTTAAAAGTCGACTTACAGTGCTCTAGTACACCACATTAATCCGACAAATATTGTTCATAATCGACAATTAACCCTTCCCCTACCAAATCAGACTTACAGTGCTTTCTTCCACCACATTAATCCGACAAATATTGTTCATTGTCAACAATTAATGTGATTTGTATTAACCCTTTGAGTGCCAGAGGGGTACGCAATGCATTGCAGAGCAATGCGTTGTGTACTCCTCTGGCACTCAAAGGGTTAAAAAAAATACTTCAGACCTTCTTAAGGCTTCTAGAATTATTACCACCCAATCTAAAAATGTGTGCTGTAATTACTGACACCTGCAGGACCAAATGTTTACTGTGTCTATACATATGCATGGAAATGCTACTGAATGTGATAACATGCCGTTGTAAGTGAATGCAGATGATTTGCAATATCTTTGTTTCTGATCAGTCATTGTTGCTCCTATGACCTAGTAATTTCATCATTAACCCTCTGTTGTTGCTATCTGGGAAGCTTTGGCACAGATTCTCATTTGGTGCATGGCTCCTTTAGGATATTCCTAAATCATGTGTGCTAATCTCATTGCAGTGCTGGTTTTGCGTAGCAAACATGATGCTGCCCTTTTAATCATTATAGTTTATATGATGAATTGATATAACTTCAGCCTTTGCTTTTCAATAAACATATATTATTCTAAGATTATTGTGTTAGAAATATAATCTAGCTGGGAAATCTATTCACAGCTTTTATTTCATACAGAAGGTATGAACTTTGAAAACAGCAGATAAATAGTTAAGTTATATTTTTCTTACAGATAAGTTTCTAACTATTGCAATATTTTGCACATGGTTTTGAAGGGTTAACATAAGACATGTGGCCAGATTGAGCGTATCTCAAATGACAAAATTATCTTCTAAATAAATTGTTAGTTTTACAGGTTTTTTGGGGGGCAGGTATATAAATACGCTGCAGCCAACTGTATTATTGTCATTTCTATGCTGCTGTGTTTGAATATTGCTAGCTTATGTCTCTGGATACAGATATCTAAGGTTTAACCATATATATGCTGAATATGTTACCTTGTTATATTATCTGGTATATTTTATTGTATTTCAATTTTATAAATATATCTCAGTTTTTGACTTGGTTATATATATATGAGATATATTACTGAGTCATTTGGTATGATTGCACTAATTGCTAATTCATATTGTATTTTATATTCCAATAAAATTATGTTTTGCATAAAAATGATTGATTGATTATTTTCAATTTATTTACTGAGAAATAGCATATCAAACCTAGTTCAGGGCTTACAATTTTAAGTCCTTTGCTTCTAGCCAGACCTGAAAAGTTACTCGCCACTGCAAGCCAAAACATACCCACCAGGGCTGCATTTTTACTCGCCAATGGTGAGTGGAAATTTTGAGCCCTGCCTAGTTTTGTGAATTGATCTCAAATTAATCTAAATAAAATATGATTGGATATTCTATGTGAAGAATACAAATATTTGGGGTCTCCTGATTCTTTACTGCTGTATATCATTGACAGCAGCCAGAGCTCACCCACCTCAATTAAGGAGTGGGTCTAGTCTCAAAATGAGACAACCAAGACCACCCAGAAAGCATGGAACCTGTGTGGGGTCCCTTGATGAGTTAAGACAAGATGATAGTGTGGATGTTCTGGGTAACCAAGTTTATTTAATGGTCATGAGAAGTTAGTTGAGAACATTTACCAATTCAGCAGGACTGCAAAAGAATCAATAAAACAGGCAGCATATGTTTTCAATAAGGATCATGCATTAAACCCTTGAAACCTGTTTCCCAATGCATTGGAGACCTCTCTAGAATTAAAGTGGGGTAATGCACTAAAACATGATAAAGAGGTGTTAAAGCGGAGATGACTTCTTCATTTATATCACTTCTCCAATCCTTATGTTAATTCTATAGAGCCTATGCACTATGATCCACAAAGCTAAAGAAATCTTAGTGCATTTGCTCCATAGAATAGCATAGGACTTGGAGAAGGCATACCACTGGAGAAGTTATCACCCCTTTATCACCTCTAAGTCTATATCACACCTTAGTGCATCTCACCCATGGTTTTAAATGGGAGGTCTGGTCGCATTACTTATACAAACTGCACTCTCTCTCTCTGATGCTGTATAATTATCATATTTTATTTATTTAGCATAAGCTATGCATCCAGTGGTTTAAAAGCCTGAATAACTGGATAAAGTATAGACAAGTAACTGTTGATAACAAGCATAGGCTCAACAAACAAGATAAACAAAGGAAGCCCTGCACTGAGGGATTTATACTCTTCAATATGTAGACTTCTAATTCTAAACTAGCAAAAATGGTAGTTATACTATTCCTGAAGTTTTATCCATATTTATTTTAGTTACTACAAAGTTTTCCTTTTCCATGACTCACACTTGCTGTTTTTTTAATCACTTTGTCTCCTAGGAATAAGTAGCTCTTTTTTAACAAAAAGAATTAACTTGAAAAGTGTGATTTCATTAATCATGCTTTGGGCAAATCATTTTTTGGAGGGCAGAAAATGCAGGAAGCAAACCCATGAACATAGGCACCCAAAAGTCTGCAAGCACTATGGGAACTTTGGAAATACATACCAGCACCACTTTACACCTCGTACTTCAGACAGGCAGATAATGGGGGAAATTCACTAAGTGGTGATAAAGTGATGATGACTTCACCAGTTTATCACTTCTCCAATTCCTTTGTTACTTTATGGAGCCTATGCACTAAGATTTCTTCAGCTCGTGAGATCTTAGTGAATAGGCTCCAAAGAATAACATAGGAACTGGAGAAGTCTTCGCCACTTTATCACCTCTTTATCACCGCTTAATGAATCTCCCCCATTATCTAACAATCCACTGACTAAGGCAACCACCAAGATAACATACCCATCCACCCCTGCAACACTCTTATAATGCACTTATCTGTGTTAATTCTCACATTGAATGATGATCTTACAATGCACTTAAAAAATTTAGATAAATCCATAAGTACAATTAAAATATTCTCCACTTTTCAATACCTCACAACGAAAATGCAAAACTCAAGTTACCCCTTCAGTTGCCTAATGACCCCAAAATAATTTCAAGCAATGCTTTTACAAGAGCTTAATCCAGAGACACTTACATTTGTCCCATTTGAGAATAAACAAACATATTTGTTTTTCCACTAAACAACCTCATAAAATCCTTGGCAACATTTGTATTGTACATAGTATTTTCTATATATTATATATATATATATATATATATATATATATATATATATATATATATATATATATATATATATATATATATATATATACCTCATAACTTGAACAGAAAATGTTGCTATTTTAGTAACAGGAATAACTAAGGAACAATTATATGGTTCATAATCTTTAGTTACTCAGTATCCTGTAAATTATGTGATGGAAATATAAATCAGAGTAGAATGTAAAAAAAAAAAAAATAAAATAAAATATCCTTTAACCCTTTAATGGCCAGAAGGGTGTGTCACACATTTCATCCCACTCTGGTTCATAAATGATTAAGTAACGTGTGTTGACATTATAATCAGTAATGGTTTCCATGCCAATTACAGAAAAATTCCTGTCAAATTAAATCGAGCTATTAACCCCTTGTATGCGATCTCTGGAACTCAAGAGGTTAAAAAGTTTGGTTTGCTCTAAAATAACTTCAGTTTGTTTTTAGAAATATGGGCCGATGTTCCATTCGAATGATGTTAGGTTATAAGGAATGCTATTTTTCTCTCATGTATGTATGACATGATATTTCTTGCTCTATTTAAATTACACTGTACACACACATAAAGACTCAGTGACAATGTGGGACTTTTAGCAGTATGTTAATGCAATACATGCCATACCCCTCTGGCAATCAAAGGGTTAAAAGACTATCTCTGATTATTGTCTCCCCGCCCAAATAATGATATAAAATGACAGAAACAACTGTTTAATTTTACCTTTGAGCATACCTTATGGCCAGACAATTTTAAGGGCCCCTATGTATTTTGTCCTTGTGCCTTTGTTCAGTAAATAACATATTTAGTCAGTCCTAGACATTATGTCCATGGAGATGGACATTGCAGTTGCTACCAAGACCACAGGACACACAATACACCCATTATACATGGTAATCGTAACCCTTTAGGACAAGAGAGTTGTGCAATATACTGTTTCACTCTGTGTTGTGCACCCCCTCTGGTCTTTAAATGGTTTAGTAAGCTCATAAACGCTGCCTGCTTTAATTTAAAAAACTTCCAGCAAACGTCATGTCTGCCTCAATGTACGTGACAATCAGCACTGATTGAAGATGTTGTCTCTTGAACAAAGACACAAAGAAAAATTCATTGGGTCCATTAGGATTTTGGACAATAGTAAGGTGAATGGGGAGAATTTAGGAGATGTTTGAGTGTTCTTATATATATATATAGGTGCCCAATAAGTCTCATGTACTAAGCTGATCTGGAATAATTATGGAGCACACCAACTGTGAATAAAATTTCCTATTGATTTTAATGATTCTTTTAACCCCTTGAATGCTAGCCATCTGATATATTTTCCTTCTCGGGGTGGGTAGCTTGTGGCTTTCCTTCTATCTGGACTTCAACTCTCATTATCCTCATCTGGTCATATGGTATCACACAGCTAGAAGCTCTGGCAGAAGGTAAGTATTGAATGGTAATCAAAGTATGATTTTTAACTAATAACAATCAATTAAATCAAGGGGGGTCAATGTGAGGTCATCCATCTTCTGATGTCCAACAACAACTCCCATCATCCCCCACCAGCCAATTGGGGGATGAAGAGTTATTTCAGGTCTTCTTAGTAATCAGCCTCAATGGGGAGAATGTAGGAAATTTGCTAGTGCAGCTCCACTGTTGTTATCCTTTAATTTCAGAGGCTGCTTTACATGGTATGTTCTACACAGTATGAGTGCTATAATGCATACAACATAAAATCTCTGCAGTCCTTAGAACTTTATTCCAGCAATCTCAATAGCAGTCTCGGAAAAATGACATACAATTACTCCATTTTCTCTAAACCTTGATTAGTATAATGAACAAAGAAAAGTGTAGAGGAAAGAAATGCCCCCAAAATCCTATATACTGCCTCATTGCCCTTCACTTTCTGTAAACAACATTAAAGGATGGAATTCTGGAATAACTGGCTTAGTAAAAACTGATATTAGACAAGCAAAGATCTAGAAAATCTATTACAGTACTTCGTTTCGAGTGGAATCTAATTGGACATTCACCATAATGATTTGGTATAGTAGCATCAATATAACATTTAAGTAATAACATACATAAATACAACTGATTGGTTCCAGATTTTGCAATACAATTATTCAGATTGTTAGCATCAGTATATTAACCCCTTAACAACCAGCTTACGAGGTGCACTGATGGCTGTTAAGGATCATGGTTAATTTTTTTTTTGTGTTAATGGATTTCAGGGTTGCCGAGCAGCATGCAGCCACGCATCACCCCTGGCATTCCATGACGTGACAGGACCGTAACCAGTCCTTAAGTACCGGAGCCAGCATGATGGTCCTGGCACATCAAGGGTCTTTAAGTGGTTAAAGTATTGCAAATATACACGGTCTATATTTTCAAATAAACTGTTTAAATATTGGAATAAAAAACTTACAGGGTTTAGCAGCACTGTTAGAAAGAGTTCTCCTCCTCGAATACTTCTGTCCAGCT
This sequence comes from Rhinophrynus dorsalis, assembly GCA_037306005.1. NCBI lineage: Eukaryota > Metazoa > Chordata > Amphibia > Anura > Rhinophrynidae > Rhinophrynus > Rhinophrynus dorsalis. The sequence goes on along the minus strand of CM074718.1, from coordinate 194,928,815 downwards.
CATTGGGTCCTCCAGGATATTCTTTGTAAAAAATTGTATGTGTGAACAAACCACAAGTCTGTCGAGGCAAAACCTTATTGATAAAGACAAAGAGAAGAAGGAGAAATATGAATGGCCTAAATAACATTATTGTTTTCTAAAGGCATATAAATAAAGAGTTATTTTGTAGTTTAAAATTATTCCATGAATTATTCTGCGTATCTTAAAATACCCAGGAAATTAGAACTAACTGGAATTAGTACAGATAGAGTAGTAACAAAAGCAATAGGTTATGTTATATAATACAAAAATGTGCATTTTACTTATTTAAAGAGCTAAACCACAGTTTAAGAGACATGTTTAATAATGCTATGCCTTGGACAAACTCAACTTTTACCCACATGTATATTTATTATGTTTTTTTTTTCTCTTCTCTTTTCTTCTCTTTTTTTTATTATTTTGCATACCTTCCTTTACACACAATCACATGCACACACACAAACACACCAACACAACTCACATACACTAATATATACACACACATTCACGCTCATATACAAACATACACACACACACCAACATCCACCCACACACAAAAAAGGGAAAACCACACACACACACACAAGCATGGTGCTAATACAAAAGGTGAAAGAAATAATATGGTCTCAAAACTTCCCAAGAGGTTCTGGGAATCACTTTCTCTAATTACAGTTTACCCTTTCATCATTGTGCTGGAAAAGGTCATAAATGCACCACCATCTGCCAACATGTACCACTGTTGAGGGGGTTTGGGGATAATGAGCTCTTCCACACCAAAGCAAAAAACACTTTATCAGATAGTTTAGGGAAAGGGACATTGTGTATATTGTTCATTCTCTCTATATTTATACTGATCAGTCAAAAAAACCATAGCATAGAAAACAGCATGAGTAAAACTTTCCATACACATCAAGACTTATTTTAATTATTTATACATTCACATTTAATTTCAATAATGTTGGATATATATTACAGAAACTGTAGTACAGAAACAGTGTATTCATACAGTAAATTCTTGTATCTTGCCAAATGATAATCAATCAAGTATAATGTTATTGATAAATATCCGTAAACACTAAAGTATTGTACTTTTTGTTTAACTAATTACCATCTTATTAACCAATTGCAAGATGTTATTCTTCGCCTTCATACTCATAGTGCATGGGAATTAATACCCACACCCCAAAGAACATTTAAATGCAGCAAGATGTTGGACAGCATAATCTTTACTTTGAGAGACAATACGCCCCAAAATATATGCCCCCCCCCCAAAATAAACTAAAAAAATTGGACGGGGTAAAACCTGACACATCTACTTTAATTTATTGGTTGGCTGTGAATCTGTGGTTTCAGATTCTAATGTCAAAAAGACATATGCTTTCTCAGTTGTATACATCCTCTGCATTAGTACTATAGACTAATTAACTTTCTATCTTCCTACCTACCCTAAAATATGTAATATATATATATATATATATATATATATATATATATATATATATATATCTACAACAGGCAAGCAAAATTCTTGGTCTGAAGATGAATATCAACAAAACATAAGTCATGTTTAACAAATTTACCATATCAAGGAAAATTACAGTAGATGGTGGAAAAGAACTAGAAAAAGTAGATAAACATGTTTTACTTGGACAGGAAATATCAACAGATGGAAACACCATAATGAAAATTGAGAGATGAATAAAATTGGAATGGCAGGAATTTGGAAAACTTAGTATTACTGACTTTAGGACAAACTGACCACTCTGCCTCAAGCAACAGGTTTTTGTGTCCTCCCAGTTTGTATGTATGGCTATGAAACATGGCTACTGAATGACAAAGCTATGCAAAGAAGTATGGAGCGTTGATTCGGAACATAACAGAGAGAAAGAAAAAACATCTGCATGGATTTATCAGCAAAATCTATGACTCACTGAAAGAGTAAAGCACATAAAATGGAAAAGGGCAGGCCCACATAGCAAGAAAACCTGATGGACCAAATAAATTTTAGAATTTTGGAATGGATTCCACTAAATACTAAAAGTCCAAAAAGAAGACCATAGACAAGATGGCAAATGAAATTACAAAGATTTGTTGGTACACAGTGATAACAAAAAGAACATGAATGAAGTTGTTGGAAACTTGCTGAGGGGGTCTTCACCTGCAACATGCCATGAAGAGACTGCACAACAAAAAATACTGCATTACATTTGAATAAAAGATCTCTCAGAAGTGTTTTACTCAGTTTTATACAGCAGGATAAAGCCTGCCACATATTTTTTTAATCAAAATTAAGTGTTACTAACCATTTAAGGATAAATTAAATACAAGTATGATCATATATAAAAATAAGAATATATATATATACAGTTTTCTAAAAATTGCAAGTACCTCAAGAAAACACTTTTTATTTTGCACGTATAAGCATGTTTGTATGACATGCAGTGACCTCTTAAGTTCTAAAACTGGACAGCAACTTTTAACTTTAGCCTTCTCTATTGTGTCATTTTCTTTTTTTAGTTGCCAGTGGTTGGTTGGGAGTATGGGAAGTTGCAGTTCCCAAAAACTGGAGGACCAAAGAAAGGCTATCCTTGCCCTAGTAATGGTATTTTTTTAATTGAGACCGTCATTGATTTTGGTGATAATGTACAGTTTGGAGAGAAAATGCATTCCAAATAAATTGAAAGAGAGTTATTAAAATGGGCAAAGCTATTCTAATCACATATTTCAGACATATTAAGACTTATACCACAATAATACCACATCTGCAGGTCATAAATATATATCTCTGCACAATGTGTCATATAAACCAACTGTAGGAGACCAGTTCAGTTACAGCTTAGAATATTGGGACTGATAAAATGTATAAACTCCTTCTGATATTCCTTTTATTTTTGGTTCTAATACATACATTTATGAGACTGCGATTATTTTGATTTCGATAATATACGCCAAGCACCTCAACTGCTTTTATCGTCTACTTTCCATCTTGAAAGATTTAATCTAATTTATAGGCAAGGTGTAACTGCCTATGTCCACTTCCTATTCAGATTATGTTACCTTATACAACAGGATAATTAAATTACTTTCTTTAGTTTCCAGATAACAGTTTTTGCAACTATCCCATTTTATGCTGGAGATGTCAAACTTCATCACTTCACCATGTTTTTAATGCAAGAGATTGAAATTGTTCTGGAATTAATTATTAAAAATATTGCTAATAATAACATGACACTATTTACATTGATTATACTTGGGATCATGTCTAGTATTCTTATACATCATGATAGATTCTAAGGTCTTTATTTATTATTTTATTTTGCTGAGTAAAAGAAGGCCACTACCACTGGTGGGAGATTTATTATTTGCAAGTTATTACAGATCACTTTTTTTTTACATGAAACTGAAGGTTTCTATTATGGTCACCAAATTGTGCTGTTACTATAACTGACTGTGTAGAGCCATAATTTATGACTCAATCTCCACCATTGTATACATTGTAAAATATAAACCTTCCTATTGAAAACTACTTGCTGCAGCTGCTGCTGGCAGTTTGATTTCAACAATGCAAGTTTGAGCCACAATAACTTTTGCCTTTTAAATCTTGCAACCATTTGAGTAACCTTGTTTTACGCAGCAGAAAAAGTCCTATGGAATTTGAACAAAGTGTGTTGTACATCTAGTGAAAGTCTGCCGTCAGCCACGGTAATTAATAAATGCCCTTCTAATAAATGACTGAGTGGTGTTCTCTTTCCAGTAAGCATAACATATACTAAGCATGAAACATGAAAACAAATGAGCAAAAAGTCTGGCACTCAAAGGGTTAACATCACACGGACCTTGGCCAGTGTACATGGGCTTTTACACTAGTTTACAAATAATTGAATGGAAACCCATTGGTAAGTTTGTATATAGCAACACTCAAATAAATGCTAATATATTTCTATGCAGGTCTGATTTTCAGCCTAAAGAAAGCAACATTTTAGATTGCAGAGAAAATTCTATGCTTTTTACAGGAGAACTTATACCACCTAATAATAATCCCCAATTACCTTGCTATGGACAAAAAATGCTAATAGCCCATGAAGTTTTCTTTTTGTGCCATTGTTCAAGATATCCATCTTCAATTAGTCCTGGATGTCATATCTATGGATGCAGACATGGCAGTTGCAATCAGGAGTACAGGAACTATGCCCCTGGTAATCATAATTGTTCCACACACCCTTTTGGACCTTAAACAGTTAAGTGGGTTCAAACACTCTATTTGCATCAGTTTAGTGAAACTGCCATGTCTGCCTGTATGGACATGCTGTACAGATTGTTTATGTTATCTCTTGAAGAAGGACACAATGGCAAAATGAATAGGAAATACTTGAATTTTATGAACAGTGCAATGGAAGCGGTGCTTATTATTTGGAGGAGTGAGTTTTCCTTTAAGAATAAGTTTACATTTATTTTTGTTTGTATAGTGTAAATTGTACACATATAGCAAAGTTTGCTAAAGCAAAAAAATGATTCTGCAGCTCAAGGTATTAAGACAGCTGCATGGTGCAAGCTGTATGGTGGGATATGCACAGAAAATAGTTTTTTTGCATGTACACCCACAATTAAGCTGGGTTAGCCGTAGATCTGCTCTCATTAACTAACCCTGATTTTGTTAGGTGTCTGAAACGTAATTCATAATAGTGGCCTATGCCCCGTGAGAAATCTACTTGATCAGAAGACTGAGATAGGAAATAATTGTTAATTACCTCTCACATGCTCTATCTCATGAGGAAAGGAGCATCTTGTCAGTTTGTAAATGCACCTCATTGATAAGCATTGATTTTCAGGAGGGGCATGATAACACAGCAGTAATCAATGAAAGCATCTTAAGGTTCTTGAAAATCCATCCTAGTAAATAGCTAGAGGGAATTGTGCCTGCATTCGCTCTCTCTCAGAGACACATAAGTCTGTCCTCAAGCCCCTAAAACAGTGCATGTTTTCAAGATATTTTCAATGAAACAAAAGTAAATGACATTAACTCAAGTAGATCCTTCAGAATGGTTGGACCACTGATTGATTCATATGTTCATGTGAGGGGTCCTGAAAGGCATGTAGGGGCATGTTGTTGCTTAATAAATATCACCAATTATCATAAAAATTATATATACCTAAAACATCTAGTTTGCAAAATATATACAGTAATGTACAAAAGTTTTAGGCAGGTGTGAAACATGTTGTAAAGTAAGAATGTTTTCAATAATAGATATGATAATAGTATTATTAGTATTTCTGACTTTTGTGATTATGAAGCCTTATTTACAAAGGGCAGCTCAGATATTCTTAAAGGAATCATATGACCTACGACAATCAGTCTGTGACTGGACATCTGGCCACAGATTAACTTAATTAATTAATTCTTCACTCAAGAAGGATTTGGCACAATGTTCATAGGACAGAATTTTAAGTAATGTGTTTTGCAACTCTTAAGTTAATATGTGGCAAGATGTCCAGTCACAGACTCATCGCCATAGGTCATATGATTCCACTGAGAATCTCTAAGCGTCCCTTTATAAATAAGACTTCATATTCACAAAGGTCAGAAATGACCTTTATGACACAAGCAGTGTTTTAACAATGACCCAATATGATAAATGTACCAGTAGGTGCAGCATATATTCATGAGTCCATAAACACTCACAAAACAGAAGAAAAATATTGATTATTGCATAAATACATTTTAGAAAATAAAGCAAATTGGCTGTGGTGTGTTATGGCTTTTTGTCAACCACTTTAATGATTCTTAATCAAGGTTAGCTGTGGTTGAAGCAAAAGCCTGATGGGAATTTGCAAGCTCTGTCTTTTTTATCTTTGAAGCCAGTTGTTATTTACAATCAATTTGCTCAAAATTGATGAAAATTGAGGCTAATGTACTAGGAAGCTGGAGTAAGCCAACCTCAACAATGGTAACAGTTAAACAATCATATTGCTTGATACTGGGTGTTTAACCCTTGAATGCTAAAGAGGTATAAGATGTGTATTTTATAACCCCATTCACAATTTATTTATTTATTTATTTTTTCGCATAAATTCAATGTGTTCATAATGCAAAGTAAACTACCCAGAACTGTTATATATCTTTCTCATGTAGCTCAGGTTATACTAAGCAGCTCCATGAAAATAAATTGTCTACTGTCTCTTATACTTCAGTGGGAACCATAAGCCACAAACCATGAAATTGAACAAAAATACATAATAATGAAACCGAAAGCCTATTTGCTGCAGAGTGATGTAAATAAAAAAGAGCTTACTTCTTAGAAGAGAGGGTTGCTTTCTATAATACTACTTCTCTTTGAAATATCCGGAGCATGACTTAGTGCCAATCCCATTCCATTTTATAAGGCAAGAAGAAATATTAGATAATTGATTTTTTTACTATAGCAGTTTTCAGCAATGTTGTGTTCATTAACACATTGACAATCTATACTAGATGTTAGTAGCATTTCTGAATGGTCAAGACAGTGCAAGTATTATAGATTTGCCATGTTTTGTCACAAGTCTCTCAACCATTGACCCATTTAGGTTGGCTGAGTCATCTTTGTGAAAACTGGAGCAAGAAACAACACAGTTCTCTATATTTGCAGATTTGTTGTGGTAATGTGAGAACAGTCTTGGTGGAGAAGACTCACTGTGCCAAATGCACTAAAAAAAGTATGCAAGGGGAGGGGGTGGGACATTGAATATAAACAGATGATAGTGGACTAAAGCTTGCAATGAGTCATTATGGTATGTCTAGTATAGTATTATTATACCAAGCGTATCCCCACCACCCTAAGGCTCCTCCCAGCATAGACGGTGCCATTACCAATACACCAGCAGACAACAATTCTGCATATATGAGCATATGACAATTATCTGCACATTGCACACTACATTGTGTGGTACAATGGCCATGCATGGCCTTTTGGAGGAGACTAATGGGTAGGAATGGGTGAAAGTTTTCTCCTCAAAAGAGAAAAAGGAGAAAAATAGCACCTTTCACCAAACAGGAAATATTTTGCGAAAAGAGCTGTTTTTTGCTTTTCCCCCCTAGCTCATTGCATTGAAATCAATGCAAAGACAGAATTTCTCCCTGCCACATGGCCCATTCCTCTTCTTTTCTGACAGGAATATAAAAGGGTGGCAGGTTCTCACTGCATGCTGTTCTCTGTTTGAGAGGAAGAGAAAGCAGCACATTTCTGAGCTAGAAAAGGTAGGCTAATAAAGTGGAGTTGAAGCTTAGTTTGTAGGCTGGAAATCTGTTCTCTCTATTAGGGAAGTCTGGGGCACGCCTGCCCTGAAAGTATTAATGAATATTCTAAAAAACATTGTAAGGGGAGAAGTGATAGGAAATTGTTTTAGTTTTCAAAAGGCCTAGAGGAATATAAATGTAGTGTGGAAGAAGCAGTGGGAGATGATGAGGATTACCTAATTATTGATTATGATGATGAAGTTGTTCTAGAATATATCACCCCAGCATTCTCTTTTTTCTTCAGATACAGATGAAGTTGGGAGTGAGCAATGTGGTGGCGTGGCCATAAAATTAGCTAAAAGGAAAAGGCTTGGTCATTGACAAGGAGCACTGTTTCTAAATTGTTTGAGAGATCAGTTGGAAAGTGGGACTCTAGACAAGTCAAAATGCCTAAAAATACATGATCATTTCTGTCAGTCATTATCAGAATCTTCATCGCTTCCAAGTTCTTCCATCACCCAGCCCAGACATGCACATACTATTTTTTAGTAAGCAGCAACACAGGTCATTGGCAACATCTACAGTGCTAACTATGATTCTGCTACTGTTGGAATTGCAACACCTTTGACACCTAGTAGCACAACTGAAACATCTAGCCCCTATAGCAGTAGCCCCTAAGGAAGCCATCAGTCTATGAAGTCTACAGTATGGAGATACTTCACTTATGATACAAAACCTAAACATGTTGTAACTTTCTATCTCTTGTCTGTGTAAAAAAAATATGTGAGTAGGGGAAAGCAGGATCATACATAGGCACAGTTTCATTAATCTCCTTCCAGAAGCACATCTAAAGGTATGATTGGGAGATACAACATCAGCATGTCAGAGATGTTTCAACTAGCAGCAGCAGAAGAAATCCTAATACTTTCCAAGGCTCTTTATAACAAAAGTGTGGTAGATGTATCAGAGGACTGCACAGATGGTGGGTCAGGTAAGCTTGGAAAGGTCACTTGTGCCAGCTGTACCAACTATGGACTGTCTAGCACAAAAAGGAAAAAAAAAATATGGAGACCGTTCCACTATAACAAGAATTAATGGAGACTGTACCTGTAATTCAGCGGGCTGTTTAAGTACGTACCACCCACCAATACCATGATCAACATATTTTTTATTATTCTGAGGTATGCCAACCTCACTATAAGGGAGAAGAAAAATGTTATATTGAGTTAAATGATGCTTTTAACCCCTTGCCTGCTAGAGAAGTATCCAACAAAATGCATTGAGAATTTGGGGAATTGTTTTTTGTCCCCATGATGTCAGTCCTAGTCTTAACAAGATAAACAACTTATCCAGAAACATGTGTCTTTTACCAATCATTACATTTACAGAAGGCTGAACTTAGCTATTACATCAGATTCTTTTTTCAGTCTCCACAGCCTAACCGAAATGGAAGCTGTGTACTGGTATTCAGGATTATCTTGCTGTAGCTCAATCACATGCTCATTTTATTGATTGTAAAATGAGTTCTTACTTAAACCTTGTATGTTGAATGCTGACAGCATAAAGCTTAATGGTACAGTATGCTAACTGTAGGAAAAAATCCTTTGAAATAACACCTAGACTCGCTTATAAGATCTATGGGTATTAGCCGAGCAGGGCCCTGCAGATGGTGACTCACTCCAACATCATTGATTGAACTGGAGGTGACAGGTTAGGACACGGGTCTACCTATGGTTGGAGTCTGTGAAATTCCTGGAAATTACAATGAGACAGAGTGTCAGCTTTGAGATTAAACTTCAAGGAAAACCCAATAGTCAGACAGTATAGTTAACATTCACCTTTATTAGAATAATAAAATAAAAGAGCAGTCAATATATATATATATATATATATATATATATATATATATATATATATATATATATATATATATATATATATATCAGGTAGCAGGAAGGAGCAGAGGATGACCAAAGAGGCAGGGACAATCTTTCAGACTGCAGAGACTATGCTGAAGCCACTGGTAGTCTGAAGACTCCTGGGAAATACCAAATAGAACCTGAAGATCTCCCACAACGAAGGCAACAAGGGAGGTCATTGACTCACACCTGCAGCCAATAAGAATAAGCCCGTCTCCCATAAAGGATGGCAAAAAGGGAGACACTGACTCACGTCAACAGTCAGTATGAATAGGCCCATCTCCCATAAAGGATGGTGACAAGGGAGACACTGAATCATGCCTACAGTCAGTACTCTGGAGTCTGCCAGAGCCACAGGTCTGCACCAGATAGAATGTCCATGAGTCTAGAGGCAAGACCTGGATGATAGTAAGACAGAGCCCCAGGTCAGCACCAGATTGGATAGTCTGACAAGCAAGGGTCATACACGGAACGGGTAGTCGGCCAGAGCAACAGGTCTGCACCAGATAGGATGTCCACGAGTCTAGAGGCAACACAGAGAGATAGTAGGACAGAGCCCCAGGTCAGCAGCAGACTGGATAGTCAGACAAGCAAGGCTAATACATGGAGTGGTTAGCCAGCCAGAGCCACAGGTCTGCACCAGACTGGATGTCCAAGGAATAAGGAGCGTACACTAAGAATGGTCAGACAGAGCCACAGGCCAGCACCAGATAGGATGGTCAGACAAGCCAAGGTCATATACAGGATATCAGGAACTCAACTACTAGAACTGCACAGGACAACATCGTAAGGGTAACTGAATAAGGATCCAGTACCCTTATATACCAGCAAGGAAGTAAATAGACGAAGACTACCCAGACCAGCCTATATAAGATTGAGGCCATTGACGCAACAAGGCAAGATGCATCAAATACCAGCATTACTCCAGCGTCATTTCGAGCCACCAGCCCGCCTAGCCAGAGGACACGGGCGACCATTGAGGATGCCAGTTGTGCCCAGGCCCAACCCCAGAAGCGACACGTGGGATGATGCCGAAGCATCATATCAGGCCATCAATTGCCAGAGTCGCCTGAAGCAGCAGCACTGGGTATAAGGTACACTGTGACACTTACAAAGGGCATGACAATGGTAGAGGAGAACCTAACCTTATTTACTATGTGAGATGTGGCTAGATTATCTGTGACAAATTTGACTGTGCACCCTGTCCATAACTGGCCCCATATCACTGTGCCCGTGATTCCTGAGTGATATTGTTACTTCCGGGTTTACACTGGCTGCATTCTTATTGGCTCTGTGTTATTACTCCTCCCAAGGCTTGCCTTTAAATACACCCTTCTGTCACTATACCAGTGCCCTTTCATGGTGTACCCGTATCTAGCGACTAGTAGTTATTGTTTCCTGTTTCCATGTATGACCCGGCTCGCCTGCCTATGCTTTGTGCCTGACGCTCTTGTGATCCGATTGCTTTGCTATTCTTAGACTGGCTGACTAATTCCTTGTGTACCAAACTGGCTTGGCTGAGTATCTGATTCCGTTACTGACTAGGACTGACTGACTAACTCCTTGTGTGCCGAACTGGCGTGGTTGAGTATCTGATTCCGTTACTGACTAGGACTGGCTGACCATCCGTTTGCATCAATCTAGCTGGGCTAGTGTTGGTGGTCCTCCTAGTCTGTGTGTGCCGACCTGGTTGTGCCGCTAGTTCTGGTGCTTATGGGGCTGGCCTATTACCTCCGTATACCGAACAAGGAGACGCCGGTCCAGGACCGGTTACGTTACATACCTATCTCCTGCTCACTTGCCGCTCTTATTGTCTCCTGGAGCCTGTGGGAGTTCCTGCAATTACCAGTGTTTGTGTTGCCTCCGATAACCCTATAAAACCTGGGTCAAGCCAGTACCACCCTGTTGCCCATGTTGCATCAGTTTACCCTAGTGACCCAGGGTCGTTATATATCTCCAGCATCTGGTGTCTGTTGCGTCCGTTTACCCTAGCGTTCTAGGGTTCAGTCACTACAAGTGCCACAGCCGTATTGCCTCCGTTAACCCTAGCGTGCTAGGACCTAGACGCTGCCAGAGTCCATTTTGTCTTGCCTCCGTTAACCCTAGTGTTCTAGGGTTCAGCTGTTGCCAGAGTACTGCCTGTGTTGCCTCGATTAACCCTAGCATTCTGGGGTTTAGTTACTGCCATAGTCCTGCCCATGTTGTCTCTGTTTACCCTACTCTCCTAGGGTCAGTCCTCTACCAGTGTTTTGCCAGTGTGGCCTCCATTAACCCTAGAAGTCTAGGGCCTAGTGTCCACCTGTACATCTGTGCCGCCTTCGTTAACCCTAGTCCGCTAGGGATTGCTCTTCAGTCACCCATCGCCTATGTCACCTATTGTGGTGTGGGACTGTGGAGGATATTATTGTTCCTGAACCTTGCTGAGAATCTGCCTACAAGTCCAAGATCATTATTCTTGTTTGCTGACTACTACTGTGTGTGTAGTTTCTCCCTGACCTGCGCCTGATCTGGAAAGTACTCAGTACGGACCGTATCTGGACCTGAGTGGGGCTATTGTACATTATTTTCAATAAAGCTTTTAACCTTACCTAACTCTCTGAGTGTTCTTTTACAAACAGTAACTAACCGTGACACCCCATGTCACTGCTGCCACCATAACGGGGTACAGTTCAAAGAGGGCTGAAGTAAGGTCAAATTTAGGAATGTTAAAGCCATGCTTCTGCTATCCAATGATCTTTATAAATGGTTTCAAAAGCTCCTAAAGCAGCTGCATTTGTCATCACAGAAGGTGATGAAAAAGAGGCCAGTGGAGGTCCTCAGGAAATGCACCCATATTTCCAAATCTGATATAATTGTTTTGTCCAATTTTACAGTGTCATTTGCTTCTGGTCCATCAGCTATAAGGCCCGTATATGAGAATTAAAATGAAGCTCTAGAGGAATAATCCTCATGGTGAAGTTTAAAATGCTCAGCAAGGATTGTAGCTCCACTGTCTGACAGGAACTGATACTGAATGCTGTGAAGCTTATCTAGGGGCAACCTCACCTCCATGAGGCCAGAATCCATCTGAATGTCAAAAAACACAAACTGGCAAATGGTCATATGGATTTGTTATGAGTTAATAGTATATTCAACTCATCGAATAAATTTGTGAGTTTGACTAGCCCTACAGGACCTATATGTGGGGGTTCGATTTTGAGGAAGTAATTTAGGAGAGTGTACACATTCAGGAGAATCCAACACAAGGTCTCAGCAAATAGATTGAACAATTCTGGACTGCTCTTTGACCCAAAGGTAAGCTGAGTGGCGGAATAAAACTTCTCCTTCCACTGAATCCCATGGAAACTCCAGAGGTAGGTATCACTGTGCCCGTAATTGCCCTCCTGAAGCGCTGTTGCTATTTGCAGGTGACATTATACTATCACTTCCTGAGTGTCACGCTTATGTACATTCATTGTTCTTATAGGCCTGCGGTAATTGCCAGAGTCAGTCTCCGTCTACTTGCTAGGTCTTATTTGCCTCATTCTGCCAGTTCTCCTTTGCCCTTTTGTGGTGCACCTGTGCGCTAGCTCTTGTGATTATTTCCCATGCTCTGATCCATGTATGACCTCTGGCTACATTTGACTCCAGCTACGTTTGACCCCTGCTCCGGTCTGACTCTTGGCTCCGTCTAACTACCCGCTCTGTGCTGACCCATCTCCAGCTGACTATCTGATACGGTACAGACCTTGGCTTGGCTGACTAACTGCTCTGTGCTGACCCCGGCTGACTATCCGATATGTTTCCGATCCTTGGCCTAACTGACTCCGCTCCTACGCTAGACAGTGCTCTAGCTGATCTCACTGGTACAAGCTGTGCTCAGTATCCTCCCGCTGTGCCGTACCTTGTTTCTGTCTATCCTATACTGCATGATACCAACTGTTAGTGCCTTTGGGTGCGCTCTAGCGTACTAGGGATTTGAGTCACCGTTGCCCATAGCTACCCTAGCATTCTGGGGAATTCTAGCCACCATTGCCTGTAGGTTTACCCTAGTGCTCTAGGGTATCCGAGTCTATTACCTTGGTGTACCCTAGCATTCTAGGGGAACATTTCTCATATTTTTTGGGTGATTCCGCTTTACCTGCACTAGTAGCTACTGCTATCCTTGCTCCCTTCCCATTCCAGTCAGATTGGGATCCGTTCCTGTTCCGTCAGTGAATTGTGTGCTGTCTCCATACCTGGTCCTGTGTGGGTTGGGGAAGTGTTTGTGCACTGTCTCCACACCTGCTCCTGTGAGGGTTGGGGAAGTGCTTTCTGTATTTATTTTTGTTCTTGTTTTAATAAAGATATTGATTTTACTGTATCTGACCTTGTCAGTGTCGTTATTCCATAGTCACTCCGTGACAGGAGGGATGTAATGGGAGTAATTTTAAAAGGATAGTAATACTTTGTTTTAACGTTATTTAATTTTGTAGGCATTAAAAAAACGTGAAGAATGATGTAAATCTTATCTCTCAAACCTTTATGGTTTATGAGATATTCACAAGCAAAGTTTCCCCCTCCCGCTCCTTTTACCTAGTGTAAGCTATCTCTTCTCAGATGTGGAATGCAGTCCATAGACCAGACAGATAACAGAAGGGGACACTCTTATTCCTATGAAAACAATGAAATCCATTCCCCCCTTGACAAGCTTTTCAGGTTTTTCCCTTGTCTTAATTGAAGATTATCCCTCTCTGCAGTCTACCTGGGCACCTCCCTTCTGCTCTGGCTTAACAGTGTGACATCAGTAAAAGGGGCGGGAGGGGGACACTTTGTCATTGAATTACTCTGGAACTACAACTCTGACAGAATTGAAATAACACTCTCCAAAGTCCAAATACTATGATGATTAGTGTTGAGCGAGCATGCTCGGCCGATGCTCGGATCGGCTCGAGCATCGCTCTGCTCGGCACATGGCGGTACTCGTACGAGTACCGCATGTGCTCGCCCGCCATGTTCGGGTCTCCTCCCCGCACGTTTTGCGCCTGCTGCGCAGCCAATAAACGTGCAGGGAGGCTCTGACATCGGTGTAATGCCAGCAGCCATGTTGGCTGCTGGCATTACACTGATTGGCTGGCCAGAACCCGTGGTCAGGTGCTGTATAGCACCTGACCATCGAGTTCGGCTCAGTCTGAGCCAGGGAGAGCTGAGGATAGGAAGGGAAAGGCAGTGTAGGGAGGAAAAAAACAAAAATTGTGAAAAAAAAAGAACCAAAAGTCCTTTTTAGGACTACTGTGTGTGGGGGCAGCAGGTTATTTGGTGTGGGGGGAAAAAAACAAAAAAAAAAAAAAAAAAATATATATATTCTGTTTAGTGTGCAAAGTTGCAGATTAGAGCACATTCTGTTTAGTGTGCACAGTTGCAGATTAGAGCACATTCTGTTTAGTGTGCAAAGTTGCAGATTAGAGCACATTCTGTTTAGTGTGCAAAGTTGCAGATTAGAGCACATTCTGTTAAGTCTTCAAACTAAAATATCAAAGTCACGTATTCCATTCAGTGTGCGTCGCCGCAGTTTAGCAGCACATTCTGAGTACTGTGCAGAGTTGCAGAATAGGAAGAAATACTGTTAAGTCTTCAAACTAAAATATCAAAGTCACATATTCCATTCAGTGTGCTTCGCCGCAGTGTAGCAGCACATTCTGTGTACTGTGCAGAGTTGCAGAATAGGAAGAAATACTGTTAAGTCTTCAAACTAAAATATCAAAGTCACATATTCCATTCAGTGTGCTTCGCCGCAGTGTAGCAGCACATTCTGTGTATTGTGCAGAGTTGCAGAATAGGAAGAAATACTGTTAAGTCTTCAAACTAAAATATCAAAGTCACATATTCCATTCAGTGTGCTTCGCCGCAGTGTAGCAGCACATTCTGTGTACTGTGCAGAGTTGCAGAATAGGAAGAAATACTGTTAAGTCTTCAAACTAAAATATTAAAGTCACATATTCCATTCAGTGTGTTTCACCGCAGTTTAGCAGCCTTTTCTGTGTACTCTGCAGAGTTGCAGAATAATAAGAAATACTGTTAAGTTTTCAAACTCAAATATTAAAGTCACATATTCCATTCAGTGTCTTTCACCGCCGTTTAACAGCCTATTCTGTGTACTCTGCAGAGTTGCAGAATTATAAGAAATACTGTTAAGTTTTCAAACTCAAATATTAAAGTCACATATTCCATTCAGTGTCTTTCACCGCCGTTTAACAGCCTATTCTGTGTACTCTGTACAGTTGCAGAATTATAAGAAATACTGTTAAGTTTTCAAACTCAAATATTAAAGTCACATATTCCATTCAGTGTGTTTCAACGCCGTTTAACAGCCTATTCTGTGTACTCTGTACAGTTGCAGAATTATAAGAAATACTGTTAAGTTTTCAAACTCAAATATTAAAGTCACATATTCCATTCAGTGTGTTTCAACGCCGTTTAACAGCCTATTCTGTGTACTCTGTACAGTTGCAGAATTATAAGAAATACTGTTAAGTTTTCAAACTCAAATATTAAAGTCACATATTCCATTCAGTGTGTTTCAACGCCGTTTAACAGCCTATTCTGTGTACTCTGCAGAGTTGCAGAATAATAAGAAATACTGTTAAGTTTTCAAACTCAAATATTAAAGTCACATATTCCATTCAGTGTCTTTCACCGCCGTTTAACAGCCTATTCTGTGTACTCTACAGAGTTGCAGAATTATAAGAAATACTGTTAAGTTTTCAAACTCAAATATTAAAGTCACATATTCCATTCAGTGTCTTTCACCGCCGTTTAACAGCCTATTCTGTGTACTCTGTACAGTTGCAGAATTATAAGAAATACTGTTAAGTTTTCAAACTCAAATATTAAAGTCACATATTCCATTCAGTGTGTTTCAACGCCGTTTAACAGCCTATTCTGTGTACTCTGTACAGTTGCAGAATAATAAGAAATACTGTTAAGTTTTCAAACTCAAATATTAAAGTCACATATTCTGTGTAAGATGAAGAAGGCGGGTAAAAAGGGACGGGGAAGTGGACGTGATCCTGAAAGTTCAGGGCGCGGGTCAGGACGCGGAGAAACTGTGCCTGGTGCCAGAGCACAAGAAAGAAAGACATCCACCATACCTAGCTTCATGTCTGATTTCACAGGGCGTCGCAGGACATCACTCTCGAGGTCCGACCAGTGCGAACAGGTGGTCGGTTGGATGACAGCTGATACTGCTTCCAGTCGGTTAAGCACCACCCTGTCTTCCACCAAGTCCACTCTCAGTAGCCAAGAGTCTGGTCAACATAATCCTCACTCTGATCATCCTTCCTCCCACCATACACGGTCTGGTCAAAGAAGTGATCCCACACTGGGATATAGTGATGAGCTCGTCTCATCACCAATCCTTCATTTGACCCTCTCTCCAAGCACGCTTGCAGAGGAACATGACATCTTGTGCCCTGATTCACAACCTCTAGAGGCTACCCAATCACAAGAAGATGACAGATGTGAACGGCATTTAAGGTCAAAGGAAGTAGTGGATGATGATGATGATGATGATGAGACACAGTTGCCATTAAATCAACCACTATTTCCGTCTCAAGACCTTGTTGAGGAGAATGTTATACAGTTGTCAATGACTGAGTATGTGGTGGGATCAAGACTTGAGGAGGATGATCAGAGTGAGGAAGTGGAGGAGGACTTGGTGGACGATGAGGTGACTGACCCCACCTGGGAAGGTGTAGAGCCGAGCGATGACAGCAGTCCTGAGGGTGAGCCATCTGCAGCACCGCAACAGGCTGGAAGAGGCAGTGGTGTGGCTACAGAAAGAAGGCGGACCGCACCAAACCGGCCCGCAAATGTTCCACGGAGCACCCCCTTGCGTAAATCTACCTTGCCAAGGGGTAGGTGTTCCGCGGTATGGCGTTTTTTTAAGGAAAGTGCGGACGACAAAAGAATTGTAGTTTGCAACCTGTGCCACACCAGAATGAGCCGAGGCATGAACACTAGAAACCTCACCACCACCAGCATGATCCGACACATGGCATCCAAGCACCGTAGTAAGTGGGAGGAACGCCTGGATCGCCCACCTGTGTCTGCAGGCCACACCACTGCCTCCTCTTCCCCTGTTTTCGGTGCCGGCCAATCGCCTGTCGAAGGCGCAGGCCCGCATACCTCCCGCCCTGCACCTGTAGCATCTGAAGCACCATCAGCGACCACATCCACTTCCCTGTCCCAGCACAGCGTCCAAATGTCGTTACCCCAGGCATTTGAGCGCAAGAGAAAGTACCCAGCCACCCACCCACAGGCCATAGCACTAACCTCACACCTTTCAAAATTACTGGCCATCGAAATGCTGCCATTTAGGCTTGTGGACACTGAGTCCTTCCGCAGCCTGATGGCAGCAGCTGTCCCTCGGTACGCGGTCCCCAGCCGCCACTACTTTTCCCGGTGTGCCATCCCCGCATTACACCACCATGTGTCCCGTAACATCACCCGTGCCCTGACCAACGCAGTTACTGGGAAGGTCCACTTAACGACTGACACATGGACAAGTGCTTGTGGCCAGGGACGCTACATTTCCCTGACGGCACACTGGGTGAATGTCGTGGAGGCTGGGAGCGACTCGGACCCTGGGATGGCACGGGTGCTACCCACGCCGAGGATTGCGGGCCCTACCTCCATCAGGGTTTCCACCAGCACCTACGTTATTGGCTCCTCCTCCTCCGTTTCCACCTCCGAATTCTCTACACACACCGCCACTCCCCCATCAGCCAGTAGCTGGAAGCAGTGTAGCACTGCAGTGGGGAAGCGTCAACAGGCCGTGCTGAAGCTGATCTGCCTTGGGGACAAACAGCACACGGCCTCAGAGCTGTTGCAGGGGATTAGTCACCAGACCGAGCAGTGGCTCTCGCCACTCAACCTGCAAGCAGGCATGGTTGTGTGTGATAATGGGCGTAACTTGGTGGCGGCTTTGGAGCTCGGCAAGCTCACACACGTACCATGCCTAGCGCATGTATTTAATTTAGTGGTGCAGCGATTTCTAAAAACCTACCCCAATGTGCATGATCTCTTGACCAAGGTGCGCCGCGTGTGTGCACATTTCCGTAAGTCATCAACAGCTTCAGCCGGCCTGTTGAAGCTGCAGCAGCGCTTACAATTGCCAGCTCACCGGCTGCTGTGTGACGTGAGCACGCGCTGGAACTCCACCTTCCACATGTTGGCCCGGCTTTGTGAGCAGCAGAGGGCAGTAGTGGAGTACCAGCTGTTACACGGTCGTCGCCTCTCCGTTCAACTTCCTGTAATCAGAAGTGAGGAGTGGGAATGGATGTCAGACCTCTGCGAGGTTTTACGCAATTTTGAGGAATCGACACAGATGGTGAGCGGCGATAACGCTATTATCAGTGTAACCATCCCACTTCTGTGTCTACTGAAACGCTCGCTGCTCACAATTAAAACCGACGCTTTGCATGTGGAAGAGGTGGAAATGGGGGAGGAAGAGCTTACACAAGGTGATAGCCAGAGCACCCTCACTTCGTCTTCTCAGCGACAATTGGAGGAGGCGGAGGAGGAGGAGGAGGAGGAGGAGGAAGACACGGTTGCCTCCGCTACAGAGGGTAGCCATGGAACTTTAGTTCCATCTCTTCAGCGTGGGTGGGCAGAAGAGGAGGAAGAGGATGAGGATATTGAGAGTCAGCCTCCTGGTGAGGACAGCGAAATCTTGACTGTTGGTACTCTGGCACACATGGCTGACTTTATGTTAGGCTGCCTTTCCCGTGACCCACGCGTTGTACGCATTTTAGACAACACGGATTACTGGGTGTTCACCCTTCTGGACCCCCGCTACAAAGAGAATTTCTCATCTCTCATTCCTCCGGTGGAGAGGACAAGCAAAATGTTGCAATACCAGAAGGTTCTTGTTGAAAAATTGCTCCAAAATTTTCCATCTGACAACGCTGGCGGCAGAGTACGTGCTACCTTGGCCAACCGAGAAGGGGAGAAAAGGGGAGCACACAGCAGTTCCGACAAAGGCAGGGCAACACTCTCCAAGGCGTGGGACACCTTCATGACACCCCGCCAGCACCCTCACCCTGATGCGCAGCCTAGTGTCACAAGGAGGGAAAAGTTTTGGAAGATGGTGAAGGAGTACGTAGCAGACCGTGTCAGCGTCCTCAATGATCCCTCTGTGCCTTACAACTACTGGGTGTCCAAGCTGGACACGTGGTATGAACTGGCACTCTACGCCTTGGAGGTGCTGGCCTGCCCTGCCGCCAGCGTTCTGTCTGAGCGGGTATTTAGTGCTGCTGGTGGCATCATAACAGATAAGCGTATCCGCCTTTCCACCGACAATGCTGATAGGTTGACACTTATAAAAATGAACAAGGCCTGGATTTCCCCTGACTTCTCCACTCCACTGGAGGAAAGCCCCGGGGGAACATAAACTCACTTTATATATGTTATTTACAATGATGGGAATACTCTGTATTCCCATTCACCCCTTCCACCCAAAAAACGGGTATATGGTTGACTCTTAATCTTCTCATCCTCCTCCTCCTCTTCCATATGCCCTGTACTATAATTTTTATATAGGGCCAGCTCACCAGCGTGCCCTGGGATATAATTTTTATATAGGGCCAGCTCACCAGCGGGCCCTGTGATATAATTTTTATATAGGGCCAGCTCACCAGCGGGCCCTGTTTGACAATTTTTATATAGGTCAGCTCACCAGCGGGCCTTCTCATATAATGTTTTATTGGGTCAGCTCTCTAGCGGGCCCTCTCATATAATGTTTTATAGCGTCAGCTCACTAGCGGGCCTTCGCATATAATGTTTAGGATGGTCAGCTCTGCAGCAGACCCTCACCCATAATGTTTTAGATGGTCAGCTCAGCGCACGGTTCCCTCTTAATCATGGCCTCAGTTCTGAAAATCAAGGAAATTTTTGGGAGAATTTGCCTCTGCGCACGTTTCCCTCTTAATCATGGCCTCAGTTCTGAAAATCAAGGAAATTTTTGGGAGAATTTGCCTCTGCGCACGTTTCCCTCTTAATCATGGCCTCAGTTCTGAAAATCAAGGAAATTTTTGGGAGAATTTGCCTCTGCGCACGTTTCCCTCTTAATCATGGCCTCACTTCCGAAAATCAAGGAAATTTTTGGGATAATTTGCAGATGATATACAAGTAAATATACAGCAAATATTGTTTGGTAACAATTTTTCGCCTAAAGTCGTTTTTATTTTCCTTTTTGTGTGTTTTATGGTCAGTCTGTAAAAATGGCGTACTACGGGCGAAAGATCGTTCCCAGCAGCGATGTTGGAGTCCAAGGTGCATCCAGACATCCTCCCTATGCTGTCCCTGAACCATTTCTGTAGTGTTTCCATCTTTTTCTGCCCTTTTCCTATGGACCAGGCACCCTCCCCTCATCAGAGCAGGGGGTGCCTGGTGTAATGCTCGAGTCCTCCCATTGACTTCAATGGGGCTCGGATGCTCGGCCGAGCACTCGAGCCTCAGGGGGTGCTCGGTCAGAGCACCCGAACATCCGAGCATTGGGGTGCTCGCTCATCACTAATGATGATTAATTAGAGCTGCTTTTATTATGAAACATTACTATCCCTTTAAAGCATCTGAAATATCAGCTTTAGATAACCAAGACCCTTGCCCTGACTTAATAATCAACTGGATAGCATCATCTTCTGATGTATGTGCCAGAGAGAATTCCTCTGAGGGTATGAGTGAGTTTAGGCTAGGAATGGAGGTAGAATGAGGAGCTGAGAAGTCATAAATCAATTGTTGTTTATTTGAGGATTTACCCATGAAAATATACAATGGAATGATTCTCCACCTGGCAAATGGAGGACCGTCAAAGGGGCCTTTGATGTAACCTTCAGTGATTTTGGTAGCAAGTAGTCACTGCTAATGGGTCCAATACTGCAGATTATAAATGACCCTGAAGGTAGGGTAATTAATTTTGAATGAAAACCTTCCATAAAACCCTGTATTATGAATTCTACTAAGCCTGTGGAAGTATGAAATCTGAGGTAATGTCTAACTGTTTGAATATTTACCAAACCTAGTCATGATTTGGGGTGCAATCACTGAGGTCAGATAGTTTTAGGATGGGCCCTATGACAATATGACAGTTAAAGCAGACATGTAATAGCTGACACTAAAAACATATCCTGTGGAACTGACATTATTACATATTTGAGATTTACCCATATATGCAATAAGTATTCCCAAATGATCTGAGGTTTTATGAGAGGAACCAGGAAGCAGCTATGTAACTGTCTGTGTTTCCAACTGGCTAGTAGATGGAGAAGGTATGGCTGAACTGGGACAAAAATTGTTAGTGTGTTCAGCAGATTGACACACCAAACAGGTTGGAGTACGTAAGTATCATGGTGCCCGTGATCTTCCTCTGTCACTCTTTGTTGTGTTGCGCTCCCATCGGCTGAGCTTGTTTGGCCCGCCCATTATGGCCTTTTTATACCTGGCCTTTGGCACCTGTCAGGTGCCCTTTCGTGGTATTCCTGAGCCAGTGTTGCTATTGCTGTGTTTCAGTGTTCCTGCTTCCGTGTACCGACTTGGCCTGTCTGACTACGCTCCTTCTTTCAAGCTCCGTGACCTGATCCGGCCTGGCCGACGTTCCTGCTTTGTGACCTGACCCGGCTTGTCTGAGAATCCTGCTCCGTGTTTGACCCGGCCTGGCTGACGTTCCTGCTTTGTGACCTGACCCAGCTTGTCTGAGTATCCTGCTCCGTGATTGACCAGGCCTGGCTGACTTCCTGCTCCGTGACCTGAACCGGCTTGTTACTGACCCAGCCTCTGTTCCTGCCGTTTGCTGCTTGGTGTCGCCTAGGCAACATTCTGACTTCCGCTGTGCTGGCAGGGCTGATCGTGTCATTGCCTCCAGTGTACGGGCCTCTCCATTTCCTCTGCTGAGCCTGCTTACTCCGTTTACTTCTCAGAGCATTGTGCAGTACGTTAACCCTTGCAGAGCTGTGTCTCTGTTCGCTGAGCCTCCGCTAAACACTGGCAGAGCTGTTAGCTCCGTTCCTTGAGCCTCCGTTAACACTTGCAGAGCCGTTGTCTCTGTTTACCGAGCCTCCATTAACACTTGCAGAGCCGTTACCCTGAGTCTTTCGCTAAACTTGCCGAGCCTGGTGATCTTGCAGAGCCTATGTAGGTGACTGTGGCTTTTTCTGCTTGCATTGCAGTGTAGTCGGTCTCCATTACTGCCCCTGTGGGAGGCGCCATTGGCTCTAGCTCTTGCAGTGTTGTTAGTCTCCGTTACAACGCCCGTGGGGGCTATTGGCGCAAGCTCTTGCAGTGATTAGTCTCCGTTACAACACCCGTGGGGGTTATTGGCTCTAGCCCTTGCAGTGATTAGTCTCCGTTACTACGCCCGTGGGCACTATTGGCTCTAGCTCTTGCAGTGTAAGTCGTCTCCATTGCAACGCCCGTGGGGGCTTGTGGCTCTGGTATTCCTCGCTCTTGCAGTGCACTTGCTCTCCGTTTATGCACCGGTTAGGGTGCTAGCGGCTCTAGCTTATCTACTCTAGCAGAGTATTTGGCCTCAGTTCCTGTTCAGCATAAGCAGTAGTCTCTGTTCTATAAGACTGCAGGTGTTTTCTCATCTAGCACCACTTACTGCTCCATTACCACCTTATGGGCGTGTCAAACACACCACTACAGAGACTGATTGATTTACATGTAATTTAACCATTGTATACCCTTATGTTTCTATGCCTGTCCTGTGACAGTATATGTATATTTATTTCCTCTGTATACTGTGCCTGAGAAGGCATCTGTATGCCATTGTTCTTTCAATTATTCTGTATTGCCTATAGAGGGCGGTCTTTCTTGTTTTATTAATAAAACTGTGTTTTATTCTAACCTGCTGGTCTGAGTGTCCTACAAAACCGTTACAGTAAGCCCACAAAGTAACCACAGAAAAACTCTGTATCCAACTGACTCCAATCCGTACCATTATCAAAATATACCACAGAATATTGAATATATACCCATCACTTTCGAAATAATATAAAAATATTTAGAACATTTTATATTTTTATGTTATGTAGAAAGTGATGGGTATATATTCAATATTCTGTAGTATATTTTGATAATGGCACTTGAATATCTTTATTTCATTTAGAATGTTATATTTATGTTAAGTATTTTTTATATTGTGTCTATAGCGAATTATGCATGCAGATGAGATATTTAGAGATTTATGTTAGAATATTTTCATTAACATAAAATAAGTAATTTTATTGGGAAGGTATCTATGTGTATGTCTCTTAAGTATCTATATATTTTATTTAGGAATAGATATATACATATTTCTTAATATTTTGATTTAATTGGATGATGGTAGGGTAATAAGGATTTTGATTTAATTATGAGAACTTCATCTTTAAAAGATTCCTCAAGAGAAATACACTTTGCCTTTATATCATACAAACTTCACCTTTTAAAATTAGTGGAAATTTGCTACACTTGTTTCGATCCATATAGAGAGGAAAAGTGTAATAATAGATGCATTTTCTCCCTGAGGAAGGGATCGTGAGGATCCTGATTCACGTTGGAGGCGTTTGAACATTAAGTTCCTTTGCAAATTTGTAGTCCATTTAAAGAAAATGCATGTGCTGAAAAAGCGATCTAAAGAAAAGAAGAACCTATATATAGGTGAAGGAAAGTGTCTGTGCAATCCCGCCAACTAAACAAAAGAGAGGCCGAAGTGATCAGTGTAGTGGGAAGGTTGCACTGTGAATAAAGGAAACCCTCTAAGCTTGTATAATACCCTGTGTTCAAAAAGATCGGGACAACACCGGAGGGGGAGATACCCTTTTGTGTTACATGTGAATCCCGTCAACTGGAGAAGGGTTTGGGTAACTGATTAATACAGTCGAAATAAGCGTTATTTGTTGCAAAACAATATATGGCAACAGTTTCTTGCACTGACATGGCATTTTCCTTATAAAAGATAGTAACAGATTGCTCAGGTGGACATATTTGAACAACGCACATGGTTAAAACAGACTTATATAACAATATTTGAATACTGAAGTGGGACACAAAACGGAACTTTTTATTTCACATATATATTTTTCATATATATTCGTTTTTGGATGATCAATCGTTCTGTAGGTTTTTAGTTAGAATATATTGTATTTTAAAGGTGAAATTCAATTGAGGAATTGCTGTTGGGATATGATGAGTAGAATGTATAGGTGTGCACTGTGGTATATGTTTTAACACTCTTAGGCAATAGCTGATTTGCAGCATTGTGGCTATTTACTGTATATGGACATAGTGCGGTTTATAGATAGTATTTGTGGTCCGCTATAGCCTTTTTCACTGAGTGGTGACACTGCAAGAACTTTTTTGATAGGGTGGTGTTAACTTTTATTTCTTGGCTCCTGTGAGTCTGTACTAAGGGACTGAAGGGGTGCTGCTGGGTTGACTTTTTTTGTGGTGGAGGATTCTCCATCCGGCTGCATGTCTTTGGTCTGTAGTGTACAGATGTCACGGGCATCTTATACATAGTTTAGCACGCTGTCTGTGGTTCAGCCTTGGGGTCTTTATACAGTGTGAGTTGTGGTGTAGTGGAGCACAGATTTTTATAAATATTGATTGGTTGTTTATATAGATTCACTTAATGTGCATTATAGGGTGATCATATAATAGAGTGCATATTTTTTGGTGTAGGAGACATTTTAAGTATGATTAGAGGGAAATGTATTCTATCTAATATATATCTAGTTATGTAGACACTCATGTGTCCATTTACATTTCCGGATTTCTTTAGATTATTGTTTGGGATTTAAACCGGTGTAGCCGAACAGTAATTTTGGCTTGTACACACGAGTTTATAATTGATCTTGTTATATCTGATTTTATTTTATTTTTCTTATTTTATTGTGACTTCTCATAGAGAATTTAGACCAATGTTGCTTTAATAGCGAAGTTTGGACTGTATATACAACTTTTATATTCCACTGTAAAATATCTTTGAGTTGATTGTAACTTTAAATGTACATAAGGCTTTCTGTCATGAACGCATGACTGGGCGTAGATATAATAAAGTGTAGTTATATTGTACATTGACATATTTCTGTTGGAGATTGTTTTCCTTTATACATGCAGTGCCTTATTGTTTTTTGTAATTTTATATGCATATATTTGGAGATGTATTGTAGTAGAGATCCCTATTCCAGACAGCAGTATAATAAGATCTCTGGCATTCTCTATATAGCACCACCATGTTGGTTTTTTGACAATAAGAAAGATACTTAATTTATTTTCCTCTGACACAACAAACTATATGCTTGATGATAACAATGCTTTAGGCACTTAATATTGCACGACAGTATGAGAGTGAGCCTGCTTAATGAACCCTAACTGGAATGTGGCCTGTCCTATTGGCTCTGAATGGTTCTGGTTAACAAGACAACTCCTATGATACTTAACAAAAGATGGCAATTAAATCTTTGCCTGTCAGAGAGGAGTCTCCTGCCCTGATGCAACATGCTAGATTGCCCCATAACACTCAAAAAAGGCTAAAGTGCAATTGTTGTTAACTACCTCATGCCAAATATTGTGGATTAGGCTGTAACAAAACATATAGATTGTATAACCACTAACAAATTTCCATATAGTCATGCCATTTGATGAAGGATCTGGCCAAATGTTTGATGTAGGAAAGAGACAAGCTTGAACAAGGACTCTCTGCCTCCTGCAGACATGTTCTTCCTGGCAAACTGAAGTGAGTGAATGTGTACACATAGATGCATTTGGGGTTGTATGGGAACAGGGAGCAAGAATGTCAGGAACAGGGTCTTCACCTTATCACTGGTAGGCTTGTCTTAATTCCTGTCACCCCTAAGTAGAACAATCCTCAACCTTCAAAGACAAATCAATGGCATGGTTGTTCAGTACTGTGATGTTCGCTTGACCCCAGAAAATTGAATATTAATAAAAAATGTATATAATTCCGTTAATAACCTGCTAAAGAGACTGTGTCTTTAACTAGTTCTGAAAAGGGATGCAGAGAAACTCCATCTGTGGCAGTGGTGAAACTGCATTCTGACAAATTGAGGGAGGGCGACATGGGGATCACCTGTTTCAAATTGATTAAAGTTAGAGACTACTGAATAGTGACTGAGACAATATACACTTGTGATTGTACAAACACCAAAAATGTAGTAGTAGTAACTGAAATGAAGAGGAGTGTGTGGATCCTATGCCTTCACTCCATTAACAAGCGTTAGTCACTTTGGGAGAGAGTGAACTAGTCATGAAGAGTAAAAATGGGACTTCCAGCATTTGTACAATTAGCATACATGACTCAATGAGAGAGGAAAAAAAAACTTCTTGTGTATAATGTGTGAGAAGAACATCACGTGATAAGCTTTTCTGTCCTTGGTATACACACACCTCTTGTCAAAATTAGGAATGGGTGGAAAATGTTGCCTCAAAGTGAAATCGGAGAATAATGGCACTTCTTGCTTTGTGAATTATTTCCAGAAAGAAGTGCTGATTTTCCTTTTTTTTTCAGCATAGTTCATTACATTGAAATCACTGGGAACACTGAATTTACACACAACACATAGCAATATTTTATTTCCCAAAGGAATAGTATAAAAGGGGCATGAGGGTGCATGTGTTGGTGTGGTGTGGGGAAAGAATCAGTTGAACAGGGAATTCAGAGCGTGATAGATGTGCTGCGCTGTTCTCTTGTGATATTTTGCAAAACTTGAGGTCGGAGAGGCTCATAGTGACTCCTATCACTATGAGCAGCCAAAACAGGAATTGGAAGGACCCTTATTATGTGTCCACTGAGTCTGAGGAGGAGAAGAAGGAAGTGACTAGCAGTACTCAGCCAATGCTGTCCAGACCCGCTAAATCACCCAAATGGATCTTTGGGAATTTAATAAGAAGGGAGGGAGAAAAGGGAATGGGAAGGAAGGGAGAAAAGGGAATAGGAGGGAAGGGAGAAAAGGATAGAGAAATCAGGACAGGTCAGCTGCCTGTGCCTGCTGTAGGATGTGCTGCCCCTGCTGCCAGTGCCACCATTTATGATCCTGCAGCCACTAGTGTTGTACCTGTTGCCAGACATCCTGCCCGTGCCACCATTTATGATCCTGCAGCCACTAGTGTTGTACCTGTTGCCAGACATCCTGCCAGTGCCACCATTTCTGATCCTGCAGCCACTAGTGTTGTACCTGTTGCCGACGTGCTGCCCCTACTGCCAGCGCCACCATTTCTGTAACTGCAGCCACTAGTGTTGTACCTGTTGCTACAGGTGCTGCCCCTGCTGCCAGTGCCACCATTTCTGTAACTGCAGCCACTAGTGTTGTACCTGTTGCCAGAAGTTCTGCCCCTGCTTCCAGTTCCACCATTTCTTATCCTGCAGCCACTAGTGTTGTACCTGTTGCTACACGTGCTGCCCCTTCTGCCAGTGCCACCATTTCTGTAACTGCAGCCAATAGTGTTGTACCTGTTGCCAGAAGTGCTGCCCCTGCTTCCAGTGCCACCATTTCTGATCCTGCAGCCACTAGTGTTGTACCTGTTGCTAGTACCGAACCTGCTGCCAGTGCTGAACCTGTTGCTAGTACTGAACCTGCTGCCAGTGCTGAACCTGCTGCCACCAATACTTCTCTTGCTGCTGGGTTTTCTTGTAGGACTCAGGGGGGAAGAAGAAAATGATGCCAAGTGTGACAGCAAGGGATCCTAAATCACACACTTGCCATTCTGAAGCAGTCCTGCCACTGCTAGTATTACTGCTACTATGGTCCAGCAGCTTGTTAGCCTTAGGAGTGAAGGAGGGGGTAATCAATATCCTGATATTACTAGTGACTGTGAGACTGAGGAGGAAGACTCTGCGGCTGAACTTGATGTGGTTAGTGTTAGTAGTAGCAGTAATGGTGAAGCAGCTGGAGCTAGTCTGGACCGCATCCAGACTAGCGGTCAAGGACACCCACACCATTCTCCTGACCCTGGGGCTAGGAGTCCTCCTGTTCTCTTCACTACAGTGTCCAGGTGGAGCATGAACCTGAAGAGGCCAGAATTGGTGTTGAGGGAAGAGAGCAGGCTGAGAATTAATACCACCACCAGCAGCAGGAGCACAGATCAGCTGCCTGTGCCTGCTGCTATTTCTGCTAGTGCTAGTCTGCCTTCTTCTTCAGGTAACATAGTAACATAGTAAATCAGGTTGAATAAAGACACAAGTCCATCAAGTTCAACCCTCTCCTCATACCCCAGTAATTTTATAGCTTTCCTGCTACCAAATAAGTTCATCTTTATCAGACCTTCCTGATCTGCCTACTAATAAACAGAATAACTCTGTATGTTCCCTTTGGAAAGAAATGTATCTAATCTTATCTTGAAAGTATCCATTGTATCTGCCATAACCACCTCCTTGGGAAAAGAATTCCTCAATTTAACAGACCTCACTGTAAAAAAAACCCTTCCTCTGCTGAAGTCTAAACCTCCTTTCCTCTAATCTCAAGGGGTGTCCCCGGTCATCTGATCAGGCCTTGGAATAAATAGCTCACCGCAGAGATCCTTGTATTGGCCTCTCATATATTTGTACAATGTGATAAGGTCTCCTCTTAGTCGTCTTTTCTGTAGAGTAAATAAACCAAGTTTGTCTAGTCGTTCCTCATACGTCAAGTCCTCCATTCCCCTAATTAATTTTGTTGCTCTTCACTGTACACTCTCTAGCTCTAGTTCCTTTTTCAGAACTGCACTGCCCAAAACTGCACTGCATATGCAAGGTGAGGTCTTACTAATGATTTGTACAATGGCAAAATAATGTTATCCACTCTTGCTTCAATACTAGTGTTGAGCGAGCATGCTCGGCCGATGCTCGGATCGGCTCGAGCATCGCTCTGCTCGGCACATGGCGGTACTCGTACGAGTACCGCATGTGCTCGCCCGCCATGTTCGGGTCTCCTCCCCGCACGTTTTGCGGCTGCTGCGCAGCCAATAAACGTGCAGGGAGGCTCTGACATCGGTGTAATGCCAGCAGCCATGTTGGCTGCTGGCATTACACTGATTGGCTGGCCAGAACCCGTGGTCGGGTGCTGTATAGCACCTGACCATCGAGTTCGGCTCAGTCTGAGCCAGGGAGAGCTGAGGATAGGAAGGGAAAGGCAGTGTAGGGAGGAAAAAAACAAAAATTGTGAAAAAAAAGAACCAAAAGTCCTTTTTAGGACTACTGTGTGTGGGGGCAGCAGGTTATTTTGTGTGGGGGGGAAAAAAAAAAAAAAAAAAAATATTCTGTTTAGTGTGAAAAGTTGCAGATTAGAGCACATTCTGTTTAGTGTGCACAGTTGCAGACTAGAGCACATTCTGTTTAGTGTGCAAAGTTGCAGATTAGAGCACATTCTGTTTAGTGTGCAAAGTTGCAGATTAGAGCACATTCTGTTTAGTGTGCAAAGTTGCAGATTAGAGCACATTCTGTTAAGTCTTCAAACTAAAATATCAAAGTCACATATTCCATTCAGTGTGCTTCGCCGCAGTTTAGCAGCACATTCTGTGTACTGTGCAGAGTTGCAGAATAGGAAGAAATACTGTTAAGTCTTCTAACTCAAATATCAAAGTCACATATTCCATTCAGTGTGTTTCACCGCCGTTTAGCAGCCTATTCTGTGTACTCTGCAGAGTTGCAGAATAGTAAGAAATACTGTTAAGTTTTCAAACTCAAATATTAAAGTCACATATTCCATTCAGTGTGTTTCACCGCCGTTTAGCAGCCTATTCTGTGTACTCTGCACAGTTGCAGAATAGTAAGAAATAGTGTTAAGTTTTCAAACTCAAATATCAAAGTCACATATTCCATTCAGTGTGTATCACCGCCGTTTAGCAGCCTATTCTGTGTACTGTGCAGAGTTGCAGAATAGGAAGAAATACTGTTAAGTCTTCAAACTAAAATATCAAAGTCACATATTCCATTCAGTGTGCTTCGCCGCAGTTTAGCAGCAAATTCTGTGTACTGTGCAGAGTTGCAGAATAGGAAGAAATACTGTTAAGTCTTCTAACTCAAATATCAAATTCACATATTCCATTCAGTGTGTTTCACCGCCGTTTAGCAGCCTATTCTGTGTACTCTGCAGAGTTGCAGAATAGTAAGAAATACTGTTAAGTTTTCAAACTCAAATATTAAAGTCACATATTCCATTCAGTGTGTTTCACCGCCGTTTAGCAGCCTATTCTGTGTACTCTGCACAGTTGCAGAATAGTAAGAAATAGTGTTAAGTTTTCAAACTCAAATATCAAAGTCACATATTCCATTCAGTGTGTATCACCGCCGTTTAGCAGCCTATTCTGTGTACTCTGCAGAGTTGCAGAATAGTAAGAAATAGTGTTAAGTTTTCAAACTCAAATATCAAAGTCACATATTCCATTCAGTGTGTATCACCGCCGTTTAGCAGCCTATTCTGTGTACTCTGCACAGTTGCAGAATAGTAAGAAATACTGTTAAGTTTTCAAACTCAAATATTAAAGTCACATATTCCATTCAGTGTGTTTCACCTCCGTTTAGCAGCCTATTCTGTGTACTCTGCACAGTTGCAGAATAGGAAGAAATACTGTTAAGTTTTCAAACTCAAATATTAAAGTCACATATTCCATTCAGTGTGTGTCACCGCCGTTTAGCAGCCTATTCTGTGTACTCTGCAGAGTTGCAGAATAGTAAGAAATAGTGTTAAGTTTTCAAACTCAAATATCAAAGTCACATATTCCATTCAGTGTGTATCACCGCAGTTTAGCAGCCTATTCTGTGTACTCTGCACAGTTGCAGAATAGGAAGAAATACTGTTAAGTTTTCAAACTCAAATATTAAAGTCACATATTCCATTCAGTGTGTTTCACCGCTGTTTAGCAGCCTATTCTGTGTACTCTGCACAGTTGCAGAATAGGAAGAAATACTGTTAAGTTTTCAAACTCAAATATTAAAGTCACTTATTCCATTCAGTGTGTGTCACCGCAGTTTAGCAGCCTATTCTGTGTACTCTGCAGAGTTGCAGAATAGGAAGAAATACTGTTAAGTTTTCAAACTCAAATATTAAAGTCACATATTCCATTCAGTGTGTTTCACCGCCGTTTAGCAGCCTATTCTGTGTACTCTGCACAGTTGCAGAATAGGAAGAAATACTGTTAAGTTTTCAAACTCAAATATTAAAGTCACATATTCCATTCAGTGTGTGTCACCGCCGTTTAGCAGCCTATTCTGTGTACTCTGCAGAGTTGCAGAATAGTAAGAAATAGTGTTAAGTTTTCAGACTCAAATATCAAAGTCACATATTCCATTCAGTGTGTATCACCGCAGTTTAGCAGCCTATTCTGTGTACTCTGCACAGTTGCAGAATAGGAAGAAATACTGTTAAGTTTTCAAACTCAAATATTAAAGTCACATATTCCATTCAGTGTGTTTCACCGCCGTTTAGCAGCCTATTCTGTGTACTCTGCACAGTTGCAGAATAGGAAGAAATACTGTTAAGTTTTCAAACTCAAATATTAAAGTCACATATTCTGTGTAAGATGAAGAAGGCGGGTAAAAAGGGACGGGGAAGTGGACGTGATCCTGAAAGTTCAGGGCGCGGGTCAGGACGCGGAGAAACTGTGCCTGATGCCAGAGCACAAGAAAGAAAGACATCCACCATACCTAGCTTCATGTGTAATTTTACAGGGCGTCGCAGGACATCACTCTCAAGGTCCGACCACTGCGAACAGGTGGTCGGTTGGATGACAGCTGATACTGCTTCCAGTCGGTTAAGCACCACCCTGTCTTCCACCAAGTCCACTCTCAGTAGCCAAGAGTCTGGTCAACATAATCCTCACTCTGATCATCCTTCCTCCCACCATACACGGTCTGGTCAAAGAAGTGATCCCACACTGGGATATAGTGAGGAGCTCGTCTCATCACCAATCCTTCATTTGACCCTCTCTCCAAGCACGCTTGCAGAGGAACATGACATCTTGTGCCCTGATTCACAACCTCTAGAGGCTACCCAATCACAAGAAGATGACAGATGTGAACGGCATTTAAGGTCAAAGGAAGTAGTGGATGATGATGATGATGATGAGACACAGTTGCCATTAAATCAACCACTATTTCCGTCTCAAGACCTTGTTGAGGAGAATGTTATACAGTTGTCAATGACTGAGTATGTGGTGGGATCAAGACTTGAGGAGGATGATCAGAGTGAGGAAGTGGAGGAGGACTTGGTGGACGATGAGGTGACTGACCCCACCTGGGAAGGTGTAGAGCCGAGCGATGTCAGCAGTCCTGAGGGTGAGCCATCTGCAGCACCGCAACAGGCTGGAAGAGGCAGTGGTGTGGCTACAGAAAGAAGGCGGACCGCACCAAACCGGCCCGCAAATGTTCCACGGAGCACCCCCTTGCGTAAATCTACCTTGCCAAAGGGTAGGTGTTCCGCGGTATGGCGTTTTTTTAAGGAAAGTGCGGACGACAAAAGAATTGTAGTTTGCAACCTGTGCCACACCAGAATGAGCCAAGGCATGAACACTAGAAACCTCACCACCACCAGCATGATCCGACACATGGCATCCAAGCACCGTAGTAAGTGGGAGGAACGCCTGGATCGCCCATCTGTGTCTGCAGGCCACACCACTGCCTCCTCTTCCCCTGTTTTCGGTGCCGGCCAATCGCCTGTCGAAGGCGCAGGCCCGCATACCTCCCGCCCTGCACCTGTACCATCTGAAGCACCATCAGCGACCACATCCACTTCCCTGTCCCAGCACAGCGTCCAAATGTCGTTACCCCAGGCATTTGAGCGCAAGAGAAAGTACCCAGCCACCCACCCACAGGCCATAGCACTAACCTCACACCTTTCAAAATTACTGGCCATCGAAATGCTGCCATTTAGGCTTGTGGACACTGAGTCCTTCCGCAGCCTGATGGCAGCAGCTGTCCCTCGGTACGTGGTCCCCAGCCGCCACTACTTTTCCCGGTGTGCCATCCCCGCATTACACCACCATGTGTCCCGTAACATCACCCGTGCCCTGACCAACGCAGTTACTGGGAAGGTCCACTTAACGACTGACACATGGACAAGTGCTTGTGGCCAGGGACGCTACATTTCCCTGACGGCACACTGGGTGAATGTCGTGGAGGCTGGGAGCGACTCGGACCCTGGGATGGCACGGGTGCTACCCACGCCGAGGATTGCGGGCCCTACCTCCATCAGGGTTTCCACCAGCACCTACGTTATTGGCTCCTCCTCCTCCGTTTCCACCTCCGAATTCTCTACACGCAGCGCCACTCCCCCATCAGCCAGTAGCTGGAAGCAGTGTAGCACTGCAGTGGGGAAGCGTCAACAGGCCGTGCTGAAGCTGATCTGCCTTGGGGACAAACAGCACACGGCCTCAGAGCTGTTGCAGGGGATTAGTCACCAGACCGAGCAGTGGCTCTCGCCACTCAACCTGCAACCAGGCATGGTTGTGTGTGATAATGGGCGTAACTTGGTGGCGGCTTTGGAGCTCGGCAAGCTCACACACGTACCATGCCTAGCGCATGTATTTAATTTAGTGGTGCAGCGATTTCTAAAAACCTACCCCAATGTGCATGATCTCTTGACCAAGGTGCGCCGCGTGTGTGCACATTTCCGTAAGTCATCTACAGCTTCGGCCGGCCTGTTGAAGCTGCAGCAGCGCTTACAATTGCCAGCTCACCGGCTGCTGTGTGACGTGAGCACGCGCTGGAACTCCACCTTCCACATGTTGGCCCGGCTTTGTGAGCAGCAGAGGGCAGTAGTGGAGTACCAGCTGTTACACGGTCGTCGCCTCTCCGTTCAACTTCCTGTAATCAGAAGTGAGGAGTGGGAATGGATGTCAGACCTCTGCGAGGTTTTACGCAATTTTGAGGAATCGACACAGATGGTGAGCGGCGATAACGCTATTATCAGTGTAACCATCCCACTTCTGTGTCTACTGAAACGCTCGCTGCTCACAATTAAAACCGACGCTTTGCATGTGGAAGAGGTGGAAATGGGGGAGGAAGAGCTTACACAAGGTGATAGCCAGAGCACCCTCACTTCGTCTTCTCAGCGACAATTGGAGGAGGCGGAGGAGGAGGAGGAGGAGGAGGAGGAGGAAGACACGGTTGCCTCCGCTACAGAGGGTAGCCATGGAACTTTAGTTCCATCTCTTCAGCGTGGGTGGGCAGAAGAGGAGGAAGAGGATGAGGAGATTGAGAGTCATCCTCCTGGTGAGGACAGCGAAATCTTGACTGTTGGTACTCTGGCACACATGGCTGACTTTATGTTAGGCTGCCTTTCCCGTGACCCACGCGTTATACGCATTTTAAACAACACGGATTACTGGGTGTTCACCCTTCTGGACCCCCGCTACAAAGAGAATTTCTCATCTCTCATTCCTCCGGTGGAGAGGACAAGCAAAATGGTGCAATACCAGAAGGTTCTTGTTGAAAAATTGCTCCAAAATTTTCCATCTGACAACGCTGGCGGCAGAATACGTGCTACCTTGGCCAACCGAGAAGGGGAGAAAAGGGGAGCACACAGCAGTTCCGAGAAAGGCAGGGCAACACTCTCCAAGGCGTGGGACACCTTCATGACACCCCGCCAGCACCCTCACCCTGATGCGCAGCCTAGTGTCACAAGGAGGGAAAAGTTTTGGAAGATGGTGAAGGAGTACGTAGCAGACCGTGTCAGCGTCCTCAATGATCCCTCTGTGCCTTACAACTACTGGGTGTCCAAGCTGGACACGTGGTATGAACTGGCACTCTACGCCTTGGAGGTGCTGGCCTGCCCTGCCGCCAGCGTTCTGTCTGAGCGGGTATTTAGTGCTGCTGGTGGCATCATAACAGATAAGCGTATCCGCCTTTCCACCGACAATGCTGATAGGTTGACACTTATAAAAATGAACAAGGCCTGGATTTCCCCTGACTTCTCCACTCCACTGGAGGAAAGCCCCGGGGGAACATAAACTCACTTTATATATGTTATTTACAATGATGGGAATACTCTG
This sequence comes from Rhinophrynus dorsalis, assembly GCA_037306005.1. Taxonomy (NCBI): domain Eukaryota; kingdom Metazoa; phylum Chordata; class Amphibia; order Anura; family Rhinophrynidae; genus Rhinophrynus; species Rhinophrynus dorsalis. Next base: position 194,893,682 of record CM074718.1, on the reverse strand, counting down.
TATTCCCATTCACCCCTTCCACCCAAAAAACGGGTATATGGTTGACTCTTAATCTTCTCATCCTCCTCCTCCTCTTCCATATGCCCTGGGATATAATTTTTATATAGGGCCAGCTCACCAGCGGGCCCTGGGATATAATTTTTATATAGGGCCAGCTCACCAGCGGGCCCTGTGATATAATTTTTATATAGGGTCAGCTCACCAGCGGGCCCTGTTTGCCAATTTTTATATAGGTCAGCTCACCAGCGGGCCTTCTCATATAATGTTTTATTGGGTCAGCTCTCTAGCGGGCCCTCTCATATAATGTTTTATAGCGTCAGCTCACTAGCGGGCCTTCGCATATAATGTTTAGGATGGTCAGCTCTGCAGCAGACCCTCACCCATAATGTTTTAGATGGTCAGCTCAGCGCACGTTTCCCTCTTAATCATGGCCTCAGTTCAATAAAATCAAGGAAATTTTTGGGAGAATTTGCCTCTGTGCACGTTTCCCTCTTAATCATGGCCTCAGTTCTGAAAATCAAGGAAATTTTTGGGAGAATTTGCCTCTGTGCACGTTTCCCTCTTAATCATGGCCTCAGTTCTGAAAATCAAGGAAATTTTTGGGAGAATTTGCCTCTGCGCACGTTTCCCTCTTAATCATGGCCTCAGTTCTGAAAATCAAGGAAATTTTTGGGAGAATTTGCCTCTGCGCACGTTTCCCTCTTAATCATGGCCTCAGTTCTGAAAATCAAGGAAATTTTTGGGAGAATTTGCCTCTGCGCACGTTTCCCTCTTAATCATGGCCTCACTTCCGAAAATCAAGGAAATTTTTGGGAGAATTTGCAGATGATATACAAGTAAATATACAGCAAATATTGTTTGGTAACAATTTTTCTCCTAAAGTCGTTTTTATTTTCCTTTTTGTGTGTTTTATGGTCAGTCTGTAAAAATGGCGTACTACGGGCGAAAGATCATTCCCAGCAGCGATGTTGGAGTCCAAGATGCATCCAGACATCCTCCCTATGCTGTCCCTGAACCATTTCTGTAGTGTTTCCATCTTTTTCTGCCCTTTTCCTATGGACCAGGCACCCTCCCCTCATCAGAGCAGGGGGTGCCTGGTGTAATGCTCGAGTCCTCCCATTGACTTCAATGGGGCTCGGGTGCTCGGCCGAGCACTCGAGCCTCAGGGGGTGCTCGGTCAGAGCACCCGAACACCCGAGCATTGGGGTGCTCGCTCATCACTATTCAATACCACTTTTTATGCAAGACAGGATTTTGTTTGCCTTTGCTACTCTGTTTGGCACTGGTCACTTTTTCCAAGTTTGTAGTTGACAAGGATACTCAGGTCTTTCCCTAGCAATGAGTCACCTAAAATGAACCCATTATGTTTATAATGACTTTACACTTCCCCACATTTTATATAAATCCCTCTGTAGAGCACAATTATCCTGTTCTGAATTAATTACCCCACATAATTTAGTGTCATCTGCAAACATTGATAATTTGCTTTCTATATCTATTTCTAGGTCATTTCTAAACATGTTAAAAAGCAGCGGACCTAATACTGAACCCTGAGGTACTCCACTCTCCACTTTAACTGTATTGGAGAATTGCTCATTTACAACCACACACTGTTCCCTATCCTTCACCAGTTTTGTATCCAATTGCAAAGGTTATCTCCTAGCCCCAATTTCCTTATTTTATACCCCAGCCTTTTGTGTGGCACTGTATCAAATGCCTTTACAGAGTCTAGATATACTACATCAACTGCCTTGCCATTATCAAGGTTGCTGCTTACGTCCTCATAGAAGCTTAAAAGGTTAGTCTGGCATGATCTATTCTTCATAAAACCATGTTGATTCCTGCTAATGATCTTATTTTTTGTGTTGTAGTCCTGACTATATTCCCTTATTATCCCTTCTAGCAGTTTTCCCATTACAGAGGTCAAACTCACAGATCTATAGTTTCCAGGTTCTGTTTTAGTTCCCTTCTTAAATAGAGGCACTACATTGGCTCTTTGCCAATCTTGTGGCACTGAGCCTCTGGTGAGAGAATATTTAACCCCTTCTGTGCCAGAGGCTTGGGCCATTGCCTGTACCCTGCAGGCCAGACACTTTTTCAGCATTTTTGCTATCCTTCCGTTTAGGCTTGATTTCCTCTGGGGATTTTTAGTTAAATATGGAAAACTATATATTGTTTTTTTTTCAGAACGAATTGAGCTTTCTTGTGGTACCTTACATGAAGAGAGTTTTACCTGCCGCATCTAATGAGGGGTGAATTGTGTTCTTACCCCAAGCCTGTTGTGCCCAAATGCTTCCAGAAGGTGGCACTATAGGAAAAAAATGGCATTTCTTACATTTCTGCCCCTTCATCTGTATGGAAATCTGTGAAAACCATGGAATTTCCAACTTTATTCATTAGCTAGTGCTCTTAGAAGAAAAATGACACCTCATTTGTATGAGTTCCCCTACCTTAGGGGGGGGCTACAAGTACCAAACTACACCTATTGCAACCACTAATTTTTCCCGTCCACTCCTACCCGGAAGTTCGGGTAGGAGAGATGGCGCAGCTTTTCCTCTTGCGTTATTGATCTCCCAGCGAGATCGGCTGGGAGATCAATAACTGGAGACGCATGAAGAGTGATCCTCATGCCTCCCTATGAGTGACAGGTGTTTTTTTTTTTAAATGCGGCCACTGCTTGTCGGTTATACTGGCTTATGCAGTGACCGCATTTCACTCTTATGCCGTACGAGCATGGCACAGCAGGTACAGCTGTGTCCACTCGTACGTCGTAAGTAGCTGGCACTCTAGGGGTTAAAGAGTAAATATAGGGGTTTTGCCAACACTACACTGAGTTCCTTAAGATCCCTTGGATGTATACCATCAGTACCCAGTGCTTTGTCAGTCTTAATTTTGTTCAGTCTACCCAAGACATAGAAACATAGAAACATAGAATTTGACGGCAGATAAGAACCATTCGGCCCATCTAGTATGCCCAATTTCCTACTGTAAAAAAAAACAAAAAAAAAAAACACACACAACCTCAAACCTTTTTTGGTCCTTGGTCTTTTCTTATGTTAAGGACCGCCTTATGCCTATCCCATGCATGCTTAAATTCTGTCACTGTATTGACATCTACCACTTCTGCTGGTAGGCTATTCCACTTGTCTACTACCCTCTCAGTGAAGTAAAACTTTCTTACATTACATCTAAACCTGTGTCCCTCTAGTTTTAGACTATGGCCTCTTGTCCTAACGTTTTTACTCTTTTGAAATATACTTCCATCCTGTACTTTGTTGAATCCCTTCATGTATTTGAATGTTTCTATCATATCCCCTCTCTCTCTTCTCTCCTCCAAGCTATACATATTCAGATCCTTTAGTCTATCCTGATATTTCTTTTCCTGTAGACCAGTCACCATTTTAGTAGCCCTTCTTTGAATTTTCTCTAGAGTATCAATATCCTTCTGGAGATGGGGTCTCCAGTACTGTACACAATATTCTAGGTGAGGTCTAACTAGAGATCTGTACAGTGGCATGACTACTTCCCTTTTTCTGCTACTAATGCCCCTAGCTATACAACCCAGTGCCCTGCTTGCATTCCCCATCGCCTTATTACATTGCCTGCTTACCTTTAAGTCATTAGAAATAATTACTCCCAAATCCCTTTCCTCTGTTGTCTCTGACAGCACAGTACCCTTAATGGTATATTTCTCCTTTGGATTTTTATATCCCAAGTGCATTATTTTACATTTATCAACGTTAAAGTGCATCTGCCACACTCTTGACCATTCTTCTAATTTACCTAAATCATTCGCCATTTGGCTTTTTCCCCCTGGAATGTCTACCCTATTGCAGATCTTTGCATCATCTGCAAAAAGGCATACCTTTCCTTGAAGACCTTTTGCAATATCACTAATAAAAATATTAAAAAGAATGGGCCCCAGTACAGATCCCTGAGGTACTCCACTAGTAACACTCCTTTCGTCCGAATATTCTCCATTGACTACCACTTTCTGTCTCCTGTCACTCAGCCATTGCCTTATCCATTTCACTATTTTTACATCTAGACCCAAACACTGCAATTTATTTATGAGTCTTCTATGAGGGACAGTGTCAAATGCTTTACTGAAATCTAGATAAGCTATATCTACTGCTCCCCCTTGATCTATTATTTTAGTTACCCAGTCAAAAAAATCTATGAGGTTAGTTTGACAAGATCTCCCTGCTGTAAATCCATGCTGTTTGGTATCTTGCAAGCTATTTATATTCAGATATTCAACAATTCTTTCCTTTAACATAGTCTCCATTAATTTCCCCACTACTGATGTATGACATCTTCTTGAGTTAAGCCAATATCTGATAATTGTATTGTTTTATTAGTTACTTGTTGAGGCTCTTCTATCATTCCTTGCTCCCTTGTATATATTGATGCAAAGAAAGTGTTTCAAACATCGGCCTTTTCCTTATCCTCACTAATCATCTCACCCATCTTATTTTTGAAAGGTCCAATGCACTCCTTGTTTTTTGCTATTTATATATTTGAAAAACTTTTTTGGACTAGTCTTACTTTCCCTTGCAATTTGAGTTTCATTTTCTATTTTTGATACCCTAATTGCCCTTTTGCAATCTTTGTTGCACTCCCTGTATTTTAAGAAAGAATGTTCAGTTCCTGCAGACTTAAATATTTTGAATGCTTTTTTTTCTTTGCCATTTCCTTCTTTACATGTGTAGTTAACCAGGTCAAAAGGCAATGGCAAGTGTGACATTAGGGGACCCTCTGTCACCTCCTCCAAGCAGCAGTGAGATGTCTGGAATAGAGCAGCAGCAGCAACACCAGCATGTAGGGAGTAGTGGTGGTGGTTATGATGCTGCTGGAGAAGCTGGGGTGGAAGAGACATTGATGGCCTTTTTAGCAGAAACTGAGAAGGAATGGGAGACAGGAATGAGGATGGGCATCACCACCACCACTAGCAAGGATATCTTGGAATTAGAGGAATTTGCAACTCCTCTAATTCCTTCTGATGCTGAGATGCAAGGGCAGCAGGATGCTGAGGAGCAGGTTAGTGTGCCACAGACCACCGTGGACACAGTGGGAATGGGTTCAACAAGCGATGCTGGAATAGGACAGGTTCCACTTGCCAGCAGAAGCAATACTCCTGATCCTAGTTGCAGTGCTGATTCTGAGGCAGTAGCAGCAACAGCAGCAACATTGCCACAGACAATGAAGGAGAATGTGGAGGACAAGAAGAAAGAGGCCATTCTTCTCCACCATTCCCCTTTCCTCTGAAGTCATCATGAGTGTGTGAGTATTTTTGTGTTGGGGCAGGCACAGTACAGTCATCAACAATGGCACTGTGCACAATTTGTGACAAGTCAGTGAAAAGAGGAAAGGAGGGAACACACCTTGGCACAATTGCCCTCATATCACACATGAAACACAGACACCATGACATTTACTCCAAATATGTTAAAGCCAATCACCCACCACAGAAATCAAGCACTGCTTTTGCTGTCCCTGACTCACCAGAAAGGCAACATTACCTCCCCCGCCAAATGATAGCCACTCTGTTGATGTTAGGATGTGGAGGTTCGTCTCTACCCATTGCACACTGTGTGGTGCACTGACCACACATGCCAGTGTTGTGGAGGAGAATCACAAGCAGTGAATCAAGCAGCATCTGAGGAGATTCCATCCTGCAGAATATGCTAAGATGGTGGCAGGGAGGCTTCATCACTACTATTAAACTGTCAGCAAGTTGTCATGTGTCGTTAGCTGGTCTAGCCGGCTGCTTCACCATTACTGTTACTATAACTAACACCAACCACATGAAGTACAGACCCTGACTCTTCCTCTTCACAGTCACTAGTAATATGATTACCGGCTTTTACGCTCCTAACACTAACAAGCTGCTGGGCCTTCTTAGTAGTAGTACTAGCAGTGGTGGGACTGCTTGAGGTTGGCAAGTGTGACTTAGGGTCCCTTGCTGTCACACTTGCCATCATCTTCTCCTTCCTCCCCTCCTCAGTATTACACCATTATTAAGCTGGTGGGATAGCTCAGTGGTAATGTCCCTGACTATGGAACCTATTCCAACCGCAAGGTTGCAGGTTCAAATCCCAGCAGGGTCAACTCAGCCCTTCATCCTTCTGAGGTCGATCAATGAGTACCATTGATTAGGTAATAATAACATCTATTACTTCAGCTGCCGATATGGTTAATTCCGAGAGCGTGCGCTGAAAGCGCTTTGAGTCCCACTGGGAGAAAGGCGCTATATAAATACTAGTTATTATTATTATTATTACACCAATGCAGCAGCAGCTTCTGCACTGGTGGCAGCAGGTACAGCACTGGAAGCAGGTACAGCACTGGTGGCAACAGGGACAGCATGTCTGACAGCAGGCACAGCATTGGTGGCAGTAGACACAGCATTGGTGGCAGCAGGCACAGCATTGGTGGCAACAGGGGCAGCATGTCTGAAAGCAGGCACAGCACTAGTGGCAGAAGGAACAGCACATATGACAGCAGGGGCAGCAATGGTGGTAGCAGTATCATGGGAAGTACGTCTGACAGCAGGCACAGCCCTAGTGGCAGTAGGGGCAGCATGTCTGGCAGCAGGTACAGCAATGGTGGCAACATGTCTTACAGCAGGTTCTCACTAGTAATACCCTTCTCTTCCTCCCTTCCCATTAAATTCCCAAGATGCCTAGGGGTGAACTAGAGGGACTGGACAGCATTGGTTCAGGAGTGCTCACTTTCTCCTCCTCCTCAGACTCAGTGGACACATAAGGGTCCTTCCAGTTCCTCCTTTCACTATTTTTAAAAGTTCTCATAGTGATAGCAGTCACTATGAGCCTCTCCTTCCTCAATTTTCAAAACAAATAACAGCAGAACAGCAGAGCACATTTACCTCACTCTGTAGCTGCTTCTATTGTGTTTCATTTCCTCAAATACTTCATGTTTTTATAGCAAAAAGGTGAAAACCACATAAATCAATGGGTGGAAACTTTCTAATTTTTGCCAGTGGGTGAAAACTGCAATCAAAATTTCCCACGAGAAAGTGGACAATCACATGGTTTTCCTGGGTGAACACGGCAGTAACTTTTTCCCACCCCTAGTCAAAATCACTGCACAGCCAAATATATGTTACACTTTCTGGTGAAGAAAATCCCTTATCTCCCCAAAACCAGGCTTGGAGCTCTACTCAGTGAGTTTAACCAAGCCTCATGAAGCCCCCCACTCTGATGTACCACTCATATCTCTGCTTGAAGGAGAACACAGAAGAGATGTGTTTCTCATGCATGAGTTAAAGCAGAAGATACGTGTTCTCTGCTATGTGATTGAATGTAACATGCTGTGACCAGAGTACTCTGGTCCATGTAACTTCCTATGAGACTATCAGCATTCACACAATATCAAGTTAAATATTAGTCTTACTATTTATCATCTACTGTTATATACAAAAAAGGCTCAGTGTGTGTGTGTGTGTGTGTATATATATATATATATATATATATATATATATATATATATATATATATATAATCATATCCCATAATGCTGTCTGTTAAGTTCACCTTAAAAGTTGTGATTAAAATAGGCTTAATAAATATTTTTTTGTGACAGTTCAACTAGTCCTCTGAGATGAACATCCCAACTAACACATCACTATCCCAACTCAGCAATTTAATCTGTATTTACTTATAAAGACAAAATTAGATGTGGGCAGTATATTCACTCAGCTTGCTAAGATATCAAGCTGTGCAAGTTTTCTGAGAAATGAACACGCTACACTGACAGTTAGGTCTGCCTGACTGCCCCTTTTCTAATGCATGCTGACAAAACAATGTGTGATCAAATATCTACTAAGGTTTGGGCTACTACCATTCTATGTTAGCAACAATAAGATAAGAGGCACTTTATCTGACTCAAGAGAGTGTCCTCTGATACAATCAATAAAGGAAAGGGAAAAAAAAGCCTACACAAATTGGAGGATATAAAGTAAATTCATGGGGATACTTCTGCACTGAACAGCAATGAATAGCTGGTTCTGAATGCGCACAAATATAAAAGATATATTGAAGTCTATATAAGAACAATTTGACATGTGATGACCCACAAGAATTTTGATTGTGCTACAGTACATTTACTCTATAAAAAATGTATTGTGTCTGTGTATATACAGCTCTGTTCAGTCATATAAAGCAAAAGAAGAGATGCATCTCCTTAATCTTTTTAGTATATAATGGTAAACAACAATAATGATATGCACATTTGTGCTACTTTGATACATAGTATATTTTAACATGTTCTCTTAATTAGGAAGAGAGGCAGTGTTATTACTGCTGACATTATACAATTTGACTAAATAAGCATTATTACAAAATACAAGTATAACAATGTTCTTCTATAACCAGATAACATTGTCATTAGCAAAGGAATGACTAGTGAGAGGTGTGCTCAAGGCCCACGAATGTCTTAAAGTAGGCCTGGTATTTTAAGTATTTTACTAGGAAGGACACAGTGATATTGTCTCTCATTTTAAGTATCTCCTATGTACAAATTCTGTCTACCTCAGAAGCCTGAAATTACTTTTGTAGAACTGGAACCTGCAACCCTGAGATTCTAGAGGTGGTGCTTTAACAACCTGAGTTATCTCTTGAACATAGTTTGTGGTCTTATATTTGTTGTATCTATGGAATATATGCAAGACTATTATAAAATATCTTGCTGGTTGCATAGAACAACATAGCAGCAGGAGAACAAAATGTCACTGTTTTGATGTACTAAGAAGAACTGTAGCAATTTTGGTGAAATCCAGTATTTTGGAGAGCTCTAACATTCAAAGGGTTAAAAGCTCCTTTTAAATAATTGATAATCTGGAGAATTTTCTTTTGTGCCCTGTATTTGGTTTGCCTTATAACTGTTTCAGTTATTTCTTAGTGCATCATTATCACTGTGTTTTTATTACTGTTTAGTGTACATACTCTTGGGGGATTTACATTCAGCTTATTTACCAACTGTTTAGCAAACAGTGAATGTCTAAACACAATTTAAAAGGGAAGCATGTTCAGAAGAAAGTTGGAGAGTTCTGGGACAAACCATTTGCACTATAGGGGAGAACCAAACTTACCAAAAATGCATTGGAGACCTCTCTAGCATTCAGGGGGTTAAAATCCACATTTAAATCAATGGGAACTTTTAGTTCCCTATAGAGCAAACGGTTTGCCCCAGAACTTCTCCAGTTTTCTTTTTTACATATGGCCCTTAAGGTGTATGCTAGTATTTCCATGTGCTAGCCATTCACAAATTGTGCCTCAAGTTCCACCCTCTTATTTAATGAACAAGTACAAGGGCACACTAAGTAAATATACCATTTGCATACACCATGTTTTGCTATGTTGATTAATAGAGGCTTTGTTGTTAGCGTTCATTAAAGCAGCGATTCTCAGCTTCAGTCCTCATATTCCATAAACTAAAAGGGAGAAAACCAATAAAGCCATAGAATCATAATTTGTATTAATTTTAATGGGAATGTTAACCCCCAGAATGCCCGAAAGGTTTCCAGTGCATTGCAAGGGAAAGTTTTACAACTATAGCTTTTCTCCTGATCCCATAGCAAAAGGGAAAAAAGAGCAGTATAAGGGGGAACAGCATCAAAGGATACCTCAAACCGTGGATTCTTGAGAGCATCCATCAAGACATCACAGAGCAAGGACTGCGGGGGTACAGTTTCGTTGGCTAAAGGAGGAAGGGACCTTTGTACATGCACAAAGCCCAAAATGGGCAAAATGTGAGTGCAACTATTGCTTTTTATATTTTTAACTGATTAAAATAAATACTGCACTCAGATTTTATTCCTTTTGCTGTTTCTGTTTTTGCATAGCACTTGCACTTCCCACAACTCTCCATCCTTCTCTTATATCCATTATCCAACCTCTATCAGGGCTTTTGATAACACGCTGAACGCATATACTTAAAGGCAGTGTGTAGCCTTTTTTTTTTTCTAGAGAAGTGCAGATGACAAATGCAAAACAAATTTAGCCTCAAACAAAAAGAAGCATTTAAAAGAGAGCCAGCAGCTCAGATTTTATCAGCTTTACCAGAGAATAAGAAATAAGGTTCAGAGCAGGAGGGTCTGTCTTATACTGTTCGAATTTTGTTTGACTAGTTCTCTGTACTATCAGCTGAAAGATCTAACCTGTCTGGTGAATGCTGCCATGGATGTCCAGGAAAAAAGTTTTGTTTTTTAGTTTAATCATCTGAAGATGTGTACAAAAAATATACAGATGCCTGATGAGCTCATACTAGCTTTTCAATAATGTACCAATAGCTACACATACTGTATGTGTTGTCAGGACAGAGACTAGCAAGAACTGTATACTGCTGCATACACAAAACGTACAGCCAAGACGTGGCTCTTACTGCTTTCATATATGTATAACTATTTGAACATTATTGATATGCTAGCTTGAGATTACCAGGAATTTGTATTTGTTTCATGTATTTTGGGAGGTTTTGGTTCCTTGGTTGGAAGGTTCTTGTATTAAGATGCTAGTTGTAATTAGGGTTGGTAAACACATCCCTTACTTGCCTCATATGGGTTTTGCACAAAGTAGAGATAAGGTGGTATCATTGCCTTTTAATTGAATTATACTAAATTCATGTTCCTTTAGGTTAGAGGCAGATAAGGACTTTCCTAATCTGAGGTGCTGTGACTGGGCAGGCAAGTTTAACATGACATTTGCCAAATGCATGTAACTAAACCATGTGTTTAACATCTATAGTAAGTCATAGGTTATTTATTTGTAAAGGTATGGGTTTGATGTTTACTTCTTACATAAGTAACATAACACATAATCATGTGAATATTATAATAGATGAGCACTATATCTATGTGTATGTGTCTATGTATATATGTGAATACTTATAACAAACAAATTGTTATCTATATGTAATTTCTCTTTATGTAACAAATAAATAAAAAGAGCCTCTATCGTAAAACAAGAGTACAGCTAGTATGGATAAATTGAATAGGAGAGCGCTTATACAATATAATTGTTTCTATATTGTGATTAATGTAAAGTTATATTGCTAGATCACAACAGTAATATGAATACACAGTATATCAAAAGTATTAAAGTATACAAAGGGTTAAAATCATAAAGATTAATACTTACAGATCTGTATATTCAGCAAAGATACTTAGTCATTCTTCTTCAAAGATCATATATCCAAAATCGATTCACATCAAACACATAAAGAAAAATAAATTGCAACACGTAGTGTGATCTGTTTTTACATATAACAATATTTGTTTAGTGCACACAAAAATGTCCTTGATAAACTGATTAAGAAAGATCCACTTGGAGGACAGATGAATATCAGCAATCAATTTCAAAGGTCTTGTTGCTTAAAGGGCTCACTTGTAAAATGGTGCACTTGACCCGCTAATATAATGGACAAGCTAAAGTGGCATGTGGGGAAATTTTATAAGCCACCCTCACTCAGCCAATGTAAATCTGTTATCCAAAGTCTGTGCCCCAAGGATAATATCTCATCTTTGTATATAGTAGAACTAGAATGGATTACTCACTCGTCTTGAAGGCCCAGGAATTGATTCACAACCCTGGACTAATATGGCTTGTGAGGATAATTATAAACTGTCCCCACTCGGTCTCCTCTGTGTAGTACCTTAGCTCCGGATTTATTTCAAATGTAATGTAAAATATGTAGTTCACTTTAAAAAAAATAATAACTAGAGAAAAAGTGAGACTAGGGCTATAACATTTAAAAAACAATTGTCCTTAGACATAATTTATTAACTAGCATGGGAAAGAGTGCAAAATATTACAATTTCAAATTAAACACAATATCTATCTATCTATCTATCTATCTATCTAAATATATATATATATATATATATATATATATATATATATATATATATATATATATATATATTTTATATATATATGATTCAACTCCGGCTATTTCATCAGGAGATTTAATAGTATTATGGATGCTCCTCGATGGAATAGTCCATCATCATCATCACCACTGCTAGTCCCTATGTGCTGCAGCTGCTCTATTTTTAGACAGCTCACTGCTGCTTGGAGGAGGTGATGAGCAATGTTACAGAAGGTCACACTGGGCATTTCTTTTTGACTTGAAGAAGACAGACTGGCAGCAGTAGCAGCAGCACAGTCAGCTGATCTGTGCTCCTGCTGCTGGTGGTGGTGGTATTAATTCTGCACCTGCTCTACCCCAGTTCTGGCAGTATCCTGTTCCACTTGTGCACTGTATGGAAGGGAAAGGGACTCCCAGAGCCAGAGGAATGGTGTGGGCTCCTTTGACAGCTAGTCTGGACACTTTTAAATGCTTCCTCTACCACTCCCCTAACAATAGTCCAGCCTGTTGCTTCACTATTACTGTTACTACTACTAACACCAACCACATCAAGTTCAGACCATGAGTCTTCCTCCTCAAAGTCACTAATAATATGATTACCCCCTCTTATACTCCTAACACTAACATGCTGCTGGGCCTTCTTAGTAGTAGTACAAGCAGTGGTGGGACTGTTTGAGGTTGGCAAGTTTGACTTAGGGTCCCTCAGTATTACAAGACACACTAGCAGCAGCTTCAGCACTGGTGGCAGCAAGTACAGCACTGGAAGCAGGTACAGCACTGGGGGAAATAAGGGCAGCATATCTGACAGCAGGCACAGCACTGGTGGCAGCAGGGGCACCATGTCTAACAGCAGGTACAGCACGAGTGGCAGCAAGGGCAGCATGTATGACAGCAGGGGCAGCATGTATGACAGCAGGGGCAGCAAAGGTGGTAGCAGTAGCATGGGAAGCACATCTGAAAGCAGGCACAGCCCTAGTAGCAGTAGGGGCAGCACGTCTGACAGCAGAAACAGCAATGGTAGCAGCAGGTACAGCAAAGGTGGCAGCAGGGTCAGCAAGTCTTACAGCAGGTTCTCACTATTTATACCCTTCTCTTCCTCCCTTCCCATTAAATTCCCCAGATCCCTAGGGGTGAATTAGAGGGACTGGACAGCATTGGTTCAGTAGTGCTCACTTCTTCCGCCTCCTCCTCAGACTCAGTGGACACATAAGGGTCCTTCCAGTTCCTCCTTTTACTATTTTTAAACTTTCTCATAGTGATAGCAGTCACTAGAAGTCTCTCCTTCCTCAATTTTCAAAACAAATAACAGAACAGCAGAGCAAGTTTACCACACTCTGTAGCTGCTTCTATTGTGTTTCATTTCCTCAAATACTTCACGTTTTTATAGCAAAAAGGTGAAAACCACATAAATCAATGGGTGGAAACTTTCTAATTTTGGCCAGTGTGTGAAAACCGCAAAGATTTTAATCTTGTTTTAAAATCAAATTTTCCCATGAGAAAGTGGACAATCTTGGTTTTCTCGTGCAAACACGGCAACAACTTTTGCCCACCCCTAGTCAAAATGTTATATATATATATGTTACCCTTGTGTCACAGTTTGTTATGACTCTCAGACACAGAGTTAAGATAAAAACACAACTTTATTGAAAAGTTTAATGGGAACCCTTGCGGGTTAGCATACACATGCAACATATAGTATCAATACATAGTCATAGTGAGTAGTGGTATACAGAATGTAAGACAGGCTCTACCGGCCTTGCCAATACCGGGTAAGGCAACCTTAGATTGGTACAAGATGGAATAGGATCTACCGGCCTTACCAATATATCGGGCAAGGCAGCCTGGAAGGCTAGCAACCGAGGAGATGGAGGCTCTACTGGCCTTGCCAATATACCGAGCAAGGCAGCCTTGAGACTGGTAAACGAGGAATGAGGTTCTATCGGCCTTGCCAAAACCGGGTAAGGCAACCTTAGACTGGCACAAGATGGAATAGGTTTTACCGGCCTTACCAATATACCGGGCAAGGCAGCCTTAGACTGGCACAAGATGGAATAGGTTTTACCGGCCTTACCAATATACCGGGCAAGGCAGCCTTGAGACTGGTACAACGAGGAATGAGGCTCTACCGGCCTTGCCAATACCGGGTAAGGCAACCTTAGACTGGCACAAGATGGAATAGGTTTTACCGGCCTTACCAATATATTAGGCAAGGCAGGCTGCAAGTACTGGAACACAGACAGGGATGACCTCAGCGACTGGCATAAAGGTGTAACTAGCCAGTCGCCTAAGATGGACAGACAGAGGCCAGTTGGGTATCAAGATGTAGAGAACACCCAATGAAATAATGGAGCGAACCAGTACCCGCGTACTGGAGTTACACAATCTCTACCGGTGCTGTAAGGAAAGCAGCAAGCAGCCGGATAACATGGAGCGAACCAGTACCCGCGTAATGGAGTGACACAATCTCTACCGATGCTGTAAGGAAAGCAGCAAGCAGCCGGTTAACTTGGAGCGAACCAGTACCCGCGTAATGGAGTAACACAATCTCTACTGATGCTGTAAGGAAAGCAGCAAGCAGCCGGTTAACATGGAGCGAACCAGTACCCGCGTACTGGAGTGACACAGTCTCTACCGGTGCTGTAAGGAACGCAACAAGCAGCCGGTTAACATGGAGCAAACCAGTACCCGCGTACTGGAGTACACAATCTCTACCGGTGCTGTAAGGAACGCAGCAAGCTGCTGGTTAACATGAAGCGAACCAGTACCCGCATACTGGAGTTACACAATCTGTACCGGTGCTGTAAGGAACGCAGCAAGCAGCCAGTTAACATCGAGCAAACCAGTACCCGCGTACTGGAGTTACACAATCTCTACCGGTGCTGTAAGGAACGCAACAAGCAACCTGTTAACATGGAGCGACCCAGTACCCGCATACTGGAGTAACACAAACAAAGTGAATGAAAATGTCGCCAAAGGTGACTGGAGGCATGAGACACTCTGCAGGCATCCAGGAGCAGGAACACAGCCGGTACAGGACAGGAAGCAGGACCATGAATGGCAGTCAACCGGAGCAGCAACCCCAACCGGATCAGGAACGGAATCTGGAACCGAGGAAGCTGTCAGACACCAAAGGGTGCCCAAGCCCAGTCTAAATAGTCAATACTGGGTGGGTTGAAAGCAGACAGCCAATGGAGAGCCATTCAGGTAACTGACAGGAAAGGCAGCAAATCATGGGCACCGTGATACCTTGTCGGTGAAGAAAATCCCTTATCTCCCTAAAACCAGGCTTGGATCTCTACTCTGTGAGTTTAAGCAAGCCTCATGGGGGGCTCCTCGATGGAATAGTCTTATACTTATTACAATCAGAAATGACATGAAAGTACCCTTGTATCAATTTGACAATTTCGAATGTCTTAAAGGTGATGTATAAATTAAGACATTTATCTCCAAAATGGAGAGAATAAACCATGTGAACTAATTAGAATGAGAAACAGTTACAATTCCAGTGGATTAAGTGTTGATTATTGTGTAAGAGAATATATATATTACATCTCTTACATGATTTAATGTACTTGATAGTACAAAAACGTCAATGTGTATGAGTTCCTTCCTCTATCATTTAAAATCGCCATATATGTCCCAAGTCTCTTTTTAGTGTCACAAATCTCTTTTTATGAAAACTTCAGATCTTAACAATCTTAGGGTTCGCTAGATCATACCAAATCCTTCCATAAAAGGGATGAGACAGTTAACCCTAAATAATATACGTGAACAAGGCTAAAAGTTTTTAAAATAAAAAATATACATTGCATATCTGTTAGATATTGTCTCTTATAAAAGAACAAAGATCACATAAATTCTGTCACTTCAAGATGACATGGTCTACACACATATATATTACAGTAGGAAAACCCACTACAATATATGAACAGTGTGAATTATATATATTCGTATTGTAAGAAATATATAATAGTTAATATATATGGGTACCCTTCTTTCATCATTCAGAATGTACTTATATGTCACTAAGGTCCATGAAATTCAAAGTAAATAAAAAAATATAAAAAAAGTAATTTAATGATATAATTATCACTATAATCACTATCATATAAATAGCGTATATGTAGACACAGAAAAGATTTCTAGAAATGCTCTAAAGGACCTCCGATATCAGAACTTATACAACTTGGACTAATACAACGGTAGTCCATGGAAATTTGGCAAAAAACGCAGCAGATATAGAGAGGATAACTGTCTTCAATATGAAAGACAATTTCCAATGTAGGAATAAATGTAAAAAGCCAAGCTTCATGTCGCCATCTCTAGACACTTGTTCAGTCCTTCTGGTTGTAAAGCGCATAACGTAAAGGTCCAAAAGGCTTCTCTGTTAATCAATTTCCTATATCTACTATGTAAATCTTGGACCATTATTTGTTCTTTTGGAGTTGTTTTAAGATCTATATTCTGATGGATAAGGCAGTGTCTAGAAAGACTATGTAACATAAACTTATTCTTATTATTTCTAATGTTGATAGAACCTAGTTCTAAGGTGTTGAGTGGTCCAGCCAACATACTGAGCTCTACAATGACATGTAATAGATATATATATATATATATATATATATATATATATATATATATATATATAAAATATATATGTATATATATATATATATATATATATATATATATCACAAATTTAGATTCACATGACATATAGGTTTTAATTGGATATAGTTTTCCCATAATGTTAGATTTAAATTGATTTTCCTTATTAGTTATGAAGCAACATGTGTTACATCTTGTCTTGCCATATTTGAAGCTACCCATTATAGAGTTTTTCCTTTTTAATTAAAGATCTAGAGTTGGGCGTATAGCTCTTTCCATTTTGTCTACATTTACTTGGTGCTAGTATATTTTTTAATTTTTTGCTTGTTTAAAAATAATTCTAGGAGTGAAAGGAATCTCATTTTTTAAGAGGGGGTCATTAGTCAATACTTCCCAATGTTTTTTAAAAATATCTTTGATTTGTGAGTTTGCACAATTATATTGTGTAATAAAAACTGGACATTTAAAATGTTCATCTTTATTCCTTATTTGATTACTAGAATTATTTTCAGAGCCTGAAATACTAGGGAACATTCTATATGAGGATCTTGCTTTCCAGAATGCATTATATATAAGATTGACAGGATAATTCTTTCTTTAAATCTATGGATTAAAATATTAGATTGGAGGTCATAATCCTTAAGATCACTACAATTCCTACGTATGTGTTTAAATTGGCTATAGGGAATGTTCTTTCACCAGCTCTGGTGGTGTCCACTTGAAAAATTTAAGTTAACTATTACTGTCCACTTTCTTGAAAAATGTTTTAGTATTTTTTTTCTAGTTCTTCTTTTTTAAAGCGAACTACATATTTTATATTACATTTGGAATATATCTGAAGCTAAGGATCTACACTGAGGAGACCGAGTGGGGACAGTTTATAATTATCCACACAAGTCATACTAGTCCAGAGTTGTGAATCAACTCCAGGGTGTTCAAGACGAGTGAGTAATCCATTCCAGTTCTACTATATACAAAGACGAGATATTATGCTTGGGGCACAGACTTTGGATAACAGATATACATTCGATGAGTGAGGGTAGCTTATAAAATTTCTCCACATGCCACTTTAGCTTGTCCATTATATTAGCGGGTCAAGTGCACCATTTTACAAGTGAGTCCTTTAAGCAACAAGACCATTAAAATTAATTGCTGATATTCATCTGTCCTCCAAGTGGATCTTCCTTAATCAGTTTATCACAGACATTTTTGTGTGCACTAAACAAATATTGTTATATGTAAAAACAGGTCTTACTACGTGTTGCAATTTATTTTTCTTTACATGTTTGATGTGAATCAATTTTGGATATATGATCTTTGAAGAAGAATAACTAAGTATTGTTGCTGAATATACAGATCTGTAAGTGTTAATCTCTATGACTTTAACCCTTTGTATATTTTAATACATTTGATATCCTGTGTTTTCATATTACTTTTGTGATCTAGCAATATAACTTTACATTTTCGTCACAATATAGAAAAATTATATTATAGTCAGATCTCTATGTGAACTATAATTCTTAATTTAAGTGTGATTCTCTTTAAACATGAACATCTATACAGTTTTTCACAAGTTCCACACTTTTACTTTAGCTAGTTAAATATTAAATTACGGAGTGCACATTTTGAGTGACTGCTTTCTTAAATGCTTTGATTTAACACTGTGAGTACCAGAGACATGTCCATCACATGGGTTTGCAGTGTAGTGCACACATCTCTGGTGCTCAGAGGACTAAATAACTATTTCAATTTAATGTGGTATTATTAACCACTTGAATGCTTGAGAGGTATCCAATACATTCCTTTGCTTTTCCCTATAGAATCCAAGGGATCAATATGAACTAGGAGAGAAAGAACAAACAAGAGGTGCCCCTTGTGTTGAACCAGGATATAAATCACCTTCACCAGTTCACGAGAGTGTGTTATACTCACAAAAATTAATTCTGTATGACCACTTTTCAAACAACTTGTACTTAGAAAATAGTCTTTAGAAAGGTGAAGAATATTTTGGCCCCTAGTAGCCTTGATTTGCAAACTAATTCTGTGAAACAGAGCAAATTAATGCAAAGTCGTTTATAGATTTTGCAAGATAAAGATGCTAATGGTGAGAGCTCTAATGCTTCATCTGTTGCAAAAGGAGCTTATAGATGCCTAAGAACAAGTTGTTTGACATGTCCTCACATTATAGATAAAACTGCTTTCTTTAGATCTAACATTACACAAGAAAGTTTGAGATCAAAAGTTAATTGAATTGTAATTTTTCATTTGTAGTTTATTTGTTGCCTTTTCTTGCGGCCTACAGTATGTGGGATGCACAATTCAAAAACTTAAAACCAGATTTAGCCAGCATAGACGTAACATCATTAATAAATCCCCACATCATTACGTCTCATGTCATTTTTTGGAATGTCATCAAAGTGATCCAAAGGGTCTATCAATTATACCTATTAATAGCCAAGAATCTTACTGGATATATAAGTTGTCAATGCTAGTTTTTTTCATGTAGTTTATAGTTATAGGTTACTTACTACACATTTTTATACTTAATTCCTCATTTGTCATCACAATTGTATTCACACTATTCACACGTTTCATGACTAGTAGCATTCACTTATTTAGTTATTTCATTATGCACTTCTCATTAAGTACTTTCATCATACTAATTCTTCATTAGAGCGCCTTATAGTTTTTTAGGTGTATTTTACACCTTTTTTATTTCATGAACAAGTGGGCTTAGACTTAATATAAATACTCATTTTGTTACATGTTATATACTTTTACACACAATCATCTTTTCACATTCATTTTTCACAGTAGCATCCCTTATCTCTTTCACTTTTTTATTTGTTATTTGCATCTCTTTATGTTGTCTATTTATATTCATTTCACCTGATTTATTTTAATATGTTATATTTTTTTGCATTATTGGTTTAAGTTTTTTTCTTCAATATATGGAGACTGTTTTGTTTGTGTCTTGTCCGATCGCCATTGGAGATTACATAGACAGCTATTTATGTTTGAATTTTTTATGGCATCCTGGTTGCCAAGTGACAACATTTTTAAGAGCATGCACTCTGTATTTTCACTACCTACTAGTGTGGGTCGCTGCTTGTTCTCTCCGACGGCGGCTGGCCAATAATAATTTAATTTAGTTAGTATGTTTTTTCTTTTTTCAAATAGATGGTTTTTATTTATTGCCCTTTGTCATCGGAGATGATACAGACAGTTATTCACTAGCGAAGTGTTTACATTGTGTCCAGTGTCCTGTTTGTTAAGTGACATACTTTTCAAGCACGTATGCGCCTTACACTTTTCCTCCAATGAGGGTGGGTTTCTGTTTGTTCTCTCCGAGGGTGACTGGCCAATTATTCAGTTCAAGTAAGACATTTAAATGGTAAGATCCTTTGGCTCCTCTCTTTTTAACCCGGTGCTATAATTACTTTTGATAAAGTGGATTTTATAGCTGTGAAACGCGTTAGTGTATAATTACTGGGTTTATCTTTATGTTTATATTTATATTTTATTTTATTTTAATTAAATGTTTTGTATCGAGTGCTGCCATTGTGGATATTGTGTCTGTTCCTGTTGACCTTGAATCTCCAGAGCAGAGACTGGGGTTATTCTCCATCTGTATGTTTGTCGGCTACATCATGCTGACCACAATTTATGTGAGTACCCATATTTTTATTATATTTCAGATTATCAATACAGTGCTTCACTACTGGGTTCCTTTCTTCTTTGTTTTCTGAAAGGGGTCAATATGCTCTATTTGCCTAAACATAAGTTAACAACTTCACTGTCAGAAAATATTTCTTTAAATATCCTTTTTCCAATGAAAAGCTACATATTTTATCTAGAAAGGGTTTGATGATCCTAAATCCTTGGTCACCAAATAGGTGTACTTCTTAATAATACATAGAAATAAGGCATCATGAATAATCTAGTTATAAATGCTAACGTGCATGCTATTCTAAATATGAATAGAATATAGTATTAGTATTATTTAGAAAAATAATTCCAGAAATAGCAAGAATAGTCAAACATGTTCCATTCATCTTACCATTATACCATTGTGGATAAAGCCCCTTCTGTACCGTGCAGGTTTCAGATGAGGATATTCTTCTGTGCTTGTAATCTGAATGCCCCAAACCTTTTTCCAGGCATCATAGAGCTGCACATGTACAGGGTAGACTCCTGAGTGATGTGGAGCCACTGCATAACCCATATTTGTTGGAATGCCATGGTCCTGCAAAACATGTTACATTTCATGTTATTGATAAGAGCTCTCCAAATAACATCCTACATGCATCATCTGGATAGTTAAACTAGAAAATCATCACAATACTGCTCTAAAGAAGGAAATCTGCATCTAAATTCTCTTCCTCATTTTGAGTTGGAGCAATTCAAAGTAGAAATTATGATTATAATGTAAACCAAATGCCTACTTGGTAAGAAACATAAAAGGAATTCCTTCTATTGGTGTCAACTTTATCTTGATATCTGTTGCATTTCTTTATTGCTCTTTTCACATTCCAAAAAGATACGCAGGATAAACAATGTAACATGCTTCCAGAGGGTTAGAGCTCAGAAGAACCTCCAAAATTGTAGTGTTTTTAATACGTTTTTTGGTTTCCCTGATTATTCTGTGAACCATAAGACCTTGTTCACACTTGCAATTCTAATGCATAATTTTGTTACTCTGTGCTGATCACTAGTAAACTGAACATATTGGCCCAATGTGGTTGTTTACACTAGAGCAAATACAGATAATATTGCAAGGTAATACCTCTGGCTGCAATTTTCCTGTATTCAAGCTTTGAACACACAGCAGTTGACCATAGCTGATCTGCATGAAAGCCATGGCACAGAACTGTCCACACCACAATATTGATGTCATGCTCATATCTGCTAGCAATGAATGCCAGACCCATGTGAGCATAAGACAATGATACACAGACCATGTCTGCATGGGTCTCCACTTTCAAATCACCATGCAACAGAATAGCTGGGGGAATGCTGTGACATCTAAGACAAGTAAACTTAGTGATATAAACTATGCTACATTGTAATTCTAATCGCAAGAGTGAATGAGGCCTAAAAGTTTGTCAGTTATTATTAGATGGTGAAATTCAGCTTTTTGGTTCAAATTTTATTCTATTATAAAAACATAAAAATTACCTGATTAAGTGTTACTTTACTTTTATTTCTCAATGCATGCATACTTATGTCATGAAGTTGCTAAGGAACATCACTGGTTTGTCATGTATTCACTTCACTTAATGCATAATTGCTAACAATGTGTATACAGCTACTTTTATTATGACAGCTTATAATTATATAATCATATTTTGAAGTGTATAAAATGCAATGGTAATGATTCATCAAGAAAAAAATACATAGCACTCACCATATATCTATATCTATCTATCTATATATATATTTATATATATATATATATATATATACATATTTATATAGATAGATAGAAATAGATATATACATATGTGTTCAGCTGGGAACTTATCAGAGAATTATAAAAGTTATATAACATAAACAAATAAAGATACCCCCACAAAAATTTTTGTGTAATATATTAAAAGACAATGGGCTTGATTCAGTTGTCCCCGTTAGGCCAAGAAAAACCCACCTGCATTTTTTCAGGCATTTTAAACAAATTCAATTACCTGTACTATGAAAAATTGCCGTCAAAAAAACCCTGCCGGGCAATAAAGTAAGAGGCTTTTTTGCGCCATTAAAAACTAAAACAAGTGTCACAAGTTGCAATTCATTTGACTGCATTAGCCATTAAGATCTGATAAGGGACTCACTTTATCACTTAAATTTAAGACCTAGTTTTTTTCTGACTATCGGATCTTTAACCAGCCAATGCAGGAATTGAAAGTAAAAAAAAGTAAAAGAAAAATGTAGGTCCCCAGTGGATGTATTGATATGGAATTTATTTTTTCATTTTTTTGAACTAGTACACCCAGTGTTTATGTTGACTGCCTTCAAGTTATTTATGTCATCCATTCAACAGCCGTGGTAGGTCCTTCACCTGACCCCCTCATACACTCTGATCTGACCTGCTGTTACAACTGACTTTCATCGGATCCAGCTCATGGAATGGCCTTATTTTGTTCAATGGAATATGTGCATACCTTGGTCCATTTAATTCATGGATGCAATAATATGGAGCATCTTTGTGGAAGACTCTACAAGATGTATAACCTAGCACCTATTCTTATTATTCTACTGAGGATATTATATTCTGGCCCTTTCCTGTGGAGAGCCCCACAGAGAGTAATGCCTAATGACCCTGCAACACAGGGCTCTCTATTCTCAGTCTCAGGATGTTTGATTTACTTGGAGTTCATTATAGTTCCATATGGGACTAGATCTACCTATATCCAAGACACTGAAGCCTACTGTGTTAACTGCTTGCCACATATGGATTATTGATATGTGTATATACTACGATGAGTGGCTAGCTATGCTACATTGACTGAATGGTATGCACTGAATGAATGGACAACAGCATACGTTACATGGTTGAATGCCATGGAATCCTGGCATATGGACCTGAAACTGATATAAGGACTTCCTCTAATTCCATCAGAAACTAATGGAATCTCCATGGATATAATTCTGTAATTATTCCTAATGCAGTGGGATGCGATGGAGAACCACTATTCTATTATAGGAATGAGCAGTTCCACCATTTATACTCTTCTTTGATCGGACTTCAAGTTTTTTGGGGACGGGATGGAGAATAGTTTTGTTGAATGTTGTGCTCACTATTCTATGATATACAGTGAAGCCCTGTTTATACAGGATCTACTTGAATGGATGATCTTCATCATCTGCAATGCTGTGGGATGTGATGGAGTCCCGCTATATGATAAATTAGAGGAGTTACTCTTTTGGACTATATCATATGTATGTTATTACATTACTACAGGATGAGATGATGTCCTTTTACTCTACCAGTTGTCTTTTACAATAAATAGCATTGTGGGATGTGTAGGTGCCTAGCTAAAAAAATGTCCCTCGCAGTATTTTGGGACTGCTTATGTGCCGGCATCCCGTCAATTGACTGCTTCTATTCATTTAGGGACTCATCGTTTTCTTTGGCACTCTGCAGACAACACTGGGTCACAATGCAGCCCACCTTGTGAGTGCTGCCCATTCTCCAACAGGGATCTGGTTGGTTTTAGTCTCCCTTGTTGTCAGCCACCAAGGGAGACAATTGGATGTATTGGTTGACTTTGGCTGTATAGACACATTGTACCACTTGCTTACATCATCAGCCCAGTGGATGCGGATTGCGACTGGTGCATTTTGGCACAATTTGAACCATGAGGCTCATGGGGTAAGAGGTTTGTTCTTTTTGTGTATATATACATACATATATGCGCATATATATATATATATATATATATATATATATATATATGTGTTGTGATGTCTCCTTTTCAAACCATATACCATGAGAAGGGTCCTGTGTGGACCGAAAGCGTTTGGCTTGATGGATGCAATAAATTAACTTTTTTTTCTTCAATTCTTTTCAACAAGTGCTGTCTCACATGACGCTTGGAGTTGAGTATACTTTGAGATATTTAATTTCTAGGGGACGGGCACCAATTACTGTTAATATTGGATGTTTAGTATAGTGAGAGCTACTGTCTATTTGTATATATATATATATATATATATATATATATATATATATATATATATATATATATATATATATATATATATAAATTGTACAGTTTATCCTCCTGAGTAAAACAAGGGTTCTCCAACAGCTGAGAGGTGTTTTATTCAACAGTTATTGCAGCTGCATCTTGAATTTTATTAGGTGCATTATCTCAATGGACTGACGTTTTACAGTGGCACTGTTTCTACTTCATCCTATGTAGATCTATGGTCAACTGTCCAGAGCTGTCTATAGGATGGTGTAGTAACTAAGGATGGGTGAAAATTTGTACCTCAAGCCAAAATCAGTGAATAATAGCACTTCTCATTTGGTGGAAAATTTACCGTGAAAAGTGCCACTTGATTTGATTAGCTCATTCCATTGAAATCAATGAGAACATTGAATTTGCACACAATAAATAGCAAATGTTATTTTATTTTTCAAAGGAGTAGTATAAAAGGGATGTTAGGGTGCCTGTGTTTGTAGAGTTTGGGAAAGCAATCAGTTGAACAGGGAATTTTTTTGCGGTGTTTGTTTACTGGGATTGAGGGAACTTTTAATAAAAATTGTAATAAATACATTTAAAAATAAAATTAAAAGCTGCAGCTGGGGCAGACTGATACTTTTATAAAGGATGATTTGTAGGACTTAGACTTGTTGTTAGAGGCCCAAGCCCCGAGGAAACATTGATTTGTAGGATTAGACTTTTTAGAGTCATAAGCCCTGAGGAAACATTGATTAGTTTAGGATTATACTTGTGTTAGGTCCAAGCCCTGAGGAAACAATGGTTTGTACGACTTATGCTAGTTAGAAAGAAGCTGACAAAGATTTTTTTTTTTTTTTTTAAAGAACAAACACTGAAAAACAAAATGCCCTATTGGCCTAGCGCCAGCAGGTCATGTTGTGTTAACCAGTGGCCACTGGCCAATGTCAAGTGACCCAATGTAATATACAACCATGGGTACCTAAAGAGCTAAGCCAAGCCCTGGCCTGACAGTTATTTTTTGATTTTCAGGGATTCTTTTATTTCAGGAATAGTGACCACGGATTTGCGTAAAGCAGATTTGGTGCCCATATTTAAAAAGGGTCAAAATCCCAGCCAGGAAATTACAGACCTGCATTAGCAGGAGCCAAATTTTGTGAAAGACAGGTCTTGTTTGCATTTCATGAAAAAGTGAGTAAAAATATAGATGTGGGAGCGGCGGTTGATGTGATCTATTTAGACTTTGCCAAGTCAAAGAGGTTACTGTACAAATTGAATGAAATAGGCTTAGAGGAAACTGTGCGTGGATTGGAAACTGGCTGAAAGATAGAATGCAAAGAGTGGTAGTAAATGGGAAGTTCTGCAATTGGATAAACGTGATAAGTGAAGAACCTCAGGGATCTGTCCTGGGTCCTCTTCTTTTTAATTTGTTTATTAATGACCTCCCAGAGGGCATAGGGAGCTATGTATCAGTGTTTTCCTATGCCACAAAATTAAGTAAGGTAATAAAGTTTGAACTGGATGTGGACAAATTAAGATTCAATATAACCAAGTGTAAAGTTATGCATTTTGGGTATAATAATAAAAATGCAACATATAGTTCAAATGGTGTTTCTCCAGGGAAATCTACTAATAAAAAGGATTTGGGAGTAATGGTAGACAATAGAATTAGCAGTAGCTTGCAGTGCCAACTGACAGCTGCAAAGGCCAATAAGATATTGGCATGTATTAAAAGGGGTATTGACTCAAGGGAGGAAGATATAATTATGCCTCTTTACAGGTCCATGGTAAGACCCCACCTAGAATATGCTGTTCAATTCTGGGCTCCCTTTCTGAAAAAGGAAATTATTGAACTAGAGAAAGTGCAGAGGAGGGCTACAAAACTAGTAAGGGGAATGGAAAGTTTTAGTTATGAGGAAAGGCTAGAAAAGTTAAACTTGTACACATTAGAGAAATGGCGTCTTAGAGGGGATATGATAACACTATATAAATATGTTCAGGGCCCATACAAAGGGCTCTCCAAAGACCTGTTCATTAACAGAACAGTACAAAGGACAAGGGGCCACCTGCTTAGACTTGAGGAAAGGTGATTTCATCTACAACAGCGGAAGGGTTTCTTTACAGTTAGGACAATAAAGGTATGGAGTTCACTGCCTGAGGAGGTGGTGCTATTGAATACATTAGATACCTTTTAAAAAGGGTCTGGATACTTATTTAAAAGAGCATAACATAGAGGGGATTAATAGAGGGGATTAATATTTAGTCATTGATTGTTGATCAAAGGAGAAATCTGATTGCCATTTGGAATCAAGAAATAATTTTTTCCCCCATTCAAGGCAGAATTTTAAATTGCTGTATTGAGGTGGGGTCTTTTTGCCTTCTTTTGGATCAACGATGGTAAACAGGAATAAGAAAAGGGTTGAACTAGATGAATGCAAGTCTTTTTTCAACCTAAATTACTATGTTACTAGACATGTGCGAATTCATTCGGAGACATTCGGATTTCGTCGAAAATGGGGTCATTCGGAGACATTCGGCCAATCCGAAACTCAAGGGTCATTCGTAAAAAATGATCCGACTCCGAACAGCCCAGGTCCAAAATTCGTCGAAACTTTCGGAAGTTTCGGCAATCGACACATTTCCAAAAGTTTTGACTACTTTTGACCAGGACTTTTTTGTACTTCCTGTGCACGCTCAATTACTTTCCCTCCATAATTTTCCCTCCATGTCTCTAGTCCAATTCCATTCTCCGTTTTATGCACTACTTCCCTCTTTTGTCTGTATTCGAATAGCCTTCTTCGTTTCATGATGGGGGTTGGACTAATGACACAGTCACACAGACAGACAGCCTGTATTTCCTCATTGGGTTGTTGAAGCTCAGAGAGAGAAGAGATTAGAGAGTGTACAGTTGCTGTGTAGGCAGGCAGGTAGCATTAGGCTAGGCATAGGTAGGCAGCCACCATTAGTTCCAGTTATTGCCACTGCAAGAGCAAGTAATATTTGTTCCTGTGCAAAATATAAAAAAATATTAGGTATTTGTTCGAATACAGGGCCGGCCCTTACATGGGTCCCAGTGGGTCCATGGACCCAGGCGGCACTTTGACAGGGGCGGCAATTTGCCGTCCCATAGCATGTTTATTTTGTGCTCTTCCACCATTTCTGTGTTGCTGGGTGTCCCATCAGTGTGACTGTCAGCAACCGGGCAGCCCTATGCTCACTCAGTGGCGTTGCCTGCTGGCTGCTTCAGTGACGTGAATTATGTGATAGTGAAACATTATGCCTATTTTGTATTGTTTATTGCCCACCTAAAGTCAAGACATGAGTAAATAGGTCTACCGTCCCATTTGCTAGAGAGGTTTTACAAATACAGGAGGGTGCCCCCTGTACAAAATGAGTCTAAACATTTGGGATCCCTAGTATGAGTGCACAACAGTGCATGATGTGTCCTGAACAGGATTGCTGTGAGGTGTCACCACCCAGAAGGTGCTGGCCGGGCTGAGCTTCAACATTGCGACAAGTGACCAACTAAGAGGACCATGCCGTGCAGCCATAGCATCACCCCCTCCTACTCCCCGGGTCCCGCTGACTGGCAATAACAGGTGAGTCACTAAGAGATCTGAAGCCTTTCTGGAAGTCCTTTCACTTGGAAAGGGGCTAGGTATTACTTGGGGGAGTTGCCTCGTGTGTAAATAATTTCTAGGTGGGAGATGAATGTGCATCACTTATGTGTTTCCTAACAGTAGTTAGAATACAACTCCCATCATCCCCTGATTATGACATTGGGAAATGCCCAGCAATTACCGTAGAGCCCTGTATTGCACACTCACGGAAAACGGTGATATTGCTATACTAAGACAATGCTGTGGACCCCTCTTCAGTATAGATGTCAAGCATTTTTTTTTATTTCTCTCCTGTGTTGCAGTTTGTTCACAACAGACTGTCTCAATTTTTCTTTTTAACACATTACATCTATCACATTACAATCATTGATGTTTATTCTTGATGTAGTATGAAACTCTACAATGTATATACACATAGAGTTATCTGATATGAGGGGATATCAGGATAGGAAAATGAGAGAGAGGAATTTGGGTACTAAAGAGGGACAGTAGGGTAGGAGGCTGGTACCAGAAAATGAAACCTTAATCTTTACCCATGTACTAACATAGAATGTGACATGTAGTTTGTCCATGTTCGAGTCGACCACTTATGTTGAGTAGGATGTGACAGGCATGGGTTTTCGATGTCGAGCATATGCTAAATTGAATGACAGGCATGAGGTTTCGATGTTCGAACAAATGCTATATTGAAGGACAGGCATGGGGTTTCGATGTTCGAACATGCTAAATTGAATGACAGGTATGGGTTTTCGATGTTCGACATTTGCATAGTGACTGGCATCCCATGCTAGAGTAGAGGTGACATGCACAGACTTTCAATGTACGACGATGTCCGTTTTTGGGATGGATCTTTTTCTAAATGCACACCCTGTCTGCAAATAATGATAGCAGCGTGCACGGAGGCGCACTGCTATAATTTAACCCATGTTAAATTCGGCCGAATAATTCGGAATGGATCAGAATTTCGTCCGAATCGAATAGGCCCGGTCCGAAATTAGGATCATCCAAATTAGAAAAAAACAATTTGTCCGAATTCGAATTTTACCGAAAATTTTGCTCGTGCACAAGTCTATATGTTACTATGTAACAACAGCAGTAACATAGTTGATGAATGAGGAAGGTTCCACTTACCATGACTAGCTCCAGTGATGAGCCTGAGGTGGTAGCAGCACCATGATTAGACCCCACCACTTCAAGTATTTGTGGAGAAAAGTTGTTAATGATTTAATATATGTTTTAAAGCAGAACTTTTACTACAATAACAGCGCCACAAATTATTATTACATTAGCGATATGCACACACTTATTTTTATTTTCAAGTATAATTACTTGTTTAATGAAACATTTAACCATTTATGCAGGCAGGTAGTAGTGAGTAGCGAGTGTGAAACAGATGAAAATGTTTTTGGTAGAAAAGTTTTAAGCAATATTAAAATCTTAATTATTGTACATCATATCTTCTACTAGGGTATATTTGTGGCTGCTGTTTCCACTTGTGTTCTGACTCACTTGTCTGTATTTTTCTATTAGACTGGTGAGCACAGACTCATTAATTTATAATATATTTGGATGTGGCTTGTAGTTTTTGATTTTACCTTTATTTCTTTTTACTTTAAGTTCTACACACTTGCAAGTCTTGAGATGGGGATAGGCAGCCTGTCACAGGTATCAGCAATGCTCACTATGCCATGGAAACTCATTTATATCACAGGGCAGAATCCGATCTTCCCTTTCAGGTGTATTTTACTTTCATATATATCTTACTGTTATTTTCACTTTATCGCTTATTGATGTGGTTTTAAAGGCGAGTGCTCACTTTCAGCACCATCAGCGATGCTCTGCGGTCTTGTCCCGCTGATGTTGCATAGCACCCCAGTCACTACTTTATAATGATTGGTCTTGCGGTGGCTGTGGTGATTGACCTGCCCTGACTTCCCTGTTTTCTCGGTTGAACCCCTATTACCCGGGGCATTTGGTGAATGCTGGGTATGTTGCCCACTGCCATCTCCATGGAACCTGAGATTCCAGTTCATACAAATATGAGCTCACTTGTAGCACCATCAGCAATGCTCACGATGTTTAGGCGTCCTGTTGATGTTGCACTATGCCCTTATTACAATATATACTCATGGTATTCATTTGATTGGTCTCATTGAGGCAGTGGTGATTAACATTCCCTGACTTCCCAGTGTCCTCGGTTGAACCCCTGTTGCCCAAGGTATCTGGTGAACACCAGGTGTGTTGCCGCCAGCCACCTCTGTGGAACCTGATTTCCGAGTTCAATCATTTTTGCATTAGTCTTTCTATGTATGACATTTACACATGTTGATTTGTTGTACCCATTTTCTCACATATAATGGAGTACCAAAAGGCATTCTTACTGTGAACTTCAGTGTGGCTGGGAGGGGGTTAATTATTCACATGGATCTTTTTACTGACATGGGTCTGGCCCTTCCCCATCTACTGTACATTTGTGATGTCATCTTGTGGAATAGGATGTATCCAGTCATGTTACTTTGTTACACTGGTGGGCTTTTTCACATTGGGGTTGGGTATTTATATGTCCATTTATTCACTACAAACTGTGTATGTCTTGATAAAGGTGGCTTTTTCCACTGAAACATCGACTTTAATAAATCCTTTACACACAATTTTTTTAATTGATTGCCTATTTACAAGTCCAGAGAATGCAGCTGCTTGTACTACTGTATGGATTTCTGCTATGTATGTCTATTTTGGTTAATGGAATCAGAGTCCCCCGAATGGCATGCAGCCGCTTGGAGACCCCTGAATTTTATGATGTACATATACATCATGGGTCCTTAATGCACGTTTTCCCCTTGGCATATATGTACAGGCATATATGTACGCCCTTGGTCCTTAAGGGGTCAATGACTGTAATATATATCAGAAATATGCCCAATCCAATAAAATTAGTCTGTTCATTTATTTGTGAATCCAAATCTTTCTGATTTGCAAGCAAAAATGATTCATCTCAGAAAACCAATAACATGATGAATTAATAAAAAAAAGCACCAGAAAATGTGCTACTGTAATTGTTTTACACAAAGGTCATTCAATAAAAGAAACTGTAGAAAAGTATAATTTGAAAGGTGGATAAAAAATATTCCTTGATAAGAAACGGAATATATTTTCTACTTTCATATCTATAGCCCTTACAAGAAAGGAAATGCTGACCTTTAATCAAGGTTGGGATTTTAATGGCTGATTTGCACATTTAAAATATTTTCTAGAACAGCAGTATCATGGCTTTAAAACCTTAGAAAACTGAACTTATAGTATCACAATATTATTTCCTTTGTATACTTTTTCTGACATAAAATGAGTGCTATTTATGAACCCATAAGCTCATTTCCCACTCTAATATGTCATCCTGTATCTATATATGTTTTTGTACATATGCCTTAAGCACAAAGGAAGCCTCCTAATAATAATGATGCATACAATATCTTAATGCCCCATATTAATTTTTGCACATGAATTCAGTCCTGCATGTCATGGAACTCTTAAAACTTAATGTATTAAAGTAGTGTGCACCACATTACTTCACAATAAATTTCATACCCTGCAGTCCTCAAAGGGTTAAGTACAAAAAATGGCAGCAACTGACATGTTTGTTTCTCTGGACATGATTTCAGGACTGCTTGAAGATTTTTGATTGAATAGATAAGGGCAAAATTAATAGGGACCATTAGGTAATTGTGGAGTTATTAGGAAGCATAGTTCTCCTCAAGAAATTTATGCATTTTTCCCTGATTTTCTGAGCTCCATTATATTACATGAAATAAATGAAGGCACAGAGGAATGTCATGGCTTGAAACTCCAATATGCTACCAAACTGTAAGACCCTTGGGATATATTGTTAAAACAGCGATGTTTCTAAGCAAAAGCTAATCAGGGGCAGGCCATAAAAGCAAATCCTTTAACAGATTTTAGCACTATTTGCACATACTCTTCGTTGACTTCTACTATGTGCCAACAGTTGTCCATGTCTTGGAAAATGTTTTAAAAATAATACCTTGGTTTCATAAGTTTCCAAACCCGTTAACTTATATTTTGAAGATGCACCTTTTGCTTGGATAGGACTCTATAAACCTTGCACACCTGGACTTCACAATTGTATCCCACTATGTTAGCTATGGAAAAAGCAGGAGACTGGTAGAATAAAAGTGTTACCTTTATTGGCCATCTGAGTAACTTTAGAGTGTAAGCTTTCAAGACAACATAGGTCTCTTCATCAGGCATGTTATAGAATGTAGGCTGACAACACGCCCGACAAAGAGAGCTAAGTTGTCTTAAAAGGCTTGCACTCTAAAGTTACTCAGATGGCCAATAAAGGTAACACTTTATCAGTCTCCTGCATTTTCCATAGCTAACGGTACACTGAAGAAGAGCAGCCCAATAACAAGATGCTGCCACCACAATGCTTGGCAGCATGTATTGTGTTGTTCGTTTGATGAATCTTGCTAAACATTTCTTTGTCAGTTAAGGCCAAAAAGTTTTATCTTGGCCTCCTCAGGCAAGACATTTTCCCACATAGTTTTAGGAAACTGAATGCATTTTTTTGCAAAATGTATGTGGATGGGGATGTTCTATTTTGTAAGAAATGACTTCCATCTTAGAACCTTACCCCAAAGCACAGACATCAAAAGAACTAACAAAAAAAGGTTGTAAAATGCAGTGAGTTGCCAGCTACTGCCAACTCTTGCATTTCCTTTGTCATTGATCTTTTGGTAACCCTTCTTGCTTAGTCATCTGTTTTGTCAGGATATCCAGGTGGTACTTCTACTTCTTTGCTAGACAATGCAGCATAGGTTAATTCTTCCAAAGTGAACTCTTCACAAGTGATTAGATGGAGTTACACTGGACTACACATCCCACCCATAGTATACAAGCTTCCTTCTAATTGTCATCCCCTGGCAATATGGATTCTGGTATTTCATGCTTCACCTAGGTACATCACACTGCTGACCTGAACTCATCTTCTACCTCCATTGCACTGTTTTCTTTAGCCCTTTGATTGCCTGGTATGTTCCCCTTGCTGACATGATCTCATGCCTTGCCTCCATACCACAATATTAACCCATTATTTGCCTGGTATGTAATATACACAGTTTACCTGAATATATCTTGCCCCCTGTTAATTAAGAGCTAACCATTGGTGCCTTCATATCTAAGTGCCTAGCAACAACTGTTAATTGGTTAGGTGTGAAAGATCATTTGTCTATTTAGAAGAATTGCATAGCCTGCATGTAATAACTAATTCAGCTCACTTGTTATATCTGTATTTAAAGAGTGTAACTTGACACAAGCTTGCTAGAATAAGCATTGTAGCATGGTTGCATTCTTCCAAAGTGAACACAATTCATTAGATGGAGTTAGACTTGAGTTAAACTGAAGGGAAACTGCAAACATCCTCAGGACCAAAGCAGAGCCACCCCACTTTCCAACAGGTAACTCAATATTTTAATCAATTGGCATTGTTACTTCATTGTTTTCTAATCTCCCATCATGTTTCTCTTAGTTTTCTTTTTCTCAACCCTCATCCTTAAAGAGATCATAATGTTTCACAATAAAAGCAGCTCCAGTTAATCTTCATAGTACTTCAGCCATGGAGAGTGTTATTTAAAAGGATAGAAAAAGTCTATAAAAAAGTGTTGGTAAAATGATAGGTACAATTAAAAAATATGTAATACCCTGATTCCTATCTCTCAAAAATTTATGGTCTGATAGATATAAGAAAATAAAGTCGTCCTTTTCCTCCCCCTTTTTATGCGTCAGCTGTATAGCTGAAGGCATGAGATCCTGCTTCCAGGACCAGTCGGCGGCTCTTCAGGAGCCCTGTCATCGAGATATCTAACTATAAATACTTAATCGGTATGGTCTACAATGTGTGACTGGATAAAAATTTTGCACTGGCGAAAAGGAGAAAACCTTCAAGAAAAAAGTAATCTTTTTCAAGAAAAACTAATCTTTCTTGAGGTTTCCTTGCAAAAGGAGTGACACTTTTCATAGACTTCCTCTAAGTTCGCCACTCAACTGAGAGATCTCCCACTTCACTTCTGTCAGCTCCTCTTTCAGGAACAACCTGAGATCTGCAAGCAAATTTTGGATATCTCTTTTAATTGATGGCTTAATTATTTGTTCCATGGCTGAATCCAAATCTGACCCTGATCTGTCGACCATGCTGGTGGTTACAATAGATCACAATTTTGATCAAGTTGGTGGCGGTCCTCCCCACTAGGCCCAATATGCGCAAGAGGCCTCTCTAGCTTTGGAAGAAGATAATTTTCTTTGTAATTTATCCCTAGGCATGTTAAGTGGCTCATATGGGTCTAATTTTAAGGTTGGTGTAGCTAAATGTCAGCTTTGTTCAGGTCCCTGGGTGTGGAGCTCACAAATTAAGCATCCATGTTGGTAGAGATCCAACCAAGTAGCATATAATTTTTTGAAAGTATATACAGTATCTGCAACTACAATGCATTCCACATCCTTACTTCTCATACTGTACAAAATCATTTCTTTTTCTGTAGCTAAAAACTAATTTTCTCTAATTTAATCAGCCATTTGAATAATAAGCTCTCTAATTATACATCTTTCAAATCCTTTTTTCTTCAACAACAGGCTAGTCATTTTTATAACTAAAATCTTTTACCAACTTACATGTTTTCCAGTTAAACGATAGATAGACAGATAGACAGATAGATAGATAGATAGATAGATAGATAGATAGATAGATAGATAGATAGAAAAGAAGAGCTAACATTAACAGAGAAAGTATATATTGTCCAGATGCCTGTCAGTGTAGTTACACACTGTAGAAGAGGACTGTCACTTCAAAGATTTTTCTAGATATATGCTTAAAACTATATTTTAGCATATTTGGGTTAAATATGAGCCTATGTGTAACTAGTATAAAATATACAGGTAGGGAATTGTTGGTAAAAACATGGGAACAAAATAACAGTTACATTTGACTGAGACAAACAGGTATGATGGATATTCCTGGAAATGGGAGGATATGGCTACTCTACATTAGTCAGCATACAAGAGGTCCCACAATACTCACTTACATGATACACATATCAAACAATGCTCCCACAAAAACTTTCACTCACTCACTGCAGTTTGAAGAAGTTTTATCAGAACTCATATGATGTTATAATAATCCCTTACAGTTTAAATTCTACAATAAGTTGTAAAGAAGAGAGTCTGTGCCCATCTCTGTAAGTGGACTAAATGATTTTGTCCTGAATGGTAATAAAGGTATATAAAATCCCATGCATTTTGCAGATTATCTCGACATGACAATGGCAGGTGAGGAAGTGTAAAAAAAAAGAGGAAAGATAACCCTATGTTTCTAGCACTCAAGAAATTACTTCACATAGGGCCATATGTTCAAAGGGGTAACGACAAAAAATTGTAGTATGAAAGACAAAAATAAGTAATTGTATGCATGAACGACGTATTTTCTATAGAGTGTACAACAAAAAACTAGTAATGTCCATTGTGTATGACACAACTCCAGAACTGATGGGCAAAGGGGTGGGGCAAGGGTGTGGCTAAACTATTCTCCAGTGTTGTATAGAGGAAAAGAAAATTTGTCGTAACTAACAACAAAAAAATGTCTTTCAAAAGACAAAATTTGTACGTTAAGAAAAAAGTGGAGGGAATGTGTTCTGAATGTGAGAATTTTTGTCTTTAGTTAAGACATTTTTAAAGACATTTTTGCTGTTAGTTAAGACCTTTTTTAAGACATTTTTGTCATTAGTTAAGACTTTTCTGGTTGTTCCATATGACAATTTCAGTCAGGACAAACAACATATTTCCAATCACAACCGACACTCTCTGAAAATATTAATGATCCCAACGACACTGTACTTTGAAAAGTTGTTACAAATGACAAAAGCTATTTCACTACTTCTTTGAACATATGGCCCATAGACGCAGATAACCTGAGGAAGGAAACCATTCATTGTAAAACTTAACTTTTATTCAAAAGTATTATTAAAGATAAAATAAACATAAATTAATTCTAACAGGGGAGTTAAATTAGGACCTGGGGTAAGTGAGGAAACCTGACTAAAATGGTGTAATACTGTCAGTTAGTACCATATAGCACCTACACTCATCATGGCAGTCAAAAAACTATGGGGTGCCTGAAAATAAGAGCACTCAGAGGTTATCCGCATCTATGTGAAGTAATATCTCAAGTACTATCAGCAGAGTTATCTTTATTATTGTCTTGTTTCTTTCCCCTGTAGCACCTTGATGCTTTTAGAAAAGTGGAATTCCTGACAGCAGTGTTTTCTTTGACTGTGTGTGTGTTAGGTTTCCTCGATCTGGGTACAATGGCAGGTGAGGGGGCTCTCCCACTTGCAAGGTTTCACCAAAATGCCAGATTGATAAAAATATTGAATAGGAAGAGTTTCTCCAGTTAGCTGAAAAACAGCAGGGAAATATGATATTTTATACATTCCATAAAGATAGGGCCATTTTCAGATATATATCTCTAAGTATGTAAAGTTGCATGTGAAAATGTTCAGTATAGAGAAAAATACTATACTTTGACATTTATGAATGGCTGATGTAATAACAACAGTAATAAGGCTATAAAGCTTTATTAATTACACTTTTGGAAGTGTTGCTGGGTCTATAAGATTTGTTGATGAGCAGGTTTTATTAAAAAGGAGACTTTCCTAGATGTGTTTGGATTCTAGATGATGGGGGGTCTTATCTAGGAAAACAGTGCATTAAAGAAATAAGGAGCTTATTGGTAGAAGTTAAATATTTAGTTATGAAAATAGATATTGATATGTAAATGTGTGAAAGAAACATTGTGGAAGTATACCTGTAGCTTCTAAAAAAAGAGTAGTACTATTGCTGATGTAAAGAGATTAGAAAACACTGTGAAGAATGCCTTTTCTAAAAGCTGAATACAATTTAATTCCTAATTGATTAGGTATTTTTATAGCACTCTTAACTTAAGCAATGCACTTCATAATGTAATTTAAAAGATTTATAACCCTCAAATGTAGACTACATATTTGAAATACAGAACAACCAAGTGGGATTGTTCAAGATTCTAATCAGCTTTAGATATTAAATTACAAAGTACTGTAATTACTTTTGAGCCCAACCCAATACTTCAAACATGGTTATTTAAAATGTAATGAATGCAGCAAATGCTCAGTAGGATTCCTTTGTACACTTTTAAATAGATATACTGATTCCGTGGGATACAATGAATTTACTTTGGTATGAAGTTGAATAATTTACATCTGATGTGCATACTCTATCCATCAATTAGAAGACAAAAGAAGCTACTCTAGGTGGGATTCACAGAGTGGCCCTTCAATGTTCTTATCGAAAGAGCAAAATAGAAAAAAAAGGACTTTAAATTGCCTCAGGTACAACTGTGAGAACAGGCATTAAGCTAACATATATATATATATATAAATGTGTAATTTAAAGTAATAAGAATATGTTATTAATTTTAAACAAAAGCAAATATGTCGGTAGACATAGGTATTTTGTGTAGACAGTTGTGGACTGAAAAACACATTAATTTGTTATCTAACAGTTATGCTTCTTGTTACCTTTTAGAGGATCAAGTTTGTAGTTCTCTTTTGAATCAAGGCAGAGCTAGGGGTGGTAGAAAGTTGTCACGGTTTTCCCGCAAGAAATCCAGCTAAGACCAGGTTATTGTCCACTTTTCTGCAGGAAAAGAAAGTTTCTGCCCATTGATTTACGTGATTTTTGCCTTTTCGCTATAAATCGTGACATATTTGCAGAACTGAAAACCAGTACAGAGAAAGGTAGACGTGCTGTGCTAGTCTGATGTTATTTATTTTGAAAATTGAGGCAGGAGAGGCTCATAGTGACTGCTATAAACTACTATGAGCAGGTTTAAAAATAGTTAAAGGAGGAACTGGAATGACCCTTATGTGTCCACTGAGTCTGAGCACTATTAAACTAATACTGTCCAGTCTCCCTAAATTACCCCTAGGGATCATGGGGAAATTAATGGCAAGGGAGGAAGAGAAGGGTAGTACTAGTGAGAGCAGGAC
This sequence comes from Rhinophrynus dorsalis, assembly GCA_037306005.1. NCBI lineage: Eukaryota > Metazoa > Chordata > Amphibia > Anura > Rhinophrynidae > Rhinophrynus > Rhinophrynus dorsalis. The sequence goes on along the minus strand of CM074718.1, from coordinate 194,855,792 downwards.
AGGTCAGCTGCCTGTGCTTGCTGCAAGACATGCTGCCACTGCTTTCACCATTGCTGTACCTGCTGTCACTAGTGCTATGCCTGCTGTCACACATGCTGCCCATGCTACTGCTACCACCATTGCTCTACCTGCAGTCAGACGTGCTGCCCCCTGTTGCCAATAGTGTTGTACCTGCTGTCAGACGTACTGAGCCTGCTGTCACCAGTGCTGTGCTTGCTGCCAATACTGAACCTGCTGCCACCAGTACTGTGCCTGCTGTCAGACATGCTGCCCCTGTTGCTACCAGTGCTGTGTCTGCTGCCAGTGCTGAACCTAGTGCCACCAGTACTGTGTCTGCCTTCAGACATGCTGCCACCAGTGATGTGCCTGCTGCCAATACTGAACCTACTGTCACCAGTGCTGAACCTGCTGCTAGTGTGTATTGAAATACTCAGGAGGGGGAAAGGAGAAGATGATGGCAAGTGTGACAGCAAGGGACCCTAAGTCACACTTGCCATCTCCAAGCAGTCCATCCAGTGCTAGTATTACAACTACTAAGAAGGTCCAGCAGCTGTTTAGCATTGGGAGTGAAGAAGGGAGTAATCAATATCCTCATATTAGTAGTGACTGTGAGGAGGAAGACTCTGCTGCTGAAGTTGGTATGGTTGGTGTTAGTAGTTGTAGCAGTAATGGTGAAGCAGCCGGTGGGACCAGTGTTAGGGAAGTGGTAGGGGAAGCATTTGAAAGCATCCAGACTAGTGGTCAAGGGAGCCCACACCATTCCTCTGGCACAGTCCTCCCCATCCCTTCACTGTGTCCAAGTGGAACATGATCCTGAAGACTAAGAGCCCAGTACTGATGTTGGGGGAGAGCAGGCAGGAAAATGAATACCACCACCGGCAGCAGGAGCACAGATCAGCCGCCTGTGCCTGCTGCTACTGCTACCAATATGCCTTCTTCAGGTCAAAAAAGAAATGCCAAGTATGACATTAGGGGACCCTCTGTTATTGATCGTTACCTCCTACAAGCAACAGCATGTAGAGACTAGTGGTTGTGGTGATGATGATGCTGGAGTAGCCAGGGAGGAAGAGACATTAATGGCATTTTTAGGAGAAACTGAGAAGGAATGGGAGACAGAGATGAAAATGGACATCATCACCACCACTAACAATGAGATTTTGGAATCTGAGGAATTTGAAACTGCTCTAATTCCTGCTGCTGAGATACAAGGGCAGTAGGATGCTGAGGAGAAAGCTAGTGTTCCACAAAACACCATGGACACAGTGGGAATAGGTCCAACAAGTGATGTGGGACTAGGACAGGTTCCACTTGCCAGCACCAGCAATATTCCTGGTCCTAGTATCAGTGATGAATATGAGGCAGGAGCAGCAACAATCAATAGCAACATTATCTGCTGCCATAGACAGTGAAAGGGGATGTGGAGGACAAGAAGAAAGAGTTCATTCTACTCAACCTGTTCCACCTTTTCTCTCCCCCCTGAAGTCATGGGTGTGGGACTATTTTTCTCTTGGGCAGGCACAGTGCAATTATCACCAACGACACCATGCACAATTTGTGACAAGTCAGTGAGAAGAAGAAAGGAGGGAACACATCTGGCACCAGAGCCCGGATAGCACACATGAAACACAGACACCATGACATTTATGTCAAACATGTTAAAGCCAAGCACCCACCACAGAAATCAAGGACCTCTGTTGCTGTACCCCCTGACTCTCTAGAAAGGCAACAAGAGGTGAGGCAAAGATCAAAGAGAAGGAAGAATAGAGAAACCCAGGCATAAACAGGAAGTTCCATGATGAGTGAAACTAGTTCACCATCACTATCACCTTCTTGGGTAACTGCATCTTCTGTCAATCCATCTTGTTCATCGTTACCTCCCCTGCCAAATGATAGCTACTGTGTTGGTATTAGAATGTGGCTGTTTGTGTTCACTCATTGCACACTGTGTGGTGCACTGACCACACATGGTAGTGTGGTGGAGGAGAATCGCAACCAGGGCCCGAAGCAGCATCTGAGGATATTTCATCCCACAGAATATGCTAAGATGGCAGGGAGGGTTCATCATTAATATTAAACTGTCAGCAAGTTGTCATGTGTCCTTAGGGGGTTCTGGACAAGGGGTATAGTGACAGCAGCAGTACTTGGTGTCTGGTGTCCTGGTATTTGGATACAGTTGTGCCCCCAAATGTTATTTACCACACACACTGTGCTAATTGCAGTTGTTGATGAAAGCCACAGTTCCTGCTCTCAAGAGAAACATTTATATTCTAATAACAATACACTCATCATTTTGGAGGAGGGGCAGGAGGAGAAGAATTATTGGCAACTTCTTCTTTTCTCCACATAGACTGGGAGCTTCTTATTGTGCTGCTATTGCCTCAGGTGCATCATTGGAGTGAGTTGTGGCAAGTGGAACCTTCATCATCCATTACCCATGTTATTGCTGTTGTTGATCCCATTCCCTTTCAGCTGCCTAATCATCATGTTGCTTAAACAACTCAGCAGCAGCGGCAGGTACAGCAGTTGCAAATTCCACAATCATGGACTCAGACTCAGGAAGACATTTGACAATGGCCAGTGGCCAATGGCCAACATGACCTGCTGGTACTAGGTCAGTAGGGCATTTTTTTTCCTCAGGGCTTGTGCTTTAAAACGATAAAAAAAAAACATAGTCCAAAAAAAAAAAAAAAAACAGTTTTTGGGGGTTTATTTCTAACAAACTTAAGTCCTAAGTCCTGCAAATCAATGTTTCCTCAGGGCTTGTGCCAAACAAGCTTAAGTCCAACAAATCAATGTTTCTTCAGGGTTTGTGCCTCTAATAAGTCTAAGTCCTACAAATCAATGTTTCCTCAGGGCTTGGACCTCTAACAACTAATCTAACAAATCATCCTCTACAACATATGCTATCAAGTCGAGTATCAGTCCACCCCAGTGGCAGCTTATGTCAGGGGGTTCCTAACTATCACTTTACATACAAAGTTCTTATTTTATTTTATTGATTTATTTTTTTATTAACTGTCCCCCCAATCCCAGTAACCCCCCCAAAAAAAATTCCCTGTTCAACTGATTCCTTCTCCATTCCCCACCCACACAGGCACCCTCATGCCTTTATGTTTATACTATGCCTTTGGGAAATAAAATAATATTTGTTATGTGTTGTATGTATATTCAATGTTTCCATTGATTTCAACAGAATGAGCTAGGTGAAAAAAGTGGAAAATCAGCACTTTTCGCTGGAAATTATTTGCAAAGCTGGAGGTGCCATTATTATCAGATTCCAGTTTTAAAGGGATATTTTTGTCCATCCCTAAGCATTGAATTATTGAAAGGAGAACATATGAAAAAGAAACCATCTTTCTTTTTTTATTTTAGTACTTTTCTGTAATTTGTAAATCACCAGCTAAAACTCAACCAGCTTCATTTTATATTTCACTGATTTAGCTATCAATATTTTGGGAGGAAGCTTATTCCATGTGCTAGTGTCTTTATCTTTTTAAGAAAATGCTTTAGTAGGTGCTTCTAAACTCTTTGTTGCACCTTTATAAAACTTCTACTTAAAGTGGACTCTAAATGTAGTTTTTAATCTCATTAAATACATCTATCTATTTCCCTTACCTTATGCTTTTTCTTTTTCACACAGTACAAAGGTTTTAGAGACTTTTGGTTTGAAACTGATCCCCCCACCCCCACTGAAGGCAGGATTTGGAAAGGAGACTATTCTTCTTTAAACCTTTAAAAAATAACACAAGTTAGTAGTGGATACATTTTATCTGTTAGGCCCAAGACAAAGGTACTCTGCTACATAATTGGTGGTCCTGCCCAGGACTACAAAATCTGTCAGACTTTATTTTGTTGGAAGTAAATAAGTTCTGGCTTTTAAATCTACTTGGATCCACTTGGATAATAAAGTACATCATCTTTACCTCAATGGCTCTTAACCTATTCATTTGCTCAGTCCTGTATCCCCTGGATATGATCTTCCACTGAGCCCTGTACCCTTGCAGAGTGGAAATGTAAATTGAAAGAAGCCTTTGAGATAGAGAAGTGCTCATTTGATTAAAGGGATAGTAATACTTCGTTTTAACTTTATTTTATTTTGTAGGCATTAAAAAAACATGAAGAATGATATAAGTCTTATCTCTCAAACCTTTATGGTTTATGAGATATTCACAAGCAAAGTTCCCCTCCCCGCCCCTTTTACCTAGTGTAAGCCATCTCTTCTCAGATGTGAGTCTGGTTGTATGACAGTACAGATAACAGAAGGGGACAATTTTCTTTGTATGAAAACAATGAAAGCCCTTCCCCCCTTGACAAGTTTTTCAGCTTTTTCCCTTATCTTAATTGAAGATTGTCCCTCTCTGCAATCTACCTGGGCATCTCCCTTCTGATCTGGTTGAACGGGGGGGGATACTTTGTTTGTGAATATCTCTTAAACCATAAAGGTTTGAGAGATAAGACTTATATCATTCTTCATGTTTTTTTAATGCCTACAAAATAAAATAAAGTTAAAATGAAGTATTACTATCCCTTTAACATGTTGTCTTCCTTTCAGACCCAATGAAATTCATGGGAGATTTAGTTTTACTCTTAGTTACTTCTGTTGTAAGGTGCTGCGTACACTGTGTGGCACCTTATAAATAAAGATATGTATACACAAATACATACATACACAATAACTTAACTGTGTAAAATATATTATTATTGTTATTATTATTATTTTTCTCTCTCCCCTGTCCCACTGATTTATTTGATCTAGCTTCTTCTTTTTTTTTTTTTTTTCTCTGAGGTTTCTATTGACCTAGTGCCCAAGCACACAAAGTTTGTTTTAATATCCCTGTTAATGGGCTCTGGGTTATCTCTGGACTCTCTTGTGGGACCTTGGACAGTGTTGTCTAAGGAATATTATACAAAATGGACTTGTCTCCATCAAACTGGTTATGATAAATGTCAACTATTTTTTCCTTTCTTTAAGTTTTTACTATCCCTTCTTTTGTAATCAGATAATTTCCTTTTTATACTATTTTTAACACCTTAAGGATCTTGTGGCTGGTAGTTTTGATTCAGGGATCCCTGAGCACCGTACAGCCGTGCAGGGACCCCTGAATTCAGTGACATGCCAGGACCATCACTGGTCCTTAAAGGAATAGTAATGTTAGGAAAGAAGTACAAACTATACGGTAGATACAATTAGAGAACTTCCACTTATTTGTGTCTCTCAAACCGTCATGGTTTGAGAGATTTAGGAAAATAAAGTTCCCCACTCTCTCCCCTTTTTGCTTGATGAGCTGTAAAGCTGTCAGAAGCAGATTCTGGTTCCTGGATCAGACGGCGGCTCTTCAGCAGCACCAGCATAGCAATACCTAAAAATAAATACTTCATCGGAACATGTGCCTGGTTTGCAAGCACACATTGTAGACCATTCCAATGAACTATTTATCTTTAGATATTGTTCTATCGGCGCTGCTGAAGAGCCACATCTGGTCAAGCAACCAGAATCTGCTTCTGACAGCTTTCCAGCTCGTCAAGCAAAAAGGGGAGGGAGCGGAGTGAGATACAAATAAGTACAAGTACTCTCTTTTAATTGTATCTACCATACAGTTAATACTTTTTTTCTGACATTACTATCCCTTTATGTCCAGGACAACCATAGCAGTCCTGGTACATCATTGGTCCTTAAGGGGATTAATATACAATAAATATTTAAAATATTTAAATAAATAAAAATATAAAAATTCTTCTGTTAGTGTAATATACTTAGTTAACTGTGTTCATATTGTGGCAAAATCTATATAAAAAATCCTACAGTATTCTTCTTATTGCTAATAACAATAATAATCTAAAAGTAAGATTAAGTAGAAGTTGAATAGAATGAGATGTAAAATTGTTAATGTTTTGATTTTACTGTAAAATATTACAGTAGGATTTGGGTTATGTTCACATCTTACTAATGACATACATCCATTGCACACTTTCATTTGTATGTTTACCTTAATTCACCTTTTGATATGAATATATTTGTAAGAATATGATTGTTGTGTGGCATATTCTCTTATGATTATACTCCTCTTTAGAGGTAAATGATTAAGAGTTGTAAGAAGAATAAGCTTTGTGATTTAAAATTTTAATCATTTCATTAAATAAAAAAAAATATATGGGGGATGTGGTCAAGAGCTGGACCTGAACTGATATGCATCCTGAGTGTCCTCCTTAAAAAAAAAAAAAAAGTTCAGCATGATGCCTTTGCAGATGATGCGGAGGACGAGTGGAGGCTGAGAGAGTGTGAGGGGCCTGAAGTTGCCTGCTTTTATGGGGGAAAGAAATACGGAGAACTGCCCCTCAACTGATTGCAGAGCAGGTCCAGCTATACTGCCAATCCTATTGAGGCAATGATGGGGATGGGCAAGTGGATGGAAAGGGTGGGACTAATACTCCCTAATTTCATAATGCAAGTCTAGGTTTGCCTCCTACGTTTGGTGTCAGATCCACACCTCATTAGGTCTCATCTGCTAATAACAAATCAGAACTTCTTGGGTCACACTGCTTAGTCAAAAATACTAATACCAATGAATAATTATGCAAGTCAATGATTAGCATTACAAAGTGAGGAATGGAGTGGTCCTATTATATACATTAGTAGCCCTGCCGTTATCCTAAACTATGAATTCTGCATCATATCAGAAACATGACACATGCAGTATACCTATAAACACACTGAAAGTCCAGATCTGGGAGTTCTAAACAAACCTAAGTGATGGCACATAGAACTACTAAACCAAACACCAACTGTGACACTGCTTCTGACTGCAAAACTGAAAGTAAGGAATACTTGATCCCTGCAGATTAAATTAGTTTGAGGGCAATCAGCATTGGACTGAGTATAAAGAACATCAAAGATAAACTAGAGATTCACAGGCTGTCAGGGCAATAAATCACAGCCTAACCAAAGAGACTGACCCTCCACATCATGGCTATTCTGTTTATTCTATGTATCAAACACTTCTGTCTCCATTCTCCTACATAAAGTTCCTTCCCTACAAGTCTCCCTAAACTAAGCTTCAGCTCCAGATTATTAACCTGTTTTCACTAGCTCTAAAATGCTCTTCACCTCATCAACACAGAGAAGCATTATGTGAGAGCATGAAACCCCTGTTATACCATGACTGTGTAAAAAGAAGATAAACTTGCCATGTGACGGCGAGAAATTCTGTCATTTCATTGAATTCATTTCAATGAGCTAGGCGAAAAAAGTGAAACAACTGAACTGATTGTGAAATATTTCCTGCTTGATGAAAAGTGCCATTTTTCTTCTGTTTCTGTTTTGAGGCAAAAACTTTCTCCCATCACCACTTGTCACTTGGCGGGGGAAGTTCAGTATTACCACTGATTTCAATGCAATGAGCTAGGCTGTTGAGGCAAAGAGTTTTGCCCATCCCTATTGGTGTCTAGCATTCAAGGGACAAAAACCTCAATTTAAATCAATAAGAAGCTATTTTTGCTTCTTACTGCTTTAACATCAGTATGTTTATGGTGAGCTAGTGCAGGACCTGGCAGGAAAAAGCTGAACATGTTGGCTAGACCCCTTCTAATACATTAGCTGTTTACACACTTTATATTCCATGGCAGCAACTATGGCATTGGCATTATAATTTAATCTCATTAAATGGAGTTTTTTTATAATTAAAGTGTCAGAGCAATATTCAGCAAATTGCTTTACAATGTGTTTCACACCCTTTGGAACTCAAATGGTAAAATTAGAGCAGGCTGTGCTGAGCATATTCAGAACAGAAAAATGAAACCTACAATAAAGCTATGTTTAAAAAATGTACTATATATAATCATAAGTTTTAACAAATATTTTAGGTGATATTTCAGTGGTCATTATCATTTTTAATGATTGCAGAGGTCTAATTTGTGGTGGACAAAAAAAAGAAAAGAAAAAGGGAGTTAAATTAATTACGAATGTGCAGTATTTTTCTGCTATAAGAAGAAATCAGTGAAAATACAGAGCATTCTTCCTCCCATGGAAATTCACATGAAAAGTTCCCTTTTCTTTAACTCTACTGTGGGATGGAAAAATGTGGCCTAGATGCACTAAAATTCAAAGAGAGCTACAAATGTTGATGTCCTGTCAGAGTAGTGTCTTAGGTACATCAACAATATTCTCTAAAGTGTCTATGACATTACATCACCAGCACTCAGACAAAAATATGTCCACATCGACATCAATCTGACAGGTTTACAAATTTTCATTCATCACATCAACAGAAGCCTATTTCCATATGGAAATGAGACATGATGAGACACTTTCGTATGCAAGGGGTTGTGTTGATATGTTAACGTAACACTTAGACACAGTCACTAAACCCCAGTAGCAGCCTCTGCTGTCGATGTTCACAGTCTCAACTTCACTTATGTGTAACATAGGTTAAATGTTTTTTATTTAAAATGCTGGCAATTGTCGCCTGAATGGATTGCCTATCCTACTGGATAGGTGATCCATGCTAAGGGGGTGTCAGGTTTAGGACACCCTTGAGGTCTGAACTATATTTGTTTTAATACAATGTAACATAACATAAGCCTATACACAAACAGGCAAGGTATGCCTTTGAGTACCAGAGGGGTAGCAAACGCAAATCAAAGCAAGGTGTTGCTACCTCTCTGATACTCAAAGGTTTAAGTGTCAAATAAAGGGAAGTGTATGACCAGCACAATATGCTGAATAGGAGCAATATATGTCAAATTACTAAGGGGGAGGGGTTAATATGTTGAAGGGGGGCACTCTGTGTCAGATTTCTATAATGTGAGGAACAATACCATTGTGTATTAGAGCCATATACATTGCCTGACACCCCCAGTCTTTTCCCCTTGCCCAGGCAGTGGCCATAGGAATTTGTGACTAGCAGTGGGCAGGGGGAAAAGGCTGAAGATGGTCAGACAGCGTACATGGGGATCTGTGATCACCAGTGATCAAAGGAACAAATGTGGGGCCAAGCAGTGTAAATGGGGTTCTATGGCTGGGGGGCTAGTCATAGCCACAAATCTCCATAGATGGTGAGTGCCCCCAGTCTTGTTCCCCTGTGAGTGCAAAACATGTATAATATATGATACATAGGTTAGGGGATAATTGTGTAGTGTTTGGTGTACTATTTTTGTGTATTTTAGCCCTTTGAGTGCCACAGGGGTGAGCAATGCACATTCCCTGTGGCACTCAATGCTGTTCATGGCACCGGAAACCTCCTCCTAATCCCCTACTGGCCAAGTAGGAAAGCAGAGAAAGAATGCTGTTCAGCTTCATGATGTTGGAGATGCATGAAGGAAGTATATCCATTCCACACTGATAGCACTTCAACAATGTATGCTAAAGGGACCTTCTCCACCCCTCCCCTTGCATCCAACAATTTTATTGAATATGTCGATGAATGTGTAGATTGAAATGTCAAAGATCATATCTATGGAGTATCGACTTTTAGTGAATCTAGGCCTGTGAGTTTGAGTATGTGCATGTGTATGCATGATGTTTGCATGCATCCCATTCCTGACATGATTGTGGAAAAAAACTTAGTGCTGTATAAACCAAGGTTCTCAACTTTCTGGGCATAAATTTCACTTGCATGTCCGTCCTGAGGTAATTTCCACTGAGACAATGAATATAGGAAATACTAATTTCTGCACATCCCATAGAGATGATGCCATATGATCTGGTGTGGGAATGTTTGCAAAGAACATGCAGCAAAAACCATTGAAAAGAATCATCCTGAAAATCAGTATGCTTGAAAGAAATCCACACAAACCAATTGATCCATGGGGACAAGTAAAAATTCCCATAACTCCCATTGGTGTAAATGTAGCTTTTAGCCCTTTGCATGCTAGAATGTTTTCCGAAAAAATATGTTGGAGACCTCTCAAGCATTAAAAGATTAAAAGCCCAATTTAAATCAATGTAACATTTAAATTATTCCTACAATGCAAATGGTTTACCCCATAATTCCCCCAATTTTCTTTTGAACATAGATATTAAGTGTTCTCATCACTCACCTGTGCAAACTCCTTATTAAGAATCATTTGCTCCATCAGAGAAGATTCATTATGGAAAAGATGAGGCTGCATATGACTCCACATATGGGGAAACCACCAAAATTCATCCACTGATCTTAACAATAGGTCATCTCCTTCATCCTCCTCAAAAGTCCCTGCAAGAAAACATATGTTTTGTAACCTAAATTATATTCATTTCTTTTAAAAGTAAACGTAATAATCATACTGATAAAACCATTAACTTCAACATAAATCCTCACCCACTACATATATGCTTTCCACACTATCTTGCTAAATCTGTGGTGAAGTAATAGTGAACATATCTACAATATGGCCATATCGACAAAAATAAAAGCTGTAAAATGTTGGGGCAAACTAAATGTGGCAGATGGCATAGACAGGAACTTGCCTGATCTGAGGTGTTTTTATGGAGCAGGCAAGTTTAACTTATTATTAGTTATAAACATATAACTTAAGCTTACTGTTTATTATCCATTGTAAGATGCAGGTTATTGGTAAAAGTCAAGATTTGATGCACATAGTTTTTTGTATATATAGACAAAGTTTTTTTCTTGCTGCTCTCCTGACTACACATATATGTAACCATTTAAATACTGTTTATAATCTATCTTGAGTTCCAAGAATTTGTATATATATATTGTTTGTGTGTATTTTGAGGGGTTTTGGCTCCTGCCAGTACACAGGCTCTAGTTGAAATTATATATACCTCCCTAACTTCCCTTACAAGGGTTTTACTCACAGCAGTTGTAAGATGGCATCACAGTGCTTTAACTGCATTATACTAGATTAGGGCTTTACCTAATCTGAGGTACTGTAAAGGGTCATGCAAACTTCATATGATTTTGATCACAAATATGTAATTAAACCTCCCTGTTTATATGTATAGTAAGTTACAGGTAATTTATTGGTAAAAGTTAGGATTGGAGGCAGTAATGGCTTTACCTAATCTGAGGTACTGTAAAGGGTCAGGCTAACTTCATATGATTTTTATCACAAATATGTAATTAAACCTCCATGTTTATATATGTATATACTAGTTTAAAAGCCTGTGTACACGGGCCACAGTGCCACCCAGCAGCCTCGGTTGGCGCCCGAAGCCTCTCTGCTCACTGCCCGTGTTGCATTCATGCACAGTACAGAGTGCACCAACGTGGTGAGGCTGATACGGAGCGGGGCACTCTGAATTTGGAGCATAGTTCTCTCTGCTCACCTACCAAGCAGTTCCAGGAAGGTGTGAATAGAGAACTCCGGTCCAAATTCAGAGTGTCCCTCTTCGTATCAGCTGTGGCACGTTCGGGCACTCTGTACTGCGTATGAATGCAGCACACGCAGTCTCTACTGCGCATGACGGCTTCTGACAAACATCCTAGCAAATTATTATATAGGATATATATATATATATATATATATATATATATATATATATATAGTACGTTACAGGTTATTTATTGGTAGAAGTTAGGATTTGATGTGCAGTCTTTTTTGTTTAATTTTTATATATGTAGTTAAGATATAGTTTGCTGCTCTCCTAACTACACATATGTAATTATTTGAATACTATTCATATGCTAGTTTGATCTCACCAAGAATTTGTTTATTTTTATAAATACAATTTCCCATAGATTTAAATAGGACTTTAACTCCTTAAATTCCAGGTTTTCAATGCACAAAAAATCATTTCAGCATCCCTGACTATAGGAAGCACCTATTAAGCAGCAATGTTAGGAGGCTAACATTCTTAAAAAAAGAATCAACATCTAATACCATCTGAGTATCAGGTAGCAGAAGTGGAAAAGCATGATAATTATTATAATTGCTGCAAGAATCATGGAGGGCTGCCACCTTAATTGTAGGTTGTAACTTTTTTTCAGTTATTATCATTTTTACTAAATAATAGTTAGCCCGCATAGCAGAAGGCTTACAGAGAGAAAAGCCAGGTTAGCCAAACAAAAGCCATGAGCAAATACATTTTTGCAGGACTCAGGTTTGCCAAAAACACGTGGTATCTATAAAATAGTAACAAGAAATGACTAGTGCTCACCTACTTCCAAGTTGTTACTAGTCTGGTATATAAGATATAGTTACATGATCTTCCAGTGCCTGGACCGTAGAGCGAGAAGGTAATGGTGAGCCAGGGGTTTTGCTTGCCATCGAATGTTCAGCCTGTGGTTGGGTTTCTCTATTCTTTCTATTCTTTTATTTCTGCCTTGCCTCTTGTTGTATTTGGGGAGAGTCAGAGGGTACAGCAAAAGAGGTATCAAAGAAATATATGTGCTCATATGTCTTCTTTCATTCAACGCCAACTGATATTGTCTCAAAACTCACCAATATAACCTGGATGCCCAGCCATCTCAGTCCTTCCATGACCGCTCTCCTTGATATTGGAACCACAAACAGATGCAGCTGCACTTCAAGGATTTTGAGCAGGTAGAATAACGTGTATAAGCTCTTCATTGATGTATAAAACACAACTCTTTTATTGGCACAAAGTTAGAAAGCAGCAAAATACAACATGGAATGGCGGAGGTTTAGCAGAACATGAACAATGGAGTACCAAACTCCATTTAAAGCATTTCATGCTGATCAGTGCTTACTCATAGACTCATAGACACAGTCTATGAGCAATCGCTGATAAGAGTGAAACGCGTTAGACGGAGTTGGGTATTCCTTTGTTCGTGTTCTGCTACACCCCTGCCATCTCATGTTGTATAGTGCTACTTTTTAACTTTGTACCAATAAAGGAGTTGTGTTTTATACATCAATGAAGAGCTTATATATGTTATTCTTCCCGTTCAAAATCCTTGGAGTGCGGCTGCATCTGTTTGTGGTTCCAACAACAACAGAGGTACCTGATTTATTTGGTGGGGGTTTGGCTTTAATATGTTTCACATAAATGTCATGGTGTCTGTGTTTCATATGTGTTATCAGGGTGGCTGTGCCAAGGTGCATTCCCTCCTTTCCTCTTTTCACTGATTTATCACAAATTGTGCACAGTGCTGTCACTGATGACAGCACTGTGCTTACTCCAAGAGAAGAACAGTCTGTATCTGGGCATTCTTAGTACTAGTAGTAGCGGTGAGACTGCTCTCACCACTACATCTCTCCCCATCCCCCGGAGAATCACAAGAAACCCTAACAGGTGCAGCACTGGTTGAAGGCACAGCAATGGAAGCAGACACAGGCAGCTGACCTGGCATGCTCACACTACTGCCCTCTTCTTCCTCTGCCTCTGACACAAATGTCCCCAAGACCCCTAGGGTTGATGTAGGGGAACTGAACATCATTGGGTCTGGGGAATCAGGACATCCAGACCCTTTCATGTTGGTAGTGGTCACTTCCTCCTTCTCAGACTCACTGGAAGCATAACGGTACTTCCAGCTCCTCCTTTTATTATTATTCTCTTGCTCATATTGATAGCAGTCACTATGAGCCTCTCCTGCCTCTATTTCTCTACTAAAATCAAAGAACAGCAGTCTAGCACCCTCTCTCTCTCTCTCTCTCTCTCTCTCTCGCTCTCTTTAGCTGCTTGTATTGTGTTTCATTTCCTAGAATACTTCATGTTTTCATAGAGAAAAAAACATGTCATTAAAGGGGTGAAAACTTTCTAGCCATTGAAAAAATAGTGTAACATTTTTGTCAATGAGCAAAAAAGGCAATGTTTTTAATCACTTTATTAACCCTTTTAGTGCCAGAGAGGTACAGAATGCATTGTAAAGCAAATTTTCTCGTGAAAAAGCAGACCACCACGTGGTTGTCTCAGATGTTTCCATGGGAACCAAATGGACAAGACTCTGCAAACTACTTTTACAGAACAGTCACAGCAAGCATGAGACTGGCTAACACAAGAGAAAGTGTTAAAACAATTGAATGGTGTTAAGGTAGACAAAGCCCCAGGGCCAGATGGTATACACCCACGGGTACTTAAAAAGCTAAGCCAGGCCCTGGCCAGACTATTATATTTGATTTTCAGGGATTATTTTATTTCAGGTATGGTGCCCATGGATTGGCGTAAAGCAGATGTGGTGCCCATATTTAAAAAGGGATCAAAGTCACAGCCAGGAAACGACAGACCTGTAAGCTTGACATCTGTGGTAGGGAAGCTTTTTGAAGGGTTGCTAAGGGAATATATTCAAGAATTCTGCTGGAACAGAAATATCATTAGCAGGCGCCAGCATGGCTTTGTGAAAGACAGGTCTTGTCAAACTAACTTGATCGCATTTTATGAAAAAGTGAGTAAAAATATAGATGCGGGAGCAGCGGTTGATGTGATCTATTTAGACTTTGCCAAGGTATTTGATACGGTTTCACACAAGAGGTTACTGTACAAATTGAATGAAATAGGCCTAGGGAAAAGCGTTTGTGTGTGGATTGGAAATTGGCTGAAAGACAGAATTCAAAGAGTGGTAGTAAATGGCAAGTTCTCCAATTGGATAAACGTGATAAGTGGAGTACCCCAGGGATCTGTCCTGGGTGAACTTCTTTTTAATTTGTTTATTAATAACCTCCCAGAGGGCATAGGGAGCCATATATCAGTGTCTGCTGATGACACAAAATTAAGTAAGGTAATAAAGTCTGAACTGGATCTGTCTTCATTACAAGAGGATTTGGACAAATTGAGTAACTGGGCAGGCAAATGGCAAATGAGATTCAATATAGACAAGTGTAAAGTTATGCATTTTGGGTATAATAATAAAAATGCAATATATAGTTTAAATGGTGTTTCTCTGGGAAAATCTACTAATGAAAGGGATTTGGGAGTAATGGTAGATAATAGACTTAGCAGTAGCATGCAGTGCCAGCTGGCAGCTGCAAAGGCCAATAATATATTGGCATGTATTAAAAGGGGTATTGACTCAAGGGAGGAAGATATTATTATGCCTCTTTACAGGTCCATGGTAAAACCCCACCTAGAATATGCTGATCAATTCTGGGTGCCCTTTCTGAAAAAGGACATTATGGATCTACAGAGAGTGCAGAGGAGGACTACAAAACTAGTAAGGGAATGGAAAGTTTTAGTTATGAAGAAAGGCTAGAAAAGTTAAACTTGTACACACTAGAAAAACGGTGTCTTAGATGGGATATGATAACACTATATAAATATGTTCAGGGTCCATACAAAGGACTCTCCAAAGACCTGTTCATTAACAGAACAGTACAAAGAACAAGGGGCCACCCACTTACACTTGAGGAAAGGAGATTTAATCTACAACAGTGGAAGGGTTTCTTTACAGTAAGGACAATAAAGGTATGGAATTCACTGCCTGAGGAGGTGGTGCTATCGAATACATTAGATGCCTTTAATAAGGGCCTGGATACTTATTTAAAAGAGCATAACATAGAGGGTTATGTACGTTAGTATAGTATATAATATTTAGTTAGGGCTTGTTGATCCAAGGATAAATCTGATTGCCATTTGGAATCAAGAAGGAATTTTTTTTTCCCCATTCAGGGTACAATTTGAAATTGCCATATTGAGGGTTTTTTTTTGCCTTCTTTTGGATCAATGATGATAAACAGGAATAGGAAAAGGGTTGAACTAGATGGACGCAAGTCTTTTTTCAACCTAAATTACTATGTTACTATGTTACTATGTAACATGATGGGACCTTTTGCCCACCACTACCAGCCAGTACCTGCAGTTAAGCCTTCAAGAGCAGGACCCCCTCTCCACTTGTATTGGTCTGTTTTTTTATGTTACTTTGCATTTTTCCTCCTTTGTTCAGCAGCAAGGAATTACTAAAAGATCATAATGGTAATTATAATAATAATAATATAATACAGCTCAAATATGTTTGTTTCAAAATTCCTCCACTTTTACTTTTGGAATGTGGTCTATGTGATTCATACATATGGCTAGTTGGATTACAAGAACCAGCTTGATGTAATATAGTAATGCGAAATCAGAATTTAGCTGAGAAAAAAGGTACAGAGGGTTATATGCAAATTAAAAAAAAGGAAAAATTCTCAGGCAAATCAGTCGCACCATACTAAACAAATAAAAATTCCCTTGACTTAAACTGGGCTTTCAATACTTCAAGATATTGTTTCACAATATGCTGGAAACTTGTCTCTAGGGATGGGAGAAAATTGTTCCCGTGGGAAACTTCCCCTCAAAAAAGTATAGTTTTCAGCTTCCAGGCAGGAAATTTCATCCATATAGAAACATGCAGATTTTCCACCATTTTCCTAGAATCACAGAAACATTCACCAAAATTCTTCCCTTTCTCTCCCATGTTACTCAATGAAGCAAAACTTCCCACTCATATACTGTCTAAACCTTTAGATTCCTGCACTCTAGTGTGGTGTATTTTAGTTGAAAAGCAGATTGGGATGAGACAGGAAAAAATAAATAATTTCAAATCAAATAATAAAAAAATTAATTGGTTACATAGTGGTTCATAGTGATGGCTGATACCATGACCACCATCACTGTTCAAAAAAATAAAAAAATAAATGCTGGATGGGCCCTGACACCAGTGCCTCTTAAGAGAAATGTCTCACTAACACTAGCAGTGGCACCTCGAGTGGGGACTGTGAGTAGGGATGGGCGGAAGTTGTCACTGTGTTCCCGCAAGAAATTTCTTGAAAACCACGTAGTTATCCGCTTTTTCAGAGAAAATCCGCTTTAAAACTATTAAAATTTTCACATCTTTCGCCCACTGCCCAAAATCTTTCACCATTTTTTCAATGGCTAGAAAGTTTCTGCCGATTTATTTACGTTGTTTTCGCACTTCCGCTATAAAAACGTGACATTTTTGCTGAAGGCAGACACAATAGAAGCAGCTACAGAGAGATATAGACGTGCTGTGCTGTTCTGTGATATTTTGCAAAAATTGAGCAAGAGAGGCTCATAGTGACTCCTATCACTATGAGCAGCAGAAAGAGGAACTAGAAGCACCCTTGTTATGTGTCCACTGAGTCTGAGGAGGAGGAAGAAGTGACCAGCAGTACTGAACCAATGCTGTTCAGTCCCCCTAAATCATCCCAAGGTATCTTGGGGAATTTAATGAGAAGGGAGGGAGAAAAGGGAATGGGAAGGAAGGGAGAAAAGGGAATGGGACGGGAGGGAGGAAAGGGTAGTACTAGTGAGAGCAGTACAGGTTAGCTGCCTGTGTCTGCTGCAAGACATGCTGCCCCTGCTGCCAGTGCCACTGTTGTTCCTGCAGCCACTAGTGTTGTAGCTGCTGCCAGATGTGCTGCCACTAGTGTTGTACCTGTTGCCAGATGTGCTGCCACTAGTGTTGTACCTGCTGCCAGATGTGCTGCCCCTGCTGCCACTAGAGTTGTACCTGCTGCCAGACGTGCTGCCACTAGTGTTGTACATTTTGCCCCTGTTGCCAGTACCACCATTGCTGTACCTGCTGCCACTAGTGTTATACCTGATGCCAGACATGCTGCCCCTGCTGCCAGTGCCACCATTGTGGTACCTGCAGCCACTAGTGTTGTACCTGCTGCCAGACGTGCTGCCCCTGCTGCCACTAGTGTTGTAACCGCTGCCAGACATGCTGCCACCAGTATCATACATGCTTCCCCTGCTGCCAGTACCACCATTTCTATACCTGCAGCCACTTGTGTTGTACCTGATGTTAGACGTGCTGCCCCTGCTGCCAGTGCCACCATTGCTGTACCTGCAGCCAATAGTGTTGTACCTGCTGCCAGACTTGCTGCCCCTGCTGCCAGTGCCACCATTGCTGTTCCTGCAACCACTACTGCTGTACCTGCTGCCAGTGCTGAACCTGCTGCCAGTGCTGAACCTGCTGCTACTGTTTCTTGTAGTACTCAGGGGGGAAAGAGAAAATGATGCCAAGTGTGACAGTAAGGGACCCTAAATCACACTTGCCATTCCCAAACAGTCCTGCCACTGCTAGTACTACTGCTACTAAGGTCCAGCAGATTGTTAACATTAGGAGTGAAGGAGGGGGTAATCAATAATATCCTCATATTACTAGTGACTGTTAGACTGAGGAGGAAGACTCTGTGGCTGAACTTGATTTGGTTGGTGTTAGTAGTAGCAGTAATGGGGAAGCAGCTGGAGTGGTAGGGGAAACATTGGAGAGCGTTCAGATTAGCGGTCAAGGGAGTCCACACCATTCCTCTGACCCTGGGACTGGGAGTCCTTCCCTTCCCTTCACTACCATGTCCAGGTGGAACATGATCCTAAAGAGACCAGAACTGGTGTTGGGGGAGGAGAGCAGGCTCAGAATTAATACCACCACCAGCAGGAGCACAGATCAGCTGCCTGTGCCTGCTGCTACTGCTGCTAGTGCTACTTTGCCTTCTTCTTAAGGTCAAAAGGAAATGGCAAGTGTGACATTAGGGGACCCTCTGCCACATTGTTCGTCACCTCCTCCAAGCAGCAGTGAGATGTCTGGAATAGAGCAGCAGCAACAACATGCAGGGTGGTGGTGGTGGTGATGATGCTGTAGAAGCTGGGGTGGAAGAAACACTGATGGCCTTTTTAGTAGAAACTGAGAAGGAATAAGAGACAGGGATGAGGATGGGCATTACCACTACCACTAGCAAATAACATTTTGGAATTAGAGGAATTTGCAACTGCTCTAATTCCTTCTGATGCTGAGATGCAAGGGCAGCAGGATGCTGAGAAGCAGGCTAGTGTGCACAGACCACTTGTCACGGTTTGTTTTGACTCTCAGACACAGAGTAAGATAAAAATAAAACTTTATTGAAAAGTTTAATGGGATCCCTCACGGGTCCTGAACATACACATATATCACATGTACATAATGGGTTCAAACAGTAGTATTTGCAAGATACAGCATGGTAGGCTCTACCGGCCTTGCCAATATACCGGGCAATGCAGCCTAGAGGTCAACAAGAAAATCTAACTGTGGATCTAATGGCCTTGCCAATATACCGGGAAAGGCAGCCTGGAGGGTAACAATCAATCTGCATATGGCTCTACCGACCTTGCCAATATACCGGGCAAGGCAGTCTGGAGGGTAACAATCAATCTGCATATGGCTCTACCGGCCTTGCCAATATACCAGGCAAGGCAGCCAGGAGGACAGAAGGACAGTTCCACAAATGCTGAATAGATGGGACAGCAGCATAAGATGGAACAGTGGAGCAAACCAGTATCACAACCAGGGAAACCAAACCGGTTCAACAATGGAGGCAGCAGCAACCGGTGAATGAAGGGTTAACCAGTACCGTGCACTGGACAACAGTGTAGCAAACCGGTTCTATATAGATGGATCAGCAACCGGTAATGTGGAGTAAACCAGTATTGTGTATTGGACAACAATAGCGTCTAACCGGTTCTATACTAGCGAATCATCAACCGGTGAATGTGGAGTAAATCAGTACCACGTACTGGAAGACAGGAATGCCCAACTGGTTCTATAAGTGGAATCAGCAACCGGTTAATGTGGAGTAAACCAGTATGGTGTATTGGACAACAATAGCGTCTAACCGGTTCTATACTAGCGAATCAGGAACCGGTGAATGTGGAGTAAACCAGTACCACATACTGGACTACAGGAATGCCCAACCGGTTCTATATACGGAATCAGCAACCGGTTAATGTGGAGTAACCCAGTACCACGTACTGGACTACAGGGACGCCCAACCGGTTCTATACAGCAAGATTAGCAACCAGTGAATGTGGATTAAACCAGTACTGCGTACTGGACAACAGTAAAGCCCAACCGGTTCTATACAGCCAGATTAGCAACCGGTGAATGTGGAGTAAACCAGTACCGTGTACTGGACAACTGTGAAGCCCAACTGGTTCTATACAGTGGAATCAGCAACAGGTGAATGTGGAGCAAACCAGTGATCAGAATGTCGCCCAAGCGACCCAGCAGCCAGATGATGACAGTGAGGATACAGCAGCAGGAACAGCAGACAAGCCAGGACGACCACTGGAACGACAGGACTGCCAACCAGGTCAGGAACGGAGCAGGAACAACGGCAGCACGGGATCAGGAATGGAAGCAGGAACGGCAGCCCAACCGCATCTGGAACGGAGGCAGGAACCACGCAGGAGAGGCACCGACTACTGGAGAATGCTGACACTGGTAGAAGAGCGAAACAGGCCCAAGGAACAAGTACGGGTACAGGCAGGTGACTGCTGACATAGAGACACCACGAAAGGGCAGCCAAAAGGTGTCTCAGCCCAGTCTATATAGGCAATACTGGGTGGGCAAAGGACAGGCGGCCAATGGAGAGTACACACACCTGACTGACAGCAGAAGTCAGCAATCACGGGCACTGTGATACCACCCTAGACACAGTGGGAATGGGGTCAACAAGTGATGCAGGACTAGGACAGGTTCCATTTGCCAGCAGTAGCAATACTCCTGATCCTAGCTGCAGTGCTGAATCTGAGGCAGTAGCAGAAACAGCAGCAACACTATATGCTGCCACAGACAATGAAGGGGAATGTGGAGGACAAGAAGAAAGAGGCCATTCTTCTCCATCTGAAGTCATCATGGGTGTGGGACTATTTTTCTCTTGGGAAGGCACAGTGCAGTCATCAGCAACGGCACTGTGCACAATTTGTGAAAAGTCAGTGAAAAGAGGAAAGAAGGGAACACAACTTGGCACCATGACATTTAGGTCAAACATGTTAATGACAAACACACACCATAGAAATCAAGCACCGCTTTTGCTGTCCCTGACTCTCTAGAAAGGCATTTTAATTTTTTTCTCAGGGCTTGTATTTTGAAAAAAAATAAATAAATAAATAAATAAAAAAAAACCCTAGTCCTACAAAAAAATAAAAATTTTTTGGTGGATTTGTTTCTAACAAGCCTAAGTCCTACAAATCAATGTTTCTTCAGGGCTTGGGCCTCAAATAAGTCTAAGTCCTACAAAGGCCTCTAACAACAAATCAAACAAACCATCCTCTACAAAATACTCTATCAAGTTAAGTATCAGTCCACCCCAGTGGCTGCTTATGTCAGGGGGTTCCTGTCTCTATCACTTTACATACAAATGTCTTATTTTATTTTATGATTTATTTTTTTATTAACTTGCCCCCCAATAGCAGTCAAGAACCCCCCCAAAACAAATTCCCTGTTCAAATGATTCATTCATTCACCAACACAGGCACCCTCCTCAGACCCCTTCATACCATGTCTTATGGTTTCTATTTTATTTTATTTTACTTAGGATTTATTTTTTATTAACTATCCCCTAATCCCAGTAAATAACCCCCCAAAAATCATCCCCTGTTCAACTGATTCTTTCCCCACACCCCACCACCACAGGCACCCTCATATCCCTTTTATACTATGCCTTTTTGAAATTAAATAGTATTTATTTTATGTTGTGTGTAACTTCTATGTTCAATGTAATGAGCTAGGCGAAAAAAATAGGAAACAAATGGAAAATCAGCACTTTTCCAGGGAAATTTTTTGCCAAGTGGAAAGTGCCATTTTTTGCCGATTTCAGTTTGAGGTGGAAATTTTCACCCATCCCAAACTGTGAGACCACATTACTCAGATCCAGTGAGGGCAAGTAACCCAACATTATCCCTCCCTTGTGATCTGGGGGCAACAGACTTTCATCTGCCTCAGCAGCAGGATGGTGATGAAAAGGCTAGAGGTGTGCCAAAGACTGAGCACCATGGCCACCATGGGACTGGTTTCTTCAATCAATGATATGTGACCAGGACCTGCTCCACTTGCCATCCTCCAATTGCACAAAAAATAACCACTTCCTGGTTGTCAACTGCTGCACAGATTATATATATATATATATATATATATATATATATATATATATATATTTATTTATTTTTTTTTTTTTTTTGTGAAAGCATTTTGCCAGAAAGAATACATTGAGATTGTCTCTTTTTTTAATATATCTGGGACTCATTTTATCTACCTCAAAGGGGTGAAAGGATGATTTGACCTCACTATGACTAGATCCTGCAACCATGTGATTTGAACAGATTCTACAGCTGGTGCATTAACCAACTGAGCCATCTCACCAGCTAATGGATGTGGACTCATATAGAAGCCTATCAAGTGGAAGAAGACTCGTTTATAAAACTAACAGCTTCAATTATAACAGCAAGAATCGATTACTTCTATTGGACAGTCTGAACTTTTATTCTTATTTACACAAGTGGATCTCATTGCATCATCTTGTGCATCATCTTGTGCAGATAGATAATCTAAATCATGAAAGTTACAAGTTGTGATCCATTGGTGGAGTTATAGGTTAAGTTGGTGTTGATTATATTATAAGTGAAGTATAATATTTATATGTATGGTCTGCTCATATAATATATCAGTCTATTAACAACTTGGAAGTAGTTTGGGGCACCAGTCTTTTCTTGTTACTATTTTATAGATACCATGTGTTTTTGGCAAGCCTGAGTCCTGCAAAAAAGTATTTGCTCATGGCTTTTGTTTGGCTAACCTAGCTTTTCTCTCTGTAAACCTACTGCTATGCGGGCTAACCATTATTTAATAAAAATAATATTAATAATAAAAAAATGTTAAAATCTACAATGAATGTGGATGTCCATGATTCCTACAGCAATTATTATCATTATCATGCTTTTTCCACTTATGCTACCTGATATTCAGATGGTATTAGATGTTGGTTCTTTTTTAAGAATGCTTGATAGGCGTGTCCATCAGTCAGGGATGGGCTGGCCTGGGGAGGTAGGAGGCAATTGCCCTCTGGGCCAGTCATATGTCTGGGCTGGTGGGCCACTATCATCCTCAATCTACCGCTTGCTGCTCTAAATTTAGCTAAACAATAATACCACCAGCTTGTAATTGAACTGGAGCTACATAAAAGATCCAGAAGAGCTCCAAATAGGGCTACTCTAGCAGCATAACCCATTTTCATTCTAAGCACTATGGTATCATTAGTAAAGCTTTATTTAAATTGCAAGCTCTGTAGTATCAGTAGTGTAGCCCCATTTCAATTGTGAACCTTGTGATATTACTTGCGTTACTTCACAACATTAATGCCAGTTTAAAAATTAACAAAAGGTGATGGGCCAGTGGGCTTGACGGATAGTGACTTGATTATAGTTGTAGTTGCTAGCCCTCCCAAGCTTACAGTCATTTACAGTATAACACATTGCACTGAAAACATGCTCAGATGTAACACTGGCTGGAGGGCAACTAAGGGTTTCCAAGACTGTTCATGTCAGTGCCGGCAACACACATTGTTTGCCAGTAGTCTATGGGGATCATTGTTTCTGTCAAGAGCATAGCTATCCTGCAAGTATGCTGAAACCATCTCACCTGCAGTGAGACCACTCCTGGGAGCTACAAGGTGTTCCTATTTATCAGTTTCCAACCCATACTCTGCCACCAGTGCCGCCTCCCCCACCATCACAAATGTTGGATTGCTGCCCCTGAGTCTCCCTGTGTTCATAAATATGTTGAGAATGGGATGTTCTGGTTGATGTTGCTGCTTCTGCTGCTGATGGCATAAACCCTTTGCTGCCTTCCTTTTCAGTATGTTGTCTAGCAGGTTTTTTGGCCTTAACATCCTCCCTCTCATACTCTACAGTGCCACCCTGCACTCAATCATTGGGCATATCTTTGCTTATTCTGTGACAGAATCCGATTCCTCATTGAGTTACTGCTGACCATTATGACTCCTTGTGTCAACGTGATGATGCTTTGGCAGAAATTCTGACATTTTGTGAGTTTTGAGAAGAAGTCAAAAAAGCTTTTTTAATTCTGTATTTATTAAACATTTTCATAGAAAGTAAGCATACCAATACAGTAGTGATACTGAGAAGTACATGCAGTGTCAAGAAGAATGTGCAACAAACTTTGATTCATGTAGAAGCGAACAGGCATGAGGTCTTCCTTAATCTTCTAATAGTAACAACCCCCACCCCCCACAGCAACCAAACCCCCATGCACCACAAGAGGACTTTTTAGTTCAGTCGCTTGTATAAGATATTCATGGGCCTAGAGTTTCTTCAAACCTCTTTGGGTGACCTCTGTGTATGGAGATCAGTGTGGGATGTTTTTGGTTCATAATGTTCAAACAGCAAGTATGTGTGGGGGACCTGTCAGACATCTAGACAAAAGTGACAACTTTGAGCGCCATTACCAGGGTTTCAAAGAGGAAAGATTCTATGAGACTTGAGTTTATCATCAGGTGTAATTGAGAGGATAGCTAACTTGGCAAAATTCACCTATCCAGAATACCCTTCAGTATAGCAAAGACCTCGGTCCAGGTCAGTACTTCCCAAGAGCTGCAAATAATATGGAGAAAGGTGCCCCTCTCCATTTCAAATATACCTAAGCAAACTTTATTTATTGTAAAAAATATGGATAAACACAAATACAATTTTATTTGTTTCTTTCTATATGTTTTACAATAAACAAGTTTGATTCAGTATATTGTTTGGCTCACTGAAAGACTCTTCTTATCTGTGGAAGATACTCAGCATTTCCATGTATATTTTAATGGCAGATACCCAAAGCACCAACAAGGAGCAGATGCCCAGGAGCTGACCTTGAGAGGGAAAATAACATGATCTACAGTGAAATATGGGAGATCTGGCAAGATATACTATATATATATATATATATATATATATATATATATATATATATATAAATATATAAAAGAATAAGCCTCATTGCATAATTTATGGTACCTCACACACAGAACATAATTTATGTCTCCTCAGGACACACATTGAATAGAATGCCTCATTACATAATTTATGTCTCATTAGGAGACACAACTCCTATTGGGTGATTGAATGGGGACATTACTGCTCCCATTGGGTGATTCAATGGGGGCATGTTTATCATACAGGGAGTTGGCCCGCCCCCTCCAGCCCGCCCACCACTATCCAACTGACAAAAAAAATACAGCTGCCACTTGCTCCTGAAGTACGGGATATCAATAACTTCTCCTGGTCCACACACACTCTCAATCAGGATTATGACCCCACAAACACACTGTTTCACCTCCCAGAGATAATTGTAACCCTCCATACACTCTGTTTCAGTACAAGGGTATAATGTTCCCATAAAATACAAACTCAGGGATAAACTTAATAGCAACTCTTTTATTTAACTCTTCATCTCTTCAGTCACCTCACTAAATGTCTCAACTGTCACTCCTCCACTTCCTGCTTCCTAATTCCCGCCCTTTCTCCTTAAAGGGAGAGAGATGCTTTGCTGTATGGGCAAGCCTCAAACACCACTTTCTATTTGTTCCCTCAGCATATTGCTATGCTGCCTCAACTGAAGAGCCACCGTGTGTTATATTGCTATGTTACCTCAACTTAACCCTTTGAGTGCCAGAGGGGTACACCAGGGGCGTTTCTAGGTTCCAAAACGATCTGGGGCTAGAGCCCACAGCAAAATTCAACAGAATGCCTGCCACCAGTGGTAGTGATGATAATGCTATAGTGTGGAGTGAGTTATCCTTACACAACATATATGTTTATTTTACTAATCTATATATAATACAATGCAGAGAGTTAAGAAGTAAGCCATTTTATGTTCAACTCTTGCCATTGTTTTTTGTTCTAACTAACTGTTAGTTATTGTGGTGTAAACCAACTGTACCACAGGGAACAAATCAAAATTCCTGTCACATTAAATAGGGGTTTTAACTCCTTGAATGCTAGAGCGGTCTTCAATACATTGCAAAGCAATGCATTGGAGACCTCTCTAGCATTCAAGAGTTTAAAAACTCTATTCAAGTGCAGTGGATTTTAAGAACTTTTATTTGTCCCCTATTGTGCAGTTACATAGTTACATAGTTACATAGTAATTTAGGTTGAAAAAAGACTTGCATCCATCCAGTTCAACCCTTTTCCTATTCCTGTTTACCATCGCTGACCCAAAAGAAGGCATCTGACTCCAAATGGCAATCAGATTTCTCCCTGGATCAACAAGCCCTAACTAAATATTAATCCCAATACTAACGTGCATAGCCCTCTATATTATGCTCTTTTAAATAAGTATCCAGGCCCCTTTTAAAGGCATCTAATGTATTTGATAGCACCACCTCCTCCGGAAGTGCATTCCATACCTTTATTGTACTTACTGTAAAGAAACCCTTCCGCTGTTGTAGACTAAATTTCCTTTCCTCAAGTCTAAGCGGGTGGCCCCTTGTCCTGTGTACTGTTCTGTTAATGAACAGGTCTTTTGAAAGCCCTTTATATGGGCCTTGAACATATTTATATAGTGTTATCATATCCCCTCTAAAACGCCGTTTCTCTAGTGTGTACAAGTTTAACTTTTCTAGCCTCTCTTCTTAACTAAAACATTCCATTCCCCTTACTAGTTTTGTAGCCCTCCTCTGCACTCTCTCTAGTTCCATAATGTCCTTCTTCAGAAAGGGCGCCCAGAATTGAACAGCATATTCTAGGTGGGGTCTTACCATGGACCTGTAAAGAGGCATAATTATTAGTGATGAGCGAGCACCCCAATGCTCGGGTGTTCGGGTGCTCTGACCGAGCACCCCCGGAGGCTCGAGTGCTCGGCCGAGCACCCGAGCCCCATTGAAGTCAATGGGAGGACTCGAGCATTACACCAGGCACCCCCTGCTCTGATGAGGGGAGGGTGCCTGGTCCATAGGAAAAGGGCAGAAAAGGATGGAAACACCACAGAAATGGTTCAGGGACAGCATAGGGAGGATGTCTGGATGCATCTTGGACTCCAACATCGCTGCTGGGAACGATCTTTCGCCCGTAGTACGCCATTTTTACAAACTGACCGTAAAACACACAAAAAGGAAAATAAAAACGACTTTAGGCGAAAAATTGTTACCAAACAGTATTTGCTGTATATTTACTTGTATATCATCTGCAAATTCTGCAAAAAATTTCATCGATTTTTCGGAACTGGGGCCATGATTAAGAGGGAAACGTGCGCAGAGGCAAATTCTCCCAAAAATTTCCTAGATTTTTCTGAACTGAGGCCATGATTAAGAGGGAAACGTGCGCAAAGGCAAATTCTCCCAAAAATTTCCTCGATTTTTCTGAACTGGGGCCATGATTAAGAGGGAAACGTGCGCTGAGCCGACCATCTAAAACATTATGGGTGAGGGTCTGCTGCGGAGCTGACCATCCTAAACATTATATGCGAAGGCCCGCTAGTGAGCTGACGCTATGAAACATTATATGAGAGGGCCCGCTAGAGAGCTGACCCAATAAAACATTATATGAGAAGGCCCGCTGGTGAGCTGACCTATATAAAAATTGTCAAACAGGGCCCGCTGGTGAGCTGGCCCTATATAAAAATTATATCACAGGGCATATGGAAGAGGAGGAGGAGGATGAGAAGATTAAGAGTCAACCATATACCCGTTTTTTGGGTGGAAGGGGTGAATGGGAATACAGAGTATTCCCATCATTGTAAATAACATATATAAAGTGACTTTATGTTCCCCCGGGGCTTTCCTCCAGTGGAGTGGAGAAGTCAGGGGAAATCCAGGCCTTGTTCATTTTTATAAGTGTCAACCTATCAGCATTGTCGGTGGAAAGGCGGATACGCTTATCTGTTATGATGCCACCAGCAGCACTAAATACCCGCTCAGACAGAACGCTGGCGGCAGGGCAGGCCAGCACCTCCAAGGCGTAGAGTGCCAGTTCATACCAGGTGTCCAGCTTGGACACCCAGTAGTTGTAAGGCACAGAGGGATCATTGAGGACTCTGACACGGTCTGCTACGTACTCCTTCACCATCTTCCAAAACATTTCCCTCCTTGTGACACTAGGCTGCGCATCAGGGTGAGGGTGCTGGCGGGGTGTCATGAAGGTGTCCCACGCCTTGGAGAGTGTTGCCCTGCTTTTGTCGGAACTGCTGTGTGCTCCCCTTTTCTCCCCTTCTCGGTTGGCCAAGGTAGCACGTACTCTGCCGCCAGCGTTGTCAGATGGAAAATTTTGGAGCAATTTTTCAACAAGAACCTTCTGGTATTGCACCATTTTGCTTGTCCTCTCCACCGGAGGAATGAGAGATGAGAAATTCTCTTTGTAGCGGGGGTCCAGAAGGGTGAACACCCAGTAATCCGTGTTGTCTAAAATGCGTACAACGCGTGGGTCACGGGAAAGGCAGCCTAACATAAAGTCAGCCATGTGTGCCAGAGTACCAACAGGCAAGATTTCGCTGTCCTCACCAGGAGGATGACTCTCAATCTCCTCATCCTCTTCCTCCTCTTCTGCCCACCCACGCTGAAGAGATGGAACTAAAGTTCCATGGCTACCCTCTGTAGCGGAGGCAACCGTGTCTTCCTCCTCCTCCTCCTCCTCCGCCTCCTCCAATTGTCGCTGAGAAGACGAAGTGAGGGTGCTCTGGCTATCACCTTGTGTAAGCTCTTCCTCCCGCATTTCCACCTCTTCCACATGTAAAGCGTCAGTTTTAATTGTGAGCAGCGAGCGTTTCAGTAGACACAGAAGTGGGATGGTTACACTGATAATAGCGTTATCGCCGCTCACCATCTGTGTCGATTCCTCAAAATTGCGTAAAACCTCACAGAGGTCTGACATCCATTCCCACTCCTCACTTCTGATTACAGGAAGTTGAACGGAGAGGCGACGACCGTGTAACAGCTGGTACTCCACTACTGCCCTCTGCTGCTCACAAAGCCGGGCCAACATGTGGAAGGTGGAGTTCCAGCGCGTGCTCACGTCACACAGCAGCCGGTGAGCTGGCAATTGTAAGCGCTGCTGCAGCTTCAACAGGCCGGCTGAAGCTGTAGATGACTTACGGAAATGTGCACACACGCGGCGCACCTTGGTCAAGAGATCATGCACATTGGGGTAGGTTTTTAGAAATCGCTGAACCACTAAATTAAATACATGCGCTAGGCATGGTACGTGTGTGAGCTTGCCGAGCTCCAAAGCCGCCACCAAGTTACGCCCATTATCACACACAACCATGCCTGGTTGCAGGTTGAGTGGCGAGAGCCACTGCTCGGTCTGGTGACTAATCCCCTGCAACAGCTCTGAGGCCGTGTGCTGTTTGTCCCCAAGGCAGATCAGCTTCAGCACGGCCTGTTGACGCTTCCCCACTGCAGTGCTACACTGCTTCCAGCTTCCGGCTGATGGGGGAGTGGCGCTGCGTGCAGAGAATTCGGAGGTGGAAACGGAGGAGGAGGAGCCAATAACGTAGGTGCTGGCGGAAACCCTGATGGAGGTAGGGCCCGCAATCCTCGGCGTGGGTAGCACCCGTGCCATCCCAGGGTCCGAGTCGCTCCCAGCCTCCACGACATTCACCCAGTGTGCCGTCAGGGAAATGTAGCGTCCCTGGCCACAAGCACTTGTCCATGTGTCAGTCGTTAAGTGGACCTTCCCAGTAACTGCGTTGGTCAGGGCACGGGTGATGTTACGGGACACATGGTGGTGTAATGCGGGGATGGCACACCGGGAAAAGTAGTGGCGGCTGGGGACCGCGTACCGAGGGACAGCTGCTGCCATCAGGCTGCGGAAGGACTCAGTCTCCACAAGCCTAAATGGCAGCATTTCGATGGCCAGTAATTTGGAAAGGTGTGAGGTTAGTGCTATGGCCTGTGGGTGGGTGGCTGGGTATTTTCGCTTGCGCTCAAATGCCTGGGGTAACGACATTTGGATGCTGCGCTGGGACAGGGAAGTGGATGTGGTCGCTGATGGTGCTTCAGATGGTACAGGTGCAGGGCGGGAGGTATGCGGGCCTGCGCCTTCGACAGGCGATTGGCCGGCACCGAAAACAGGGGAAGAGGAGGCAGTGGTGTGGCCTGCAGACACAGATGGGCGATCCAGGCGTTCCTCCCACTTACTACGGTGCTTGGATGCCATGTGTCGGATCATGCTGGTGGTGGTGAGGTTTCTAGTGTTCATGCCTTGGCTCATTCTGGTGTGGCACAGGTTGCAAACTACAATTCTTTTGTCGTCCGCACTTTCCTTAAAAAAACGCCATACCGCGGAACACCTACCCCTTGGCAAGGTAGATTTACGCAAGTGGGTGCTCCGTGGAACATTTGCGGGCCGGTTTGGTGCGGTCCGCCTTCTTTCTGTAGCCACACCACTGCCTCTTCCAGCCTGTTGCGGTGCTGCAGATGGCTCACCCTCAGGACTGCTGTCATCGCTCGGCTCTATACCTTCCCAGGTGGGGTCAGTCACCTCATCGTCCACCAAGTCCTCCTCCACTTCCTCACTCTGATCATCCTCCTCATGTCTTGATCCCACCACATACTCAGTCATTGACAACTGTAAAACATCCTCCTCAACAAGGTCTTGAGACAGTAATAGTGGTTGATTTAATGGCAACTGTGTCTCATCATCATCATCATCCACTACATTCTTTGACCTTAAATGCCGTTCACATCTGTCATCTTCTTGTGATTGGGTACCCTCTAGAGGTTGTGAATCAGGCCATAAGATGTCATGTTCCTCTGCAAGCGTGCTTGGAGAGAGGGTCAAATGAAGGATTGGTGATGAGACGAGCTCCTCACTATATCCCAGTGTGGGATCACTTCTTTGACCAGACCATCTATGGTGGGAGGAAGGATGATCAGAGTGAGGATTATGTTGACCAGACTCTTGGCTACTGAGAGTGGACTTGGTGGAAGACAGGGTGGTGCTTAACCGACTGGAAGCAGTATCAGCTGACATCCAACCGACCACCTGTTCGCAGTGGTCGGACCTCGAGAGTGATGTCCTGCGACGCCCTGTAAAATGAGACATGAAGCTAGGTATGGTGGATGTCTTTCTTTCTTGTGCTCTGGCACCAGGCACAGTTTCTCCGCGTCCTGACCCGCGCCCTGAACTATCAGGATCACGTCCACTTCCCCGTCCCTTTTTACCCGCCTTCTTCATCTTACACGGAATATGTGACTTTGATATTTTAGTTTGAAGACTTAACAGTATTTCTTCCTATTCTGCAACTGTGCAGAGTACACAGAATATGCTGCTAAACTGCGGCGAAGCACACTGAATGGAATATGTGACTTTGATATTTTAGTTTGAAGACTTAACAGTATTTCTTCCTATTCTGCAACTGTGCAGAGTACACAGAATATGCTGCTAAACTGCGGCGAAGCACACTGAATGGAATATGTGACTTTGATATTTTAGTTTGAAGACTTAACAGTATTTCTTCCTATTCTGCAACTGTGCAGAGTACACAGAATATGCTGCTAAACTGCGGCAAAGCACACTGAATGGAATATGTGACTTTGATATTTTAGTTTGAAGACTTAACAGTATTTCTTCCTATTCTGCAACTGTGCAGAGTACACAGAATATGCTGCTAAACTGCGGCGAAGCACACTGAATGGAATATGAGACTTTGATATTTTAGTTTGAAGACTTAACAGTATTTCTTCCTATTCTGCAACTGTGCAGAGTACACAGAATATGCTGCTAAACTGCGGCGAAGCACACTGAATGGAATATGTGACTTTGATATTTTAGTTTGAAGACTTAACAGTATTTCTTCCTATTCTGCAACTGTGCACAGTAAACAGAATTTGCTGCTAAACTGCGGTGACGCACACTGAATGGAATATGTGACTTTGATATTTTAGTTTGAAGACTTAACAGTATTTCTTCCTATTCTGCAACTGTGCAGAGTACACAGAATATGCTGCTAAACTGCGGCGAAGCACACTGAATGGAATATGTGACTTTGATATTTTAGTTTGAAGACTTAACAGTATTTCTTCCTATTCTGCAACTGTGCACAGTAAACAGAATTTGCTGCTAAACTGCGGTGACGCACACTGAATGGAATATGTGACTTTGATATTTTAGTTTGAAGACTTAACAGTATTTCTTCCTATTCTGCAACTGTGCACAGTACACAGAATATGCTGCTAAACTGCGGCGAAGCACACTGAATGGAATATGTGACTTTGATATTTTAGTTTGAAGACTTAACAGTATTTCTTCCTATTCTTCAACTGTGCAGAGTACACAGAATATGCTGCTAAACTGCGGCGAAGCACACTGAATGGAATATGTGACTTTGATATTTTAGTTTGAAGACTTAACAGTATTTCTTCCTATTCTGCAACTGTGCACAGTAAACAGAATTTGCTGCTAAACTGCGGTGACGCACACTGAATGGAATATGTGACTTTGATATTTTAGTTTGAAGACTTAACAGTATTTCTTCCTATTCTGCAACTGTGCACAGTACACAGAATATGCTGCTAAACTGCGGCGAAGCACACTGAATGGAATATGTGACTTTGATATTTTAGTTTGAAGACTTAACAGTATTTCTTCCTATTCTGCAACTGTGCAGAGTACACAGAATATGCTGCTAAACTGCGGCGAAGCACACTGAATGGAATATGTGACTTTGATATTTTAGTTTGAAGACTTAACAGTATTTCTTCCTATTCTGCAACTGTGCACAGTACACAGAATATGCTGCTAAACTGCGGCGAAGCACACTGAATGGAATATGTGACTTTGATATTTTAGTTTGAAGACTTAACAGTATTTCTTCCTATTCTGCAACTGTGCAGAGTACACAGAATATGCTGCTAAACTGCGGCGAAGCACACTGAATGGAATATGTGACTTTGATATTTTAGTTTGAAGACTTAACAGTATTTCTTCCTATTCTGCAACTGTGCAGAGTACACAGAATATGCTGCTAAACTGCGGCGAAGCACACTGAATGGAATATGTGACTTTGATATTTTAGTTTGAAGACTTTACAGTATTTCTTCCTATTCTGCAACTGTGCACAGTAAACAGAATTTGCTGCTAAACTGCGGTGACGCACACTGAATGGAATATGTGACTTTGATATTTTAGTTTGAAGACTTAACAGTATTTCTTCCTATTCTGCAACTGTGCACAGTACATAGAATATGCTGCTAAACTGCGGCGAAGCACACTGAATGGAATATGTGACTTTGATATTTTAGTTTGAAGACTTAACAGTATTTCTTCCTATTCTGCAACTGTGCAGAGTACACAGAATATGCTGCTAAACTGCGGCGAAGCACACTGAATGGAATATGTGACTTTGATATTTTAGTTTGAAGACTTAACAGTATTTCTTCCTATTCTGCAACTGTGCACAGTAAACAGAATTTGCTGCTAAACTGCGGTGACGCACACTGAATGGAATATGTGACTTTGATATTTTAGTTTGAAGACTTAACAGTATTTCTTCCTATTCTGCAACTGTGCAGAGTACACAGAATATGCTGCTAAACTGCGGCGAAGCACACTGAATGGAATATGTGACTTTGATATTTTAGTTTGAAGACTTAACAGTATTTCTTCCTATTCTGCAACTGTGCAGAGTACACAGAATATGCTGCTAAACTGCGGCAAAGCACACTGAATGGAATATGTGACTTTGATATTTTAGTTTGAAGACTTAACAGTATTTCTTCCTATTCTGCAACTGTGCAGAGTACACAGAATATGCTGCTAAACTGCGGCGAAGCACACTGAATGGAATATGTGACTTTGATATTTTAGTTTGAAGACTTAACAGTATTTCTTCCTATTCTGCAACTGTGCAGAGTACACAGAATATGCTGCTAAACTGCGGCGAAGCACACTGAATGGAATATGTGACTTTGATATTTTAGTTTGAAGACTTAACAGTATTTCTTCCTATTCTGCAACTGTGCACAGTAAACAGAATTTGCTGCTAAACTGCGGTGACGCACACTGAATGGAATATGTGACTTTGATATTTTAGTTTGAAGACTTAACAGTATTTCTTCCTATTCTGCAACTGTGCAGAGTACACAGAATATGCTGCTAAACTGCGGCGAAGCACACTGAATGGAATATGTGACTTTGATATTTTAGTTTGAAGACTTAACAGTATTTCTTCCTATTCTGCAACTGTGCAGAGTACACAGAATGTGCTGCTAAACTGCGGTGACGCACACTGAATGGAATATGTGACTTTGATATTTTAGTTTGAAGACTTAACAGTATTTCTTCCTATTCTGCAACTGTGCAGAGTACACAGAATATGCTGCTAAACTGCGGCGAAGCACACTGAATGGAATATGTGACTTTGATATTTTAGTTTGAAGACTTAACAGTATTTCTTCCTATTCTGCAACTGTGCAGAGTACACAGAATGTGCTGCTAAACTGCGGTGACGCACACTGAATGGAATATGTGACTTTGATATTTTAGTTTGAAGACTTAACAGAATGTGCTCTAATCTGCAACTTTGCACACTAAACAGAATGTGCTCTAATCTGCAACTTTGCACACTAAACAGAATGTGCTCTAATCTGCAACTTTGCACACTAAACAGAATGTGCTCTAATCTGCAACTTTGCACACTAAACAGAATATATGAAATTTTTTTTGTAGTTTTTTTCCCCCCACACAAAATAAACTGCTGCCCCCACACACAGTAGTCCTAAAAAGGACTTTTGGTTCTTTTTTTTAACAAATTTGCTTGTCTTCTCCCTACACTGACTTTCCCTTCCTATCCTCATCTCTCCCTGGCTAAGACTGAGCCGAACTCGCTGGTCAGGTGCTATACAGCACCAGTGCACGGGTTCTGGCCAGCCAATCAGTGTAATGCCAGCAGCCAACATGGCTGCTGGCATTACACTGATGTCAGAGCCTCCCTGCACGTTTATTGGCTGCGCAGCAGCCGCAAAACGTGCGGGGAGGAGACCCGAACATGGCGGGCGAGCACATGCGGTACTCGTACGAGTACCGCCATGTGCCGAGCAGAGCGATGCTCGAGCCGATCCGAGCATCGGCCGAGCATGCTCGCTCAACACTAATAATTATATCTTCCTCCCTTGAGTCAATACCCCTTTTAATACATGCCAATATCTTATTGGCCTTTGCAGCTGCCAGCTGGCACTGCATGCTACTGCAAAGTCTATTGTCTACCATTACTCCTAAATCCTTTTCATTAGTAGATTTCCCCAGAGAAACACCATTTAAACTATATGTTGCATTTTTATTATTATACCCAAAATGCATAACTTTACACTTGTCTATATTGAATCTCATTTGCCATTTGCCTGCCCAGTTACTCAATTTGTCCAAGTCCTCTTGTAATGAAGACACATCCAGTTCAGACTTTATTACCTTACTTAATTTTGTGTCATCGGCAAACACTGATACATGGCTTCCTATGCCCTCTGTGAGGTCATTAATAAACAAATTAAAAAGAAGAGGACCCAGGACAGATCCCTGAGGCACTCCACTTATCACGTTTATCCAACTGGAGAACTTGCCATTTTCTACCACTCTTTGCATTCTATCTTTCAGCCAATTTCCAATCCACTCACAAACATTTTGCCCTAGTCCTATTTCATTCAATTTGTACAGTAACCTCTTGTGTGGAGCCGTATCAAATGCCTTGGCAAAGTCTAAATAGATCACGTCAACCGCCTCTCCCTCATCTATATTATTACTTACTTTTTCATAAAATGCGATCAAGTTCGTTTGACAAGACCTATCTTTCACAAAGCCATGTTGGCTATTGCTAATGATATTCCTGTTCCAGCAGAATTCCTGAATATATTCCCTTAGCAACCTTTCAAACAGCTTCCCTACCACAGATGTCAAGCTTACGGGTCTGTAATTTCCTGGCTGGGACTTTGATCCCTTTTTAAATATTGGTTTACTCCAGAATAAAACCAGGTTGGTTTAATACATATGAGCCATTGATGTAACTGAATAAATTATCAAGAGCAACACCAAAGTATTTTATTTACACAGATAATGTATAAACAAATATAATGATGTTTAAACAGACATTAATGTGATTTTTATTTCTGTGGAGCAATGTGATACACTTATATACCCACCACACAGTCTGATGTCCTAAAAAGAGGGACACCAGGGTGTGAAAGAGGGACAGAGGGATTTGAGGCTCGAAGAGGGACACTTGGGAGGTATGCTTATACCCAGCATTGTTCCATTGCCCACTGGTAGCCATAGAACCCCTCATACACTGCCTAATACATTTGCGCTTCTAGCCCCTATTAGCCACACATCCACTGTCTGATACTCCAGTGGTTTGCCACCGGTAGCACCAGGCCCACACATGAACTGATATCTGTCTTCTTCTACTGGCAACTGGTATCAATAGAACCATACATACACTGTGTGATACCCCATCATTGTTCCACTGGTTACCTATAGCCAATCATACACTGTCTGTTTGCCGGCATTTTTCCATTGGCCACTGGTAGCCACAGAACAACGCACATAAACTTTATGATACCAAGCCTTGTTCCACTGGCAGCCACAGCCATGTTTCTCTGCCCAGATTCCCCAAATACACTCTGTTACCCCACCAGCCTTCTACAACTGCCTACTGGTCACCACAGATTCCCCTCATACATTGTGCATCCCCACCAGCCTTGTTCTCCTGCCCACTGGAAGCCACAGATTCCCCACATACACTGCGTGTGCCCCCCCTGCCCACTGGTATCCACAGATTTCTCACATACACTATGTAATTCCCAACTGCATTTTACCCTTGCCCACTGATAGCCACAGATTCCATACATGCATTATGTGACCCCTCCAACAACATTATTCCCCTAACCACTGGTAGCCACAGATTCCTTACATACACTCTGTGACCTCCCACAGCCTTATTACCCTGTTCACTGGTAGCCACTGATTCCCCACATACACTGTGGACCCCACCAGCCTTATTATCCTGCCCACTGAAAGCCACAGATTCTACACATACACTATATGACCACCACCATCCTTATTCCAATACCCACTGGTAGCCACTGATTCCCTACATAAACTGTGTGACCCCACCAGCCTTGTTCCCCTGCCCTCTGGTAGCCAGCCCACACATTCTCCACATATGCAATGTGACACCCACCAGCCTTTTTTTACCTGCCACTGGTAGCCATATATTTCCCCCATCTATACTGTCCCTCATACCTTCTATTCTGCTCTGCCCCATTCTGCTTTCTGTTTCACTGTAGAGCCATGGGCTCCACACTGCCTCCTCTGGTACTTCAGGTGCATGTTGATGACCTCATCGCAAAGCTCCAGGAAGTGCTAGAAGAGCCAATCTGGAGTGGATGGCTGTGGGCTGAAACTGAGAACAGAGTAAGGCGGCAGCCTACTGTTCCAAGCTATATATGCCAACAAGTTGCTGTGCAGCAGCCAGCCAGCCAGCCAGCCTCAGGATAAACAGCAGGAGGAGTGAGTCTGCTGATTGTCTGACATTTGGGGCTGCCCACTGACACACTTGGGGCTTCAGCCTCTTTAGCCCACCCCTAGCGACGCCCCTGGGGTACACGTACCCCTCTGGCACTCAAAGGGTTAAGTAAGGAGGAGTTACTGCTCCCATTGGGTGATTCAATGGGGGAGTGATTTAAATCATGAAGGGAGTTGGCCTGCCCCCACTATCCAGCCCGCCCACCACTAGCTAAGTAACAGAAAAAACAAAATGACTGCCACTCGCTCCTACACCACAGACACAAACACATCAGACAAAAAACACACACTCACACACAATCACACACTCACACTCTCACACACTCAGTCATACACACTCAATCATACACACAATAATTCACACACTCACATTCTCACACACTCAATCCCACACTCAATCCCACACTCAATCCCTCTCACACACACTCGCACTCAATCACACACTCACACTCTCTCTCACTCACACTCTCTCACTCACACTCACACTCACTCACTCTCGTACTCACACCCCGGGAGCACGATCCACCTTCCACCATAGTATGTGCAATTACCACATGCATTTCAACTATATGAATGAATG
The DNA here is from genome assembly GCA_037306005.1 of Rhinophrynus dorsalis. Classification (NCBI taxonomy): domain Eukaryota; kingdom Metazoa; phylum Chordata; class Amphibia; order Anura; family Rhinophrynidae; genus Rhinophrynus; species Rhinophrynus dorsalis. Next base: position 194,818,044 of record CM074718.1, on the reverse strand, counting down.
CCATAGTGGAGGCATAAGTACAAACACAAACTCATAACAATGACACATAAGTCACCCCCTTATGACTCACTTCTGTGTGTGCATGTGTGTCTCTGTGTGTGCCTGTGTGTTCCTCACTGTGTGCGTTGCATGTCTGTATCACACTCTATGTGTCTGCATGTTGTACATTGCATGTATGTATGTATGACTGTGTCGATGTTTAAGCATCTCAGTGAATGCATGTGCATTTGCGTGTGTGTCTCTGTGTGTGTTTGTCTTGTGTGCACGCATTAATTCCCTATATATCCTGACGGGCAACGCCGTCCCACATTGCTAGTGTATATATATATATATATATATATATATATATATATATATATATATATATGGCATTTATTCAAGAATTGGTCCAGTTCAAGCACATAACAATGTCTGTGGAGGATGATTTGTTATTCCTTTCTTCTATTCTGACATTTACATGCATTAACAGTGGGACAGGGTAAGCACCCGAGTCTTAATCATCTTGTAGTCTTTCCTAGACTTATACCAGGATTCTGCCATATCTGTTTTACAATTCCTATCACTCATAGCGGCTTCCTCACTCTCAGGTGCTTCTGTGGGACATTATTCTCCTCTTTTATATGCCCTTTTTTGTATTCTGCGCTATTCTTTGGATGAGTGGCATCTATTCTAGTGCACTATATCCATTTACACACATTGTATTTTATGTAGTATGTTACAATCAATTATCTCTACACTTTGATATTTTGGTGCACTGTCTTTCTTTGTGTTTTGTTCAATATGGAATTCCACCTGTTAGGGAGTGGGACCTCCATTTTCAGCTGTTGATGGGACAGTTTGTTATGCTCTTGCATGGAATGTAATGGTTTAAATTCACTGTACAACCATAGAATTTGCAGGCAATATTCAGCATCTCTCTGGGGGCTTTGGATGCTGCCAAGAATCTGGTCACAACTATAATTAAGCACATGAGCAAAGCTGGGTACATGCCCCATATTACCCATTCTTAATGCAGAGATTATTCTGGAGCCATTATCAGCAGACACAAAACCAGCCTTCAAGGAGCTGGGTACAAGCCATTTCTCTATCACCTGCTATAATTTACTTAACACATCTACAGTTTTGTGGGACTGTCTCTCAAAACTCGGCATGCACAAGGTGTCACACCAATGGTATGGGCTATCCTGCTGCTGCTGCTGCCTTTTAATCATACTGCCAGAACCAGAGGCAAGATTGCTAGCTGTTACCTGATGCTGTAAGCTAGTAGTGTTGCCCACTGGGATTGAGAGGGAAACCCAGTGAACAGTCACAGTCATATAGTCTGTGTCCTGCCCACTTGTACACATATCTGTTTTTAGATGAATTTTATTTTTTATGAGCTTTCCAGTGCTTTGCCTACCACAATGACCAACTACTTGTACAATTCTTGCACAGCAGTCCTGGAAAAATAACTGCAGCTTGGGATATGACAGTCGAGGAGCTACACATAGAATCAAATATTGTGATGAGCACCCATAGAAAAAGCTATACATGACATCAGTTCTCTAAAAACTCTATTTTCAACAAAAGAATACAGCATGTCCACTGCCAACATCTTACCAACTTTGACAATGCCATTCCACAGGCATACTTTGGGAATGTTTTTGTGAAGTTTTTGACTTCTCAAAACTCAGTAAGTGTGGGTTGGCAGAAGAACCCTGTTGTTGATTACTTTAAGAACATCACTAGAGGAGGTGGTGGAAGTGGTGGCAGCATGTGTGAGCAGTCTAGGACTCTTACCATCTACTACAGCAAACTCAGAGTCATACTCCTCTGCAGCAGGAGCCATAGCTACAATTTGGCATTAACAAACTCTTGGAAAACTCGCTGACAGTCTGCAGAGACTGAGGGGTTCCAGAGAGGCTGCTACTATTACCGGGGCTAGATGTTGATGGAATAGCGCTACTACTTAGGTATCAATGGTGCTGAACTTCCAACAGTAGCAGAGACACTCATCAAAACCAAGGATGTGGGTGTTGATAACCTGTGCTGTCGTTGATGCTGGTTACTCAACACAAGTGTATGTGGCTGAGTGGAACTTGGAATTGGAAGCAGGGATGATGCTGATATTGACTGAAAGGGTGACTTTGTATTTTTGGGCATCTTTTCATCATCTGTATCTGAAGAAGAGAATGCTGGAGGGATATATTCTAGATCTACATCATCATTATCTGATGCTGCTGCTGATGTCTTCATTAGGTCATCCTCAGGATATCCCGCCTCTTCTTGCCCACTCTTCATATATTGCTCTGGTTATTATATGTCTCAAACTATTTCATTTTACTTTTACTTTAACCACATTCTCTACTATTTTCCTGTAAATGTAAACAGAAAAAAATCTACACAAGGGGCACCTCCTGTCTCTTTCTCCTCTTTTTTGTATCCATATCTACTATTTTTGCAAAATGCATTTTTGTGCTTGTTTGTCTCTTTGCCAGATGTAGCAGTTAGTTGAGCTACTAAACCTTCTTCCATTATCCCAACAATAGAATGTGACTCATATTCAGTGTTCTTACATGGTTGTTAATAGTACTGATATTGGTGGTGGTGTTAGTGGAACTTTGGTGGACTTGGACAAATTGCATCCTCCTGGGGAGGAGAGGGATCATCATCACTTACTACCACTGTACTCACATGTTCCTGTACTGCTCCTTCTCATTTCCCCTCTCATCTGCCTTTTGTGTGTTTGCTGGACATTACTCAAATACTGTGTGCGTGTGATTTTACTGTAAAGTACACAATGGAACTGATTGAGTGTGATGGCTTACTTTGGTCCTCTACAAAATACTCAATCTCATCTAGTATCAGTTTGCCTCCATCACACAGTTCATGTTAGGGTCCCTGCCACCTATCATTTTTTTTACATTTATTTATATATTTTTTTTTAAATTCTCTGTCTCCCCCCATCCCTATTACTGTCAACAATAAAACAAGCAATTTAAAGAAAAAAACAAAAAACCATGTTCAACTACTTCTTTACCCTGAGATGATAAAAGCTAGATAAGGAAGGAACTTTGATCACAGCTGCCTGTGTCTACTTTGTCACACAAAATTTTGGAGTATTTGGAGTAAACCTCCTTTGCTTCCTTCTCACAACCCGGACTCCCCTAGCACAGAGATTAACAGCCAGAGCAAGTAGAAACTTCTATAATGTCTGCATGTGTCTTCTCAGTCAGTCACATAAAATTTTGCGTTATTTGGGGTAAACCTCCTTCTCACACCCCCAGACTACCCTAGGACAGAGATAACAGCCAGATCAGAAAGAAACTTGTATCACCTCTGGCTGTGTCTTCCCAGTGAGGCATAATGAATTCTAGGATATTTGGGGTCAACCTCCTTTCTCCCTTCCTGTTCCCCAGATTCTGACAGATGCCCCTAATACAAGACATCCTAGCTTCAGCTCCACTTTATTAGCCAGTTTTCTCTAGCTCAAAAAGTTACTGCTCTCGCTTCCTCTCACAAACATGGAATGGCATGTTGTGGGAAAGTGACATCTATGTTATAATATGCCTGCTGAAAAAGAAGGGAAACTTGTCAAGGGGTGGGGAGAAATTCAGTCTTCCCATTGATTTTAATGCAGCAAAACAATACATTTCGAAAAAAAAATTCAGCTCAGCAAAAAGTACCTTTTTTCTGCTTATTCTCATTCCTACTTGTCTCCCACTAGTGAGAGAGTCATTGGATAAGAGAATGTAAAGGTAAATATCTGGTAAATGAAGTGTAATTAATATGAAAATCGCAACTCATTCCTCCAATTTGTCATACATTTGTCAGTTTAGCACATTTTTCAGGCTAAGCCCCTTTGATCTTTATACCTTAAATAGTTAAATCCTCAGAAAAAGAATAGTGCATACTTTTGTTTTTGTTTTTTACAGTTTTTTACTTCATTCTAAGAACTCATTGAGGTGGGTTGAAGACATGTAGAAGACCTGTATAATTGTTTTTTTTACTAAATCTTATTAGAAAGGACGAATATAATAGAGGTACATATTTCTTCGTAAATGACATATTACAATATAGTAATATGGTACACACTTTAGAAGGCATCAGTGCTGTGTGTCATAGCAGTTTGTCCTATTTTATTGATGTCAACCAGAAAAGTCCCTCAACCAACCATCGCCTAACCGGCCTCCATATAAGGGGTTGTACCTTCCCCCCAAATTAAAGCTGCCTACCTTGGTGGGAGCCCCCATTCCCTCCCCCCAACCCACCAAGAGACGTGCACCCCCTCCAAACTAATTGGACTCTCCACTGATGTAATTGTCTAGAGCTTTCAAATGAAATCCACACACCCCATATCTGCTAAAACTTATGTGGTGAACTTCTGTGCAGATAGAGGCCCTTATAGTAGGAAAGCTTATCCTGAATCAATTTAGTCCACTTGCTTCATGTAGGGGGTCTCTCTGACAACCATACTAACGTCACCACCTTCCACGTCATGACCAACAGCTCCCTGACCAAAGCATTATTTACAAATAGGTGGATTTGATCGGGTAATATAGACAACAAGCAGTCTTGGGGTTAAGAGGAACCCTCTACTGGACTATTTGTGATATCTTCCCCACCACTTTTGTCCAAAAATGCTGGACCCCAGGACAGTGCCACAATATGTGTAGGAAGGTGGAACCATGCTCCCCACATCGCTTGCAATGATCCAAGTCCAGTTTTCCCATTTTATGCAGTCGAACAGGGTTATAATACATCCTGTGCAGGATTTTTAGTTGAAGCAATTGATGTCTAGCGGTTGTCGATACCACTTTGGGGCTCAGTTTAGCTGTATCCTATTCCCAATCCTCAAGTTCACCCAAGTCACTGTCACGGAGTGACTTGAGAAATAAAGACACTGACGAGTACGTATAAAATGAATACATTTTATTGAAACACAATAGTAGCAGAAATGTAACGTTCATTTTCACGAGACCAGGGAAGGACAGTGCACACACTTCCTTCACCCTTCACTAGGCAAGTGTGAGATGGACCTATGTCTGTACCCTAATGCTAGGGTAAACCCAGGCAAAAGGAGCGAGAAACTTCAGAATGCTGGAGCATCACAGTAGCAACTCTAACTCTACCACCTTCACGAGACCAGGTGTGAGGACAGTGTGCAACACTTCCTCAACACTTCACCAGACAGGTGTCAGCGAGAATATGAATGGCGCTTCCTCAATCATTCAAAGGGCAGGTTAAAATAGAGCAACTATACCCTACCGCTAGGGTATACCAAAGGCAAGGTAAACTGCACCTAGAACGCTAGGTGAGGCAACAAACCACCCGAACCTAGACCGCAGAAGGTCAGTGACATGGACTGACCAAACAAGCACCAATACAGGAGTAGCAAGCGCAGTGGTAACTGTAGCCCAGGAAGCAGAGGAAATTGATAGCTGGGGCTGGGTAGCCAAGGCTGGCAGTAAACCAAGCTGGGAGCACAACAGAGGATGAGGTAGTCAGACGAAGCCAGGAGTCAGAGCTGGATCGAGAAGTCAGACGAAGCCAGGAGTCAGAACCGGATCGAGTAGTCAGATGAAGCCAGGGTCTACAGCCGGATCAGGTAGCCATACGAAGCAAGGAGTCAGAGCCGGATCAGGTAGTCAGATGAAACCAGGAGTCAGGGCCGGATCGAGTAGTCAGACGAAGCCAGGGTCTAGCTCTGGATCAGGTAGTCAGACGAAGCCAGGAGTCAGAGTCGGATCAGGTAGTCAGACGAAGCCAGGAGTAATACACAGGAATCAGTAAATGGACCAACACAGCACTAGGCTCAGGTACACCATGAAAGGGCACTGGGTAATGGAAATGCTGAGGCCTTTAAGGCCTAGTAGGTGGGCAGAGACATGACAGCAATTACCAGTGACCTATAAGAACAGCGACTTGCACTGAGTGACAGCCAGGAAGTAGTAAGGTCGCTGTTACAGCAACGCAACATTGGAGATAATCATGGGTACTGTGATAGTCACCCTCCCACTTGGTTCACAGTGTATTGTCATTGGAGTGGAATTTCCATTCTACCCAGTTGTAGATAAGTGATAGTGGGTGCAGACGGTCCTGTCTGGCTACTGTCGTAAGCATGGGAAACTCTATAATATGCAGCTTTGTGCCCCCCCATAGCATGTAGAGTGTGTCTCAAGTGCAAGTATGATAAGAAGAGTGTGTTGGGGATCCCGAATTCTGCATGCAGGTGTTCAAAAGTTTTGAGTACATTCCCTATAAGTGTCCGGTGTCAGTAATTCTTTAGAGAAACTTAACTGTTTTAACAGTATAACTAGTTATGGTATTTGTAGTGAGTCTGGAGGGGGTTATGACTCATTTCCATCTATCTCAGACCCATCTTCTTCTGTGATTTTCATTTGCACAACAGCAGCAGCAGTGAAAGGCTTGGGTGCTGTTGTATTGAGGAAAATGTTGTCCCACTCCCTAAGAGATATACAACACTACTCTTATGTGCTGCTTGGCCACGTACACCTTTGGGAGCGCTTCTAGTATATCTAGTCATCATATCTCCGAAGTACTGCTGGTGTGCCTCCCAGTCAGATCTGTGTTTGCACTTCAGGTGGGATTTCAATGAGCATTTGCTTAGATAGTATCCTGTTAGCATGCAGAGTGATGTTTTGGCTGTCTAAAAATAATGTCTAAAACAGACTGCAGCCATGGTTGCTGCAGTGTGTGCAATAAATGATAATGATCATTCTTCTGCTTCTTAGGAGGCTGTTTGTCAAACTCCTATAAAATGTTCCACCACCACCCTTAGTCATATTAATAAACCATGTAAGTACACTGAGGATGACAATGAGTCACATTATAGTGTTGATGGAAGAAGGTATAGCAGTTCAGCCAACTGCTGCATCTGACACAAACAATGCAACACCTGTCCTGAAAGTAGTAGCAAACAACATGAATGTTCCTCTAAGGGGAAAAGAAAAATACATTGTTTTAGACTTCAAAAAACATAGAGGAATATAAATGGTTAGAGTACACACTATAAGACTGTCACTACTCACTGTGTTTCCCTCATACCAGTGAGCAAAAATAGCTTGCTGCATAAGGTCACTTCACAGTGAGTAATCTTTCCTCTGGATCTGGCAGAAAGAAAATAAAGGACAGCAACATTGACATGCCACTTTCTGCATGCAGGGATATAAGGGACAATAACACAGGTGTGTTAAATAAACTAGAGCAGATGGTAGAGAAATAGCTTATGCCCTGTTCCTAGAAAACTGGTTTATGTCTGCTGAATGGCTTCAACATCATAGCTGCCTTGAGGATAGGTGATACTGTGCATGAACCCTGTTTTGACCATTGCTAACATTTATTTGCAGAATTGGAAACCCTCAGATATGCTAAATATTGCCTGCAAAATGTGTGCCCATTTTATCCACACCTACAGCTCTCTCAAGGTATTGTATTCCATTCAAGGGCTGGATTCTATTGCAGGAGATACATATTACCGCCTGTTTTATCAAATATTTCCCTACTGAAGTCTATGGGGAAAACTGGAGATAAAAACAATGATAAAATTAGTACCTGATATAGAATCCAGCCCATGAGAGTAACAACATGCCCTATCACATCCCCCATCACATACCCCATCACCAGCTGAAAATGGAATTCCACATTGTACATATGCTAGAGCATGTGTACAAGGAGAATAATTCAATTATTAGTAGTAGTATACACTACACAACTGGAAAGCATTTTGTGAAGGCCTACTTGTTTGTTTAATGCTATTAGGGCAGGAATTTGTGAGAGTCTTAAATTTATAAATTTACTGCAGAACAAGCTGAGGAGCATGTCTGAAAAATCTTACAGTAATGACAACGCACATGAACCAGATAGTAAATGACATGTCAGTATGCTTGGAGCAGGAACATTGTCACTTAAAGCTCTGTATGAACAGCCTGGTGAGCTGATGGTATGAACTACCATGTTGCTGTTCTTTAATTATACTACCAGAAATGGGCAGGATTACTGGATGTGAACTGATGTTGCATGCTTTTACTGACCACTGGTGGGGGTAAAGCCAGTGAGCAGTGAAGTTCATGTGGTCTGTACCATGACCTCTTGTCTACATATCTGTTGTCAGGTGAATTGTCTTGCCATTTGAGGTTAACTACCAATATTTTGTACTTTGCCATTTCAAAGGTGTACTTTTTTGACTCCTTGCCAAGTGCGGTTTGGCAGAACATAACAGAAGAATGGTGAAACATTATTTCTTTAACAACATGGCTTGTGGAGGTGTATGTGATGGTGGAGGGGTGGCAGCAGCATGTTTGGGCACTTTATGACTTTTGTCATCTCCAACAACAAACTCAGAGTCATACTCCTATGTGTTTTTCATTTAAAGGACAGAAGAGGGAGTCATAGGTGTTATTTCAAATGAACAACATTTGCTATTATGTGTCCTGGGAGATTTTATGAGTGCTTCTGTTGTTGCTGGTCAAGGCACCCCTGACATATTTATGGTGTGTATCCCACTCAGACCTGTTGTTTTTCTTCAGTTGAGATCTCATTGAGGATGTGCCATGGTGGGATTCTCACATGTTTCTTACACAGACAACAGATAGCAACATGCTTGTCTTTTGTATCATAAATTAAGTATCTCCATACTGTAGACTTCATACACAGGTGTTCCTGAGGGGCTAAGATGAAGTTGATGAATGACAGGATGCTTGTGTATTTTTTTGAATCTTTATCTAATTTCAGACATTTTTGTTGATCTCTCAAACTATTTATAAGCACGCATAGTGCTCCTTTTCAGTGTTGTAAGATTGAACGTATTTCTTTCACCTGATTTTATGGCCATGTCATCTTTTCTCTCACTTTCAACTTTATCTGTATCTGAAGAGGAGGAGACTGGAGGGATATATTCTAGTCAAACGTCATCATCATCAATAATTAGGTCATCTTTAGCATTCCTTCCCTTTTCTTCCCCACTACTTTTTTTATTCCTCTAGGCATTTTGAAGTCTCCTTTTGCTTTTCCCAATAGAGGAATGTTGAGAATATTTGATACTGCATTCAGGACAGGTTTTGTACTTTAAAAAAAAAAAAAAAGATAATTATTGTTTATTGAACATGTTGCAGAAACCATGGCTGCAGTCAGTTTTTGGGCTACTACTTTACTAATATGTCCATGCACTGTTCTTTCTCCTTTCCCCCTACCCCTGAACCTAATACATTTGATGGACATTATAAAAATAGTGCAGTAAACTACACAACAGAGATGATGCCTTGCCGTTTAAAAAATACTGTATCATATATTGGGGTCCCTGTCTTTGTCTTAGTGATGAGCGAGCACCCCAATGCTCAGGTGTTCGGGTGCTCTGACCGAGCACCCCCGGAGGCTCGAGTGCTCGGCCGAGCACCCGAGCCCCATTGAAGTCAATGGGAGGACTCGAGCATTACACCAGGCACCCCCTGCTCTGATGAGGGGAGGGTGCCTGGTCCATAGGAAAAGGGCAGAAAATGATGGAAACACCACAGAAATGGTTCAGGGAAAGCATAGGGAGGATGTCTGGATGCATCTTGGACTTCAACATCGCTGCTGGGAACGATCTTTCGCCCGTAGTACACCATTTTTACAGACTGACCGTAAAACACACAAAAAGGAAGATAAAAACGACTTTAGGCGAAAAATTGTTACCAAACAGTATTTGCTGTATATTTACTTGTATATCATCTGCAAATTCTCCCAAAAATTTCCTCGATTTTTCTGAACTGAGGCCATGATTAAGAGGGAAACGTGTGCAGAGGCAAATTCTCCCAAAAATTTCCTTGATTTTTCTGAACTGAGGCCATGATTAAGAGGGAAACGTGCGCTGAGCCGACCATCTAAAACATTATGGGTGAGGGTCTGCTGCGAAGCTGACCATCCTAAACATTATATGCGAAGGCCCGCTAGTGAGCTCACGCTATAAAACATTATATGAGAGGGCCCTCTAGAGAGCTGACCCAATAAAACATTATATGAGAAGGCCCGCTGGTGAGCTGACCTATACAAAAATTGTCAAACTGCGCCCGCTGGTGAGCTGGCCCTATATAAAAATTATATCACTGGGCCAGCTGGTGAGCTGGCCCTATATAAAAATTATATCACTGGGCATATGGAAGAGAGTCAACCATATACCCGTTTTTTGGGTGGAAGGGGTGAATGGGAATACAGAGTATTCCCATCATTGTAAATAACATATATAAAGTGAGTTTATGTTCCCCCGGGGCTTTCCTCCAGTGGAGTGGAGAAGTCAGGGGAAATCCAGGCCTTGTTCATTTTTATAAGTGTCAACCTATCAGCATTTTCGGTGGAAAGGCGGATACGCTTATCTGTTATGATGCCACCATCAGCACTAAATACCCGCTCAGACAGAACGCTGGCGGCAGGGCAGGCCAGCACCTCCAAGGCGTAGAGTGCCAGTTCATACCACGTGTCCAGCTTGGACACCCAGTAGTTGTAAGGCACAGAGGGATCATTGAGGACGCTGACACGGTCTGCTACGTACTCCTTCACCATCTTCCAAAACTTTTCCCTCCTTGTGACACTAGGCTGCGCATCAGGGTGAGGGTGCTGGCGGGGTGTCATGAAGGTGTCCCACGCCTTGGAGAGTGTTGCCCTGCCTTTGTCGGAACTGCTGTGTGCTCCCCTTTTCTCCCCTTCTCGGTTGGCCAAGGTAGCACGTACTCTGCCGCCAGCGTTGTCAGATGGAAAATTTTGGAGCAATTTTTCGACAAGAACCTTCTGGTATTGCACCATTTTGCTTGTCCTCTCCACCGGAGGAATGAGAGATGAGAAATTCTCTTTGTAGCGGGGGTCCAGAAGGGTGAACACCCAGTAATCCGTGTTGTCTAAAATGCGTATAACGCGTGGGTCACGGGAAAGGCAGCCTAACATAAAGTCAGCCATGTATGCCAGAGTACCAACAGGCAAGATTTCGCTGTCCTCACCAGGAGGATGACTCTCAATCTCCTCATCCTCTTCCTCCTCTTCTGCCCACCCACGCTGAAGAGATGGAACTAAAGTTCCATGGCTACCCTCTGTAGCGGAGGCAACCGTGTCTTCCTCCTCCTCCTCATCCTCCTCCACCTCCTCCAATTGTCGCTGAGAAGACGAAGTGAGGGTGCTCTGGCTATCACCTTGTGTAAGCTCTTCCTCCCGCATTTCCACCTCTTCCACATGTAAAGCGTCAGTTTTAATTGTGAGCAGCGAGCGTTTCAGCAGACACAGAAGTGGGATGGTTACACTGATAATAGCGTTATCTCCGCTCACCATCTGTGTCGATTCCTCATAATTGCGTAAAACCTCACAGAGGTCTGACATCCATTCCCACTCCTCACTTCTGATTAGAGGAAGTTGAACGGAGAGGCGACGACCGTGTAACAGCTGGTACTCCACTACTGCCCTCTGCTGCTCACAAAGCCGGGCCAACATGTGGAAGGTGGAGTTCCAGCGCGTGCTCACGTCACACAGCAGCCGGTGAGCTGGCAATTGTAAGCGCTGCTGCAGCTTCAACAGGCCGGCTGAAGCTGTTGATGACTTACGGAAATGTGCACACACGCGGCGCACCTTGGTCAAGAGATCATGCAAATTGGGGTAGGTTTTTAGAAATCGCTGAACCACTAAATTAAATACATGCGCTAGGCATGGTACGTGTGTGAGCTTGCCGAGCTCCAAAGCCGCCACCAAGTTACGCCCATTATCACACACAACCATGCCTGGTTGCAGGTTGAGTGGCAAGAGCCATTGCTCGGTCTGGTGACTAATCCCCTGCAACAGCTCTGAGGCCGTGTGCTGTTTGTCCCCAAGGCAGATCAGCTTCAGCACGGCCTGTTGACGCTTCCCCACTGCAGTGCTACACTGCTTCCAGCTACCGGCTGATGGGTGAGTGGCGCTGTGCGCAGAGAATTCGGAGGTGGAAACGGAGGAGGAGGAGCCAATAACGTAGGTGCTAGCAGAAACCCTGATGGAGGTAGGGCCCGCAATCCTCGGCGTGGGTAGCACCTGTGCCATCCCAGGGTCCGACTCGCTCCCAGCCTCCACGACATTCACCCAGTGTGCCGTCAGGGAAATGTAGCATCCCTGGCCACAAGCACTTGTCCATGTGTCAGTCGTTAAGTGGACCTTCCCAGTAACTGCGTTGGTCAGGGCACGGGTGATGTTACGGGACACATGGTGGTGTAAGGCGGGGACGGCACACCGGGAAAAGTAGTGGCGGCTGGGGACTGCGTACCGAGGGACAGCTGCTGCCATCAGGCTGCGGAAGGACTCAGTCTCCACAAGCCTAAATGGCAGCATTTCGATGGCCAGTAATTTGGAAAGGTGTGAGGTTAGTGCTATGGCCTGTGGGTGGGTGGCTGGGTATTTTCGCTTGCGCTCAAATGCCTGGGGTAACGACATTTGGACGCTGTGCTGGAACAGGGAAGTGGTCGCTGATGGTGCTTCAGATGGTACAGGTGCAGGGCGGGAGGTATGCGGGCCTGCACCTTCGACAGGCGATTGGCCGGCACCGAAAACAGGGGAAGAGGAGGCAGTGGTGTGGCCTGCAGACACAGATTGGCGATCCGGGCGTTCCTCCCACTTATTACGGTGCTTGGATGCCATGTGTCGGATCATGCTGGTGGTGGTGAGGTTTCTAGTGTTCATGCCTCGGCTCATTCTGGTGTTGCACAGGTTGCAAACTACAATTCTTTTGTCGTCCGCACTTTCCTTAAAAAAACGCCATACCGCGGAACACCTACCCCTTGGCAAGGGAGATTTACGCAAGGGGGTGCTCCGTGGAACATTTGCGGGCCGGTTTGGTGCGGTCCGCCTTCTTTCTGTAGCCACACCACTGCCTCTTCCAGCCTGTTGCGGTGCTGCAGATGGCTCACCCTCAGGACTGCTGTCATCGCTCGGCTCTACACCTTCCCAGGTGGGGTCAGTCACCTCATCGTCCACCAAGTCCTCCTCCACTTCCTCACTCTGATCATCCTCCTCATGTCTTGATCCCACCACATACTCAGTCATTGACAACTGTATATCATCCTCCTCATCAAGGTCTTGAGACAGTAATAGTGGTTGATTTAATGGCAACTGTGTCTCATCATCATCATCATCCACTTCCTTTGACCTTAAATGCCGTTCACCTCTGTCATCTTCTTGTGATTGGGTACCCTCTAGAGGTTGTGAATCAGGGCACAAGATGTCATGTTCCTCTGCAAGCGTGCTTGGAGAGAGGTTCAAATTAAGGATTGGTGATGAGACGAGCTCCTCACTATATCCCAGTGTGGGATCACTTCTTTGACCAGATCCTCTATGGTGGGAGGAAGGATGATCAGAGTGAGGATTATGTTGACCAGACTCTTGGCTACTGAGAGTGGACTTGGTGGAAGACAGGGTGGTGCTTAACCGACTGGAAGCAGTATCAGCTGACATCCAACCGACCACCTGTTCGCAGTGGTCGGACCTCGAGAGTTATGTCCTGCGACGCCCTGTAAACTGAGACATGAAGCTAGGTATGGTGGATGTCTTTCTGTCTTGTGCTCTGGCGTCCTGACCCGCGCCCTGAACTATCAGGATCACGTCCACTTCCCCGTCCCTTTTTACCCGCCTTCTTCATATTACACGGAATATGTGCTGCAAATCTGCAACTTTGCACAGTAAACAGAATTTGCTTCTTAACTGCGGCTACGCACAGTGAATGGAATATGTGACTTTGATATTTTACAGTTTGAACACTTAACAGAATGTTTTCCTATTCTGAAACTTTGCACAGTAAACAGAATTTGCTTCTTAACTGCGGCTACGCACAGTGAATGGAATATGTGACTTTGATATTTTACAGTTTGAACACTTAACAGAATGTTTTTCTATTCTGAAACTTTGCACAGTAAACAGAATTTGCTTCTTAACTGTGGCTACGCACAGTGAATGGAATATGTGACTTTTATATTTTACAGTTTGAACACTTAACAGAATGTTTTCCTATTCTGAAACTTTGCACAGTAAACAGAATTTGCTTCTTAACTGCGGCTACGCACAGTGAATGGAATATGTGACTTTGATATTTTACAGTTTGAACACTTAACAGAATGTTCTCCTATTCTGAAACTTTGCACAGTAAACAGAATTTGCTTCTTAACTGCGGCTACGCACAGTGAATGGAATATGTGACTTTGATATTTTACAGTTTGAACACTTAACAGAATGTTTTCCTATTCTGAAACTTTGCACAGTAAACAGAATTTGCTTCTTAACTGCGGCTACGCACAGTGAATGGAATATGTGACTTTGATATTTTACAGTTTGAACACTTAACAGAATGTTCTCCTATTCTGAAACTTTGCACAGTAAACAGAATTTGCTTCTTAACTGCAGCTACGCACAGTGAATGGAATATGTGACTTTGATATTTTACAGTTTGAACACTTAACAGAATGTTTTCCTATTCTGAAACTTTGCACAGTAAACAGAATTTGCTTCTTAACTGCGGCTACGCACAGTGAATGGAATATGTGACTTTGATATTTTACAGTTTGAACACTTAACAGAATGTTCTCCTATTCTGAAACTTTGCACAGTAAACAGAATTTGCTTCTTAACTGCGGCTACGCACAGTGAATGGAATATGTGACTTTGATATTTTACAGTTTGAACACTTAACAGAATGTTTTCCTATTCTGAAACTTTGCACAGTAAACAGAATTTGCTTCTTAACTGCGGCTACGCACAGTGAATGGAATATGTGACTTTGATATTTTACAGTTTGAACACTTAACAGAATGTTCTCCTATTCTGAAACTTTGCACAGTAAACAGAATTTGCTTCTTAACTGCGGCTACGCACAGTGAATGGAATATGTGACTTTGATATTTTACAGTTTGAACACTTAACAGAATGTTTTCCTATTCTGAAACTTTGCACAGTAAACAGAATTTGCTTCTTAACTGCGGCTACGCACAGTGAATGGAATATGTGACTTTGATATTTTACAGTTTGAACACTTAACAGAATGTTTTCCTATTCTGAAACTTTGCACAGTAAACAGAATGTGCTCTAATCTGCAACTTTGCACACTAAAAAGAATGTGCTGCTAATCTGCGGCTAGGCACAGTGAACAGAATATATGAAGATTTTTTTTTTTATATCTCTGCCCCCCCACACAAAATAAACTGCTGCCCCCACACACAGTAGTCCTAAAAAGGACTTTGGGGTCTTTCTTTTTTTTTAAATAGCTTTTCTTCTCCCTACACTGACTTTCCCTTCCTATCCTCATCTCTCCCTGGCTAAGACTGAGCCGAACTCGCTGGTCAGGTGCTATACAGCACCCGATCACGGGTTCTGGCCAGCCAATCAGTGTAATGCCAGCAGCCAACATGGCTGCTGGCATTACACTGATGTCAGAGCCTCCCTGCACGTTTATTGGCTGCGCAGCAGCCGCGAAACGTGCGGGGAGGAGACCCGAACATGGCGGGCGAGCACATGCGGTACTCGTACGAGTACCGCCATGTGCCGAGCAGAGCGATGCTCGAGCCGAACCGAGCTTCGGCCGAGCATGCACGCTCAACACTAGTCCCTACCTATCACTGTCACAAAAAACACACCCTCTGTAGTTAGTGTCAAGAGGGTTTCAACAGCTGCTTTCTTTCTCTCCCAATGCCACTGCAGTCTTAAGTACAGGATGAGCAATAGAACTTAGTCAATATGCTGGCCCTTCTTCTTTTGGATCTTGTAGGAGTCAGTGTTAATTTTACTTGTCTGTTTCTTTGGCGTCAGTCTGAAAATTATTTCTGGCAGTGGTTGATGCTCCCCCATCTCAGGAAGGAACTTTGATCACCTGGCTGTCTTTTCTTAGTCAAACAAGATTTTGTGGTATTTTGAGTACATCTTTCTCTCTTTACACTCCCCCCAGGTTCTCCTACTTCTTGTTTTGTGCTATCCAGCACTTTAAACAACTTGTATTTGCTGTGTTTCACCCTGTCTCTGCTTCATTTCTTCTACCCTGCATAGTAAGAATTTCGTTTTTTTTTATGGTGTCAATAACTTTTACCATCATTGAAACCTAGGAGGAAAACAGAACCAATCTCATGGGGAAGAAAAACAGCAGAAAATCTATGTGTTTCTCTTTTTTTGCAAAAAAATGGAAAACTATGGTATTTTCACAAAAAATTTCTGCAAGAACAAAATGGGACTTTTCACTCATCCCTACTTGTTATTGACTTTTAAATGGGAAAATATAATGGCACTCTCACCTAAGGAGTCTCACAAATGAAATTTTCTGATCACACACAGTATACTTTTCCAACACTTGCACTCTCCATTAAAGGTAGTCAGTTCTCATAGCTATGTCTATATATAGTTTATATTTTTGTAATTTTTGATAAGCTATTACTTTTTCCCCAACTATAAAAATATAATGCAGCAGGGACACATTTCTTACAAAAATTTAATAACCACACTAACAAAGAAGTGAGTTAATTATCCAAGTTACTATTTTATGAAGCAATAAATCTTCAGCATATAGTTGCTTGGCAATTTCCAAACATTATATTTCACTGACTATAATTAAGTTTGTTTAGGAAAAATAATGGTAAAATATAATTGTGCGAAGCATTAAAATGTCATGATAAAACCACCATGAAAGACTGTTATCTCTGTTTTGTGGTTTGTATCACAACTAAATGTTCCCTTCTGCATTTTCTTTTGTAGTTGCTCAAGGATATCTAGATACTGTGGCTAATGTATTATGTAGAACAAGAGTTACTATGGGGCAAACCAGCTGCACCATAGGGGACAAATAAAAACTCCCACTGATTTCAATGGGGATTTTGAATCTTAGAAAGGGATCTAATGTATTGCTCACTAACAATTTATCTATCCTCTGTGGAACAGTTGGTTTGCTCCAGCATCAATCCAGTTCTTTACAATACATTAGCCCTTGTATTTTACAAAAAAATAGCAACAATCTAATTATTATTATAGCAATAATTCATGCACAGAGATTACGTTGTAAACAAATGTTCTTAAATACAATGAATACTTATAATTGCATATTTTAATGTTATTAACTGTTTACATTTATAAAGCATATCCTCTGTCTAATGTGAATTTTGAGTACAGCAGTTATAACTCATTTCTTATAATTGTCTTTGTAAGACTGATGTTTGCCTGCACAGCTTGGGGAAGCAGGCTAATCTCAGTTCATTTATGCTTCCATTCTAGGTCTAGACTATTCATTAATAAAAAAGAAGCAGAGTTCATTTGTCTTCCTGAATTACTCCTTTACCTTCTGCTGATGTTCTCAGTAAGAATGCTGCACATTCTTGGTTGCCATATCCATTTCGTTAAGTAACAAATTTGTTTCATATTTTTATGAAAAGAAAAGGAACAACAAATAATTTACATGACATAGTTATACATACCTGTATTACTTCCTGAAATATGAGTATGCAGCACATTAAACATTACAAATAAAGATTTAATGACAAATTGACAAATATCTTAATACCAGGCAAATCTTTTCTGAACAATGAAAAGACCACAAACATATGTTTTGTCCTTTAATGTACCTTTTCATTGAGGTGCAGCTGATCCCATCTAGGAACAAGGAGAGAAAGGACCCATGCATCTTATACCCTTCTACTTATGGAGACTGAAAACAAAAATAGGTGTGGCACGTGTACATTTAGGAGGAATAAGATTCAATAATTTATTCTGGGAGATGGTACTGTCTCATGTGCAACTCAGTGAAGTTTTTAGCTTCCATGTGTCATTGTAAAGAAGAAATTCCCATATTCACATCAGTCTGTTCCTGCCCACAGAGAGCCCAGCTCTGAAAGGCCTGGCAAGTCTTCTGTTCATGTGAAAAAATGGAAAAATCCAGACTGATCCTACATAGCATGATATTTTTATGAAAAATATCAAGTGTTTGTGAAATGAAAGGTAAAATAAATTGGGACACATTATATAACACACATTACCTAGCTCTCTGCTGCATTGCTTTCATCAGTTTAATTATTGCAAAACAATGACCTTTAAATATAATTACTGTTGTCAATATGGTGGAAATTATACTACTGTATATAATACTTTGGATCTGCGTGTGCCAAAGTGAATCAAATTACTTTAAAAGGAGCATGTATGAATAAACAAAACTAAGAAAAGGTGACATTTCAAACACCTATGGGAAAGAGGTAGTAATGTTAAAATTGGTTGAATACAAATCATTTGTATAACATGTGAGAGTGTGACTCATCTCAGATGCACTATTTGGAAAGCCATACTTTTCAAGTTATAGTAGATTTAAATGTCCACCTCTCTCCTTTTACTTTGATATCAGACTGTTTTTCCATTAAAGGTGCTGACATGGTCTACTAACAGAGTTGGTGCTCAGACTTTTACCTTTTCCTGAGCATTAACTGTATTATAGTGCGCAAGATGAGAGGAAAGCAGTAAAGACATACCCCCACTTCTTAATGAGCATAGGGTAGGTTGCTGTAGACACCTGTTCTCATATGAGTCAATAGATCATCCCCTTCAATAGATAACTAAATCAACTATAACATGAAAAGTATAGCATTTTAAGGAGCACCATAATTGAGATCTCTCTTAACTATTAAATAACACATTTTCATTCAATACATTTTACTCTTTCTTTACTGCTTAAAATGTTTAATAAAACATTAGTTTGTGGGTTTTTACCTTTTCACCAGACGCTGGGAGTATTACTGGGGGATATTCACTAAGATGTGAATAAAGAACAAATCTCATTTTGTTGTATATGGTAAGAAAGTCATATTCATGATGAGGTGCAGACATACTGCTCATTAGCATTTAGTGTTGGCATACATACCACCTGTCACCTACAAATCAGTCTGTTGTGAAATTAAAAGCCAGGCTGTCAAAGTATTCTAGAGAAGTATATTTCAAATGTTGAATAGCAGTGTATTTCATTCAGCAGATTAATGTGAAACCTTGAATAAAACTTAAAGGGTGAAGTTTCACCTAAGACTGCTGTGGATTAATTGAAATATGCTGCTATTGAGTAATATAAATACACTTCTATGGAGGATTTGATATACACTTCTATGGAGTAATTGCAATGTACTGCTATAGCATAATTTGACAGCCTAGCTTTTAATCCCTTGAAGAACAGAGAGGTTTGCAATATATTTCATA
This sequence comes from Rhinophrynus dorsalis, assembly GCA_037306005.1. NCBI lineage: Eukaryota > Metazoa > Chordata > Amphibia > Anura > Rhinophrynidae > Rhinophrynus > Rhinophrynus dorsalis. The sequence continues at coordinate 194,798,868 of CM074718.1, read as the reverse complement.
TCTGGTCCGCAAGAGATTCAAAACACTAGAGACTTGTATGATTGAGATTTGTAGGCAATATTTATGTGATGTTGCCAACTCCTTTCTAGCATTCAAGGTGTTAAAAGCCTCATTTAATCCAATGGGAATCTGGAAACATTATATTTGTCCTCTTTGGTGCCTTTAGTTTACTCTAGAATTGCTTCTGTTCTTTTCAGTATATCAGCTTAACTGCGTTAAGGTCCTGCCTTGCAGATAGCATTTTTATTTATACTTGGCCACCAAGTTGAATTTGCCAAACTATTATCAGTTTGTTTACCTCATTTAAATCAACATACATTGGTCTTTCATCTTTCATCATTTCCATTTTCATTTGATTATTTATTATTTTACTTTATACTTACCAGTGTGATAAAACTTCCCTGAAAATCCAAGATTGAAGGTGAAATTTGCAACCTGAGTGCGCAATAATCTTTGAGTCTCTAGTAATGCCTGGGTAGAGAAACAAAATTAGAAACATGAGCAAAATTACAATTTAAATAGACAATAGCCTGTGTCCTAATGCCCCCCCACATGATCTAACTATATTTTTGTTGTATGTATTTAAAAAGGTATATATACCTTTTTTAAATGCATACAACAAAAATAAAATTAGGTGATAATGACCTTTTAAGTGATTATTCATGCCACATTGTACTAATACAAATATTTGTTTCAGCAATCATATTAAGGACTAGAATGAAAGCCAGTATACACGGGCTAAAGTGCCACCCAGTGGCCTCAGCTGCTGCACCGGAGCCAGGAGCAGGGACAGGCGGTAAGCCATCCGGAACTCCCCAATCTGGATCAGCACATTTGGCCAGTCTCTACTACGCATAATTGCATAATTCCGGCAATCTCTACTGCGCATGTGTGGTTACGCACACAGGGAGCTTAGCAGGTTACCGCTTTATATAATAAGACTGAATTTCTCCCTACCACATGGCAGTTTTTCTTCTTTTCCTGCAGGCAAATAAAAAGGTGTCAGGCTCTCACAGCATAATTTAATTAAGTGGAACTCTATATTAACGGACTGTTCAATTTCATTAATGCACTTGATAATTGAATATAAACAGACATTATTGGATAAAGTGCAAGTGGATGCATGTCTATTACAAGAAAATTTGAAGAAAGAAAGGAATAAAACAAATTTTAAAAAATTGGAAGAACAATTACAGTCCCATTTAGATAAATTGGAGATGAATATTATGGAATCTAAACAAAAGAAATTTTTACGTGCTAAGCAAGACTATGATACAGGAATGGTATACAATTGGAGAAGAGATAATACATATAGATCCCGTAGTCACACACGTTCCATATTAAAAAATACCACTGATGGAAAAGAGGTGAACTTTTCAAGTACGGATGTTGATTCATCGGAATTAGATACTTCAAGGGCTACTTCTACAGATATTAATACAACAGATGGTGAGAGAGTCTCTAGAGCAGAGATTCTATTTTCAGATAGTGGAGATTTATCCCCTCTTAGAGTATCAAAAAACAGGAGGAGATCAAGGAGAGTGAAGTCCAGACAAAGATATTACAGGAACCAATCCAGAAGAGGAGGAGGATCAGAAGAGGAGGAAGAAGATCATGGACGTCGCTATCCCAGACGTGCACGGAGACAACGGGAGAGATACCAATAATCAATATCTCATCATATACTCTGACTGAAAATGAAAGAGTGGTATTATAAAAAGGGTTTAGGGTTTGCACCATCTACCCATTTTAATCTATTTAACACTATAGTAGATGTAAATAGATTTGTTAGGAAGATAGCTTTAAGAAAACACTTTGATAATCCAGGTTTACAAGAATTGTCAATTAATAATGATTTGGATACTTTAGATTGCACGGAGGATGTTGCCTCTTTTGTTTTACCCCTAGCAGTACAGGGTGTTGAGTCAAATTGTTTGATGTTTGAAGATCAATGCACGGTTTCAGATCTAACTTAGTTGGGTATGGAATCGTGTGCTGGTCTGAATTCATTGATCACTCCCAAAATTCATCTAAAGAGTAGCTCACATTTTTACCCAATAAATGCTAGGAGCAGGGCATTTGATGCGTTTCAAGAACTTGTTGAACAAGATCTGATCGAGTTGTCCTCTTCAATTGATGTTAATCATAAATATAGTAATCTTCCGGCTTCTTGTAGGGCTGCTATAGACTCCCTCTCAAAGAATTCAGCAATTACTATAAAGGAAGCTGATAAGGGGGGGTCTGTAGTTGTCATGGATACTGAATATTACTATAGAGAAGCAATGAGACAGTTAAATGATGTAGATGCCTATGAGGCTCTATCGGGGGATCCCACTAGACGATTTTAGTCCCTTCTGGACTCGCTATTGGAACGGGGTGTGTTTGAAGGGCATATTACTGCAAAAACAGCTGCAGCACTTAAAGTTATTAGCCCAGTCACACCAATTTTCCATCACCTTCCAAAGGTACACAAATCCATGGCGAGTCCAGAGGGGAGACCAATAGTCTCGGGGATTGATGGTCTCAATGAGAAATTAGGAGAGTTTGTGGATAGTTGCCTGCAACCATTAGTTTTAAGACTCCAAACATATTTGAAAGATACCAAACAATTATTGCAGGTAGTTGATGGCATAAATTGGCAGCCCAGTTATGTTTGGGTTACTTGTGATGTGGTTTCACTGTATTCTTGTATTCCACATGTGATGGGGCTGCGGGCCATTGATTATCATTTGACCAAATATAGTAAATTCACTGTCCCCTTCAGGTGTTTTTTATTGGATGTCATTGAGTATTTACTTACTCATAATTATTTTCTTTTTGATGGGATTTACTATCTCCAGAAGCGCGGCACATCAATGGGGAAAAATTTGCCCCATCCTACGCCAACCTTTATATGGGTTGGTGGGAGGAGTGCCGCGTTTTTGGAGATAGTGATCCCTTTTGTTCTGATATGGTTCTTTTTAAAAGATACATAGATGACATCTTGATTATTTGGAAGGGGAGTGTGGATTCTATATTTCTTTTTTTCAAGTACATTAACAATAATAATTTGAATCTAAGATTTACTATGGATCATAGTTTGGATCGGATTGTGTTTTTAGATGTGGAGTTGAGGTCGGTGAAGACCGGATTGATACAGACTAATGTTTATCGCAAACCAACATCAGTGAATGCGCTATTAAGGGCAGATAGCTGTCATCCCTCGCACACCATTAGGGGTGTACCGGTTGGGCAGTTCCTCCGCATTAGGAGGAACTGCTCAACCGATGCCCTCTTTGAGGTAGCGTGTGAGGATCTCCGTACTAGGTTGCGGATGAAGGGTTATCCGTTATGGATGATTGAGAAAGCTGAAAAAAGAGCTAAACAGACCCCACGTTTGGAACTTTTAACGAATAAGGTAAGGGAAGAAAAAGCTGTTCACAAATTAGTTTTTAGTACCCCTTATAGTTTGGAGTTTAATTCCATAACAAAAATCATAAAGAGACATCAACCTGTTTTGAATGTAGATAGCTCCTTGCGCTCTGTTTTGAAAAATGGTTGTCTTTTTGTTTCTAAGAAAGCACCCACTTTGGCTACTATGCTTTCACCAAGTATGTTCTTGGGTGACAGACAAAGAAATATAAATAAGAAAATTTGGATGTCTACAAAGGGAATGTTCAAATGTGGTAATAATAGATGTGGTACGTGTTCTAAAGTGTGTCAGGGATCACAGTTTCTTTCCACTGTAAATAAAAGGACGTTTTCCATTAATCATTACATAAATTGTGCTACGAAGAATGTGATATACCTTATCAATTGTTCTTTATGTCAAGTACAATATGTAGGTAAAACGAGTCGTACTTTAAGACAAAGGGTTAGAGAACATCTTAGTAATATCGCATGTGGACAGTTGAGAACTGGAGTGTCACATCATTTTTGTACGATACATAATGCAGATACTTCATCTTTGCAAGTACAGGGTATTGAACGAATCCTCCCATTGGTGAGGGGAGGAGATTTGGCACTTCGGCTGTCTCAAAGAGAAGTATACTGGATCTTTACATTGGGGAGTCGTATTCCAAATGGTTTAAATAGAGAGTATGATGTGATGCTCTATACTTGATTTCCATGTGTAGGATATATAGACTAAGGATAAATTGCTTCTCAGTTTAACGAAATCTATACATTAGCCAGAGGTTCAAGAGAAATATACAGGTTGATTTTAAACTATGTAAAAAAATCCCTTTGATTACCAAGGTGATTAAGGTATTTTTTAATTAGAGGTGTTATAAGTTATTGTAGTGTGATTTGGACAACGTTAATTGCTTGTTTTTTATCTATAAGCAATCGCCATATAAGAAAGGGTATGAATGGAAACAATGAATGAAAACATTCCCTTTAAGTCAATATGTATATTGAAACATTCGCACATGATTGGTTAGGCAAATCATGATGCATGGTGATTGCAGAGTTTAAAAACAGCACATGTGACCTAATTAAGTATGTCTATGATTAAGTACGTCTAGTACGAAACGCGTGAGACATTGAGTCTTTTCTCTATAGTCTGCTGTCTATGCTTGTATTCAAATAAAGAAAGATTTTTTTATTCAAGCAAATTTCCGCTGAAAGTGCGTCCTTTTGTTTGTTTTCAAGTTCAAGAGTGGCCATCTCTGTGGACGGCACCGGGGAAATCAGAGCACAGTCTGGTGAGTGATACCATTGTTACTTCAGAAGATTGTCGGTGCCGCCTTTTTGTTATACACAGGCTCTCACAGCATGCCATTCTGTGTTTCTTAGAGTTGAAGCTTTGTTTAGGTAGTATTTTAGGTAAGGCACAACACACACACTGTAGTAGTAGTTGTAGTGGCAAATGCACAGAGGGAGGGAGAAAGGAGGAGTGTAGGGACATGAGAATAAAGTGGTAGTTAAACAACTGACTGCAGCCATGGTTGCTGCAGCATGTGCAATAAATGAAGATAATCCTTCTCCCCCCAAGGAGCAGTCAATTTGCCAAGGTCCCACCAAAATTCCATCAGCGCCAGTAGTATAAAAAAAATATAAAAAAGAACAATGAAGATGACAATGATTCACATTCTAGTGTTGATGCTGGCATAATTGAGGAAGGTATAGCAGCTTAACCAACTACTGCATCTGAACATAGGCCAAGAGGAGAGGATTTGCCTGACATTTTGGAGCTGAACTGTCTGTGGGGGGGACCAGTCTGATATGGATATGGAGATTTCCTCTCTGCAATGGCACATGGGAGTGAAAAACGTGAGTTGTAGCACCATTGAAAGGCTACCATAGCTAGAACAATACACTTTATCTTGTTCATGCTTGATGGGTGCTCCTCACAATTCTTTGTCTCCCTAAGTATAAGGGCATCCCAGACATGGGACCTTGCTTCCATGTGCTTAGAGGGATTCAGCTGCACCACACCGATGTGGCTCAAATAGGCTGAAACATATGTCTGTGGTTATGCTGATTCTCTCATGCGAAGAGGATTTGCCTGACATTATGGAGCTGGACTGTCTGTGGCCGGGGCCAGTCTGATATGGAGATTTCCTCTCTGCAATGGCACATGGGAGTAAAAAACGAGTTGAGGCACCATTGAGAGGCTACCATGCCTAGAACAATACACTTTATCTTGTTCATGCTTGATGGGTGCTCCTCACAATTCTTTGTCCAACTACTGCATCTGACAGTGAGAAAAGCATCAAAACACCTGTCCTCAAAGTAGTAGCAAATTGTTTGACACCTATAAAAGCTAAGTGGAATATAAGGGTAGTGGGCAAGGGTTTAGTATTGAAGTGTTGCGTGTAAACTTTCACGTCATAAAATGACACGTGTTTGGCAAGAGGAATGCAAGATGATGACGTGTGTATCCTTAAGTGTCAGGATGGTATCCAGTGCATTCAGTTGCAATGCATGGGATGCCCATCTGGAAATCAGTGATTGACGAGCTTGACAGGATCCTATACATTGATGTAAGCAACCTACTGTAGTTGAGCTTTGGTTATCATTTGTATCCTGAAGAGTGTGGATTGCAAGAAATAGCTCCTTGCCATCCCCACTCTTCAGGATACATATGATAACCAAAGCTTAACCATCATATATCTACTGATTGCATGTATAACAGATAGGTCTTTAACACAAAAACACTACAGCCTCAAAACACAAATTTCCTCCTTGCTATCCCACTCCTCAGGAAACATGATGACCAAAGCTTATGTGGATTTTTGGTTTTGCTGTACCTGCATGCATTGCTGTCATTTTTTTCTACTTAGTTGTCATTGTTTTTCAACGGTGCATTAATTTGCTTAGAGGCCCATGTATTGTACATGCAATCGGTTTATCTCAGTAGAACTCTTATGTGTGAACTGAACCCTGTGGACCTGTGCAATGTAACCCTGATTTGTTCTGTTTGTCCTCTGTTTACCCTTTGAGTGTCAGATGGATACCCAGTGAATATTGGAAAAATGCATTGCTTATCCTTCTAGCACTCAAGGGGTTTGAGGTTGACCTCCCTATGGCTACATGTTTATCATTGTTTATCTCCTCAGATGCCTCTTAATACCCTGCTTGGGATTCTCCTCCACCACGCTACAACGTGCGATCAGTGCACCATACATTGTGCAATGTGTGGATACGAATGGCCACATACTAATATCTATAGAGTGGCTATCATTTGTCAGGGGAGATAATGATGAATGAGGTGGATTGGCAGAAGATATGGGTTCCCTAGAGGAAGAAGGTGATGGAGAGCTAGTTGTTTGTCGTTCGTCATTGAACTTCCAGCTTCTACCTGGGTTTCTCTATTCTTCCTCCTCTTTGATCTCTGCCTTGACTCTTGTTGCCTTTCTGGAGAGTCAGGGGGTACAGCAACAGTGGTGCTTGATTTCTGTGGTGGGTGTTTGGCTTTAACATGTTTGACATAAATGTCATGGCGTCTGTGTTTCATGTGTGTTATCAGGGCAGTTGTGCCAAGGTGTGTTCACTCCTTTTCCCTTCTCACTGACTTGTCACAAATTGTGCAGAGTGCCATTGGTGATGACTGCACTGTGCCTGCCTCAAGAGAAAAATAACCCCACACCCATGACCCCAGAGGATAGGAAAAAGGTAGAAAAGAATGGCCTTTTTCTTCTTTTCCTCCACATTCCCCTTTACTAACTGGGGCAGATGATGATTTTGCCACTGTTGCTGCTACTGCCTCAGAATCAGCACTGAAACTAGTTTCAAGTGGAACTTGTCCTAGACCCACATTATTGGACCCCATTCCCACTGTATCCACAGTGGTCTGTGGCACACTAGCCTGCTCCTCAGCATCCTGCTGCCTTTGCAACTCAGCAGCAGCAGGAAATACAGCAGTTGCAAACTCTGCAAATTCCTAAAACTCACTGCTGACGGTGGTGGTGCCCATCCTTATCCCTGTCTCCCATCCCTTCTCAGTTTCTGCTAAAAAGGCCATCAATGTCTCTTCCACTCCAGCTTATTCACCATCACCACCACCAGTCCCTCTGTGCTTCTGCTCCTCTAAAACACACATCTCACTGCTGGTTGGAGAAGGTGACAAGAAATGTGACAGAGGGTCCCCTAATGTCACACTTGCCATTTCTTGGCGACCTGATGAAGGCAGACTGGCAGCATTAGCAGTGGACACAGGCAGCTGATCTGTGCTGCTGGTGGTTATATTGCGGTGGTAACAATTCCGCCTTCTTCAGGATCATGTTCTTCATGGACTATGCCGTGGGGGAAGGGGACTCCCAAAGTCAGGGGAATGGTGTGAGCTCCCTTGACCACTAGTCTGGATGCTCTCAATTGCTTCCCCTACCACTCCCCAAATACTAGTCCCAACTTCTGCTTCACCATCACGTCACTAGTACTACCACTAACACCAACCACATGAATTTCAGCCCCTTAGTCTTCCTCCTCACAGTAACTGGTAATATGATGATTACCCCCTCCTTCACTCCTAACGCTAAAAAGCTGCTGCACCTTCTCAGTAGAGGTAATAGCACTTGGGGGACTGCTTGGTGATGACAAGCGTGACTTAGAACCTCCTGCTGTCATACTTGGTGGCAGCTGATTCAGCACTGGCAGCAGGCACAGCACAGGTCACAGCAGGGGCAGCATGTCTGACAGCATGCACAGCACTGGTGGTAGCAGGAGCAGCACTGGCATTAGGCACAGCACTAGTGGAAGCAGGGCAGCACTTCTGACAGCAGGCACAGTACATCTGACAGCAGGTGCAGCAGGTTTAGCAGCAGCACAGACAGCTGACCTGTCCTGCTCTCGCTACTACCCTCTTCTTCCTCCTTTGACATTAATTTCCCCAAGATCCCTAGGGTTGATTTAGGGGGACTGGCCAGCATTGGTTCTATAGTAGTCACTTGCTAATCTTCCTCCTTAGCCTCAGTGAACACATAAGGGTCCTTCCAGTTCCTCCTTTTATAAGCTTTAAACTTTCTCATATTTATAGCAGTCACTATGATCCTAGCCTGCCTCAGTTTTGCAAAAAGATCACAGTAAAAGAGCACAGCACATCTACCTCACTCTGTCACTGCTTTTATTGTGTTTCACTTCTGCAAATGTCACATTTTTATAGCGAATAAGTGAAAAACAATTAAATCAATGGGCAGAAACTTTCTAGCCATTGAAAAAATGGAGAAGAATGTTTGCCAATAGACTAAAAAGGTGAAGATTCTAATTGCTACTTTTAAAGAGTCAGACAACAACATGGTTTTCGTAGATTTTTTTCGCAGGAACACAGCAGAACCTTTCACCCACCCCTATTGGCAGGTACTGTAAAGAGTAAAAATGTACATACATGAAATACATGCAAACTGAGTCAGAGAAGAATAAAAAAGGCATAGAAAGTTAGACAGAGGGAAGCTAAGTACATTTACATTAAAAGATATGTAAGATGTTAAATTCCAAGCAGGATCATTTCTGAGTAATGTAAGAGTAACAAAACAAGAAAAGTGTTTCTCTGTAGCACACACTGAGCCTGCAAAAAACAATTACCCAACTATAGAAATTATGAATCATTTGGGAGGCTATTTAAACAGACAAAGACCTAAATTGCCTTGCTTGTATGAGAAATGCACAATTTTATTTAGAAGTGTGCTAAAATAATTAAAGTATTCATTGTTAAATCTTTGAGTCCCAGATGAGTAAGCAATGAAAAGGGTTAAGTGGGGTTGTGACCTTGGCTGTAGCTGCATAGAAAGCTACAGGGATTTCCCGACTTTGTAAGTTTCAGGTAGAGGATATCATAAGAATTCAAGATTTTGTCTCACTTAAGAGTTTATCTTATCTTACATAGTTACATAGCTAAATTGAAAACTAGGTTAAAAAAAGACACAAGTCCATCATGTTCAACCTTTGCCCCAGGATAATCCAGAAAATAAGAACTACATAATCCTTTAATACGCAGAGATGGGTGTTAGACTGTTTACCAGAAATTCCTGTTTTACCTACTAATACACAATACAAACCTCTATGTTCCCTTCTGATACAAATGCATCTAATCTCTTAAACGTATTCATTGTATCTGTCATCACACCACATCCCTGGACAATGGATTTCACATTAAAGAGAACTCACTATAAAGAACCTCCAACTCTACTTAAGTGGAAACGTCCTTCTAATTATTAAAGGGTAGGTCCTAGTTATTTGATCAGGCCTTGGAATGAAAAGCTTATTAGAGAAATCTGTATATTGACCTCACAAATGCTTCAAAGATATTACAAAATACCCTCTTAGGCTTCTTTTATTTAGAGTAACTAAAAGTTGTTTTATATGTTCTTCATACTTCAAATCATCCATACCCGTAATTAATGTTAGTGTTCTTCTCTGTACTCTCTCCAGATCTGCAATATCTTTTTTATAGAAGAGGTGCCTAAAACTGCACTGCACATTTAAGGTGAGGTTTTACCAACAATATGTACAGTGCCAAACTGATGTTATCCACTTTTGTTTCAATACCTGTCTTCATGTAGGACAGCACTTTGCTTGCTTTTGCTATTGCTTTTGCAGTAGTATTCCGTGTGTGGAGACAATGCAATTTAGGCAGCAAATCTGTAGCTGGCTATATGTATCACTGAGGTAAGCTCTTAAGGAAGCAGGCAGTACCTCTATGAAATGAGTTGGGCAATAGGTTTTTTGAGCATCTTCCTTTACCTACAACATTATTGCACTCCCATCTATAATCTGGGTCCCTCCTATTTTCCCAATGGGAACTGCTTCTTTCAGAGAATCCTGCCAGCTGCTACCTTACTTCCTAAATGCCTTTTTTCCACATGTGGGAAACTATTAATTTTCTGGCTATGATACTCATTGTATTCTTACAAGAGAGACTGTTCAAGAGCACCCTATCAGCCAAGCAATGCAAAGCTGGAGTATTGGACACAAAAAACAGGATATTGAGGTGGACACGGCACTTGGCTGCAAGGGGAAGGGACCCCAGGAATGCCTTAAACCCAAGATGGGCAATATGTGAAAGCATTATTAAGGGAGGGAGGTATTTGTTCTATGTGTTTATTTTTTTGTCTTAAAAAAATGAAATGTGTATAAAAGCCATTCTAAAGGACAGCTTAACATTGATGAGTAATGAACTACCTAAGGTTTTTAACAGAGGAATGCATGAGGAGGGGGGAGTACAAGAGACAGAGGGACAGAAACATAGATATTTAAATAGAAAAATAATATGAGACAGATGAGTAAACATGTACCAGAACAAAACAAATATAAGGAAATATTATGTAAAATTTTGTTAATGTGCAAGGAATCCCAAGTCCTTTTCACACAATTGCAGGATACCTGCAAGAGAGGGTGCTAGGGAGTGCAGCTATGTCCCAATTGATTTTATTCCATTCTTATACTAAATCCTCTAAGTATGAAAATGTTCTCATAGATTGATTGTTACATGTTCCAATGTCTAAAGACCAAAGGCAGCCTGATAGAACCCATTCATTCTTAGCACCTCTTCCATTGAGCTGGTCTTCCCACTACCATAGGAAAATGTTTGTAAGCCTCCGGGGAAAGTGGTCTACTGTCTGTGTTATGAAGCCATTCTGAGGGAATGGACCATAATCTGCCATGTTGGTCCAGTGCGGGTTGGCAGTTTTTGTATCAATTTAGTCTGGTGTCCACCTTGGTTGACCCTGCCAGGAGTATATGATCCTGATGGCATAGTTCTCAGCTTCGTTGACACACACACAAACTCTTTTGAAAAGCTAAGGAATTACCGAACAGAATGGCAACAACATTCTTTATCCTATTAGAGTAGGAAGAAAAGTATGCCATTGTATATGTATGTGAAGTTAAATTAGATGTAATATGTGAGAGGGAAGATGCTTTTCTGCATGCATATTAAGTTTAACATTTGCTTGAGGACATTTTTGAAGACAATCTTCTTCTTGATTGGCTCATTAAAACCGTTAATATTATGTGTAAAGATGTGTATTGAATAAGTCATCATGATTATCATTTTTTAAGGTTGCACCTTAATTTTCACAGGATGGATAACACATGTGGTCAAACTATAGCCACTTTCCACATTTACCTGTGAAAAGCTTATAAAAAAAAAAAATTCAGCAAGAAGTTGCTAATACTTAAATGGGTACAACTCCTCCTCATATTTTGGTGGTAATGGTGATAATGGTGTTTCTTAGATGTTAATGTTTTGTGTGAATCTGCATTTAGATATGCACTTTAAATGAAGTACTTTTTATAATGTCAACAAAAAACAAGGTTGAAATAGTAATCAATTATAAATATATTGATTTTCGATATTCTAAATTTAAATGTAAAAACAATGGGCTCCCCATTTAAATAATATGCATTATGTATACAATATAAACTATTTAGTAGACGAAAAATATCTTGAAACATAGAACCTTAGCAGCATTTCACTGGATACATATTTCTTAAATAATCATCTTACTTAATATTTATAATTTTCTTTTAGATGGAATGTTTCAAAAAAATTAATTGATTGTGACGTTTGAGCAAAACTTAGTTTTAATATTTTATTAATCTTACTTTTGCTCTGTTACTTAAGGCTTTTTGGATGTCATGTTGAAGATGCCATTTTATCTTCTCTTTAAAGCATACATTATAATCAATGTGCTTGTCTGTGGGTTAAGATGACTTATCTGTAAGTCTTAGAAATTGTTGAATCTATTTTTTGAACTGAGCTTTTTTCACAATGTTGTGTCTAATTAGAACAGCACTCTTAAACATTCCAACCCTCTTTCATTTATTTTTCAGTTAACATTTAATAGCTAATAGAATGTGATATACTTATCTTAAGAGCATTAAAACTTCATGCCACGAAACTCACTGACAATAAGCATTCAATTCTTCTCAAACGGAATGTGCCAAGACATTTTGCTGTGCCATATTAGCTTTATTTATGTGCCATGCACTGAATTGCTAGCTGTTAATGAGACCTCAGCACTTACTGCTGTAGGGCCAAATACTAACCTCATTTTAATGAGTTCATTATTTTCTGTCTCCAGATAGAAGGACAACAAATCTTCCTTTTAGTTAAAGGTCAGATGACCTCTAGGTTCGGAAACTGTATGGGTTATCAATGTTTGGGAATAGAAGTGTGATAACTATTCTGTCATGTTAAAATAGAAATGTTTCTGGAATTGAAACAAACAATTTACATTCTGGTTATATTTTATTATCATTAAGTTACCAAGATATGTGAATTTTAGTCTACTAAAACATGATAAAATATGAGAGTTGTAGTTTCCAAAGAAAACTGTATAATGTAAGACTGAAAATAGGCAAGTTCAGAAAATGTAATAACATAGTTTGCATTACAAACCAATCTAAGATTAATTACAGATATGTTACAAAGTAACATTAGAGATTATCTCTACGAAAGAGTATGAAATGAAGAAACTGATTGAAAAAGTGCATACTACTTAGATCAGATTCTCATACCTCTTAAAAGAAGTCAGATTTGTGGTGACTTTGCAGATGCTAGGAAATGGATGTGGGTGGCTTTTGTGGGATCATAGCCTTTAGACAATAAGAAAGAAGGAGGGAGGGGCTAGAAAGTGGATAAAAGTATAGAGCACAGCTGCACTGGCTGACTTTTTCTTGTCCTGGGGTATTGGGATTCCAGCCTGCTTCTCTCCCTTTTGTCTCTCCATGTCCCTCCCCCATTTTCTGCCTACCCCTCATCCCTTTTATTATGCTGGCCTTGAATCCTGTATGTTTTGATGAATTTTGGGATCTCGGGTAATATTGGTGTGTTTGTAACTATTAATGCAATAAGGGGGTTAAAAGGGAAATGGGTTGCCTGGATTAGCAAAGAAGGAATTGCACTCTTGAATATAAATCTCTGCATTTTAGTTTTCTTATAAATACTGCCTAAAGTAGATGAACCATTGGAATTGTGTGTTAAAATATATAAATACATTCACCCATTATTACAAGATTCTCTGATAATTCTAGCTGTTTAAAAAGACAGTAATTTATTAACTACCCCATTTTTTTCTACAAAGCAATACTGATGTTGAATCAGTGCACAAATGTGATAAGAGAGCGTGTGTGTGTGTGTGAGAGAGAGAGAGAGAGAGAGAGAGAGAGATGAAAAATGTCACTTCCCTCTGTGTGGGAATTTTTTTGCAAAAAGTGCTAGTTTCCCACATTGAAGTGAAAAAAATATAAGAATGAATTCCTCATGTGAAAACTTTTGCTTGAAATTTTCTCAGATAGTAAAAAAGGGGTGTCAGTTTCCTGTAGCTTATCATTTTGTATTTGTGTGAGGGAGGGAGAGAGTGAGAAAGAGAGAGAGTGATAGAAAGAGAGAAGAAGCAGCCACTGATGTGCTGGTGCTAAGCCTGTGGGGCATTTTTTTCTCAGGACTCGTTCTTTTAAAAATAGAAAAGAAAAAACAGAGGCCTTCAAATCATAATCTATTTTTGGGGGCTTGTTTCTAAGTCCTACAAATCAATGTTTACTTTGGGCTTGTGCCAAACAAGCCTAAGTCCTAGGGATGGGCAAAAGTTGTGGCCATTAGTGTTGAGCGAGCATGCTCGGCCGATGCTCGGATCGGCTCGAGCATCGCTCTGCTCGGCACATGGCGGTACTCGTACGAGTACCGCATGTGCTCGCCCGCCATGTTCGGGTCTCCTCCCCGCACGTTTTGCGGCTGCTGCGCAGCCAATAAACGTGCAGGGAGGCTCTGACATCGGTGTAATGCCAGCAGCCATGTTGGCTGCTGGCATTACACTGATTGGCTGGCCAGAACCCGTGGTCAGGTGCTGTATAGCACCTGACCATCGAGTTCGGCTCAGTCTGAGCCAGGGAGAGCTGAGGATAGGAAGGGAAAGGCAGTGTAGGGAGGAAAAAAACAAAAATTGTGAAAAAAAAAGAACCAAAAGTCCTTTTTAGGACTACTGTGTGTGGGGGCAGCAGGTTATTTGGTGTGGGGGGAAAAAAACAAAAAAAAAAAAAAATATATATATATATTCTGTTTAGTGTGCAAAGTTGCAGATTAGAGCACATTCTGTTTAGTGTGCACAGTTGCAGATTAGAGCACATTCTGTTTAGTGTGCAAAGTTGCAGATTAGAGCACATTCTGTTTAGTGTGCAAAGTTGCAGATTAGAGCACATTCTGTTTAGTGTGCAAAGTTGCAGATTAGAGCACATTCTGTTAAGTCTTCAAACTAAAATATCAAAGTCACGTATTCCATTCAGTGTGCGTCGCCGCAGTTTAGCAGCACATTCTGAGTACTGTGCAGAGTTGCAGAATAGGAAGAAATACTGTTAAGTCTTCAAACTAAAATATCAAAGTCACATATTCCATTCAGTGTGCTTCGCCGCAGTTTAGCAGCACATTCTGTGTACTGTGCAGAGTTGCAGAATAGGAAGAAATACTGTTAAGTCTTCAAACTAAAATATCAAAGTCACATATTCCATTCAGTGTGCTTCGCCGCAGTTTAGCAGCACATTCTGTGTACTGTGCAGAGTTGCAGAATAGGAAGAAATACTGTTAAGTCTTCAAACTAAAATATCAAAGTCACATATTCCATTCAGTGTGCTTCGCCGCAGTGTAGCAGCACATTCTGTGTACTGTGCAGAGTTGCAGAATAGGAAGAAATACTGTTAAGTCTTCAAACTAAAATATCAAAGTCACATATTCCATTCAGTGTCTTTCACCGCCGTTTAACAGCCTATTCTGTGTACTCTGCAGAGTTGCAGAATTATAAGAAATACTGTTAAGTTTTCAAACTCAAATATTAAAGTCACATATTCCATTCAGTGTCTTTCACCGCCGTTTAACAGCCTATTCTGTGTACTCTGTACAGTTGCAGAATTATAAGAAATACTGTTAAGTTTTCAAACTCAAATATTAAAGTCACATATTCCATTCAGTGTCTTTCACCGCCGTTTAACAGCCTATTCTGTGTACTCTGTACAGTTGCAGAATTATAAGAAATACTGTTAAGTTTTCAAACTCAAATATTAAAGTCACATATTCCATTCAGTGTCTTTCACCGCCGTTTAACAGCCTATTCTGTGTACTCTGTACAGTTCCAGAATTATAAGAAATACTGTTAAGTTTTCAAACTCAAATATTAAAGTCACATATTCCATTCAGTGTGTTTCAACGCCGTTTAACAGCCTATTCTGTGTACTCTGCAGAGTTGCAGAATAGTAAGAAATACTGTTAAGTTTTCAAACTCAAATATTAAAGTCACATATTCCATTCAGTGTCTTTCACCGCCGTTTAACAGCCTATTCTGTGTACTCTGTACAGTTCCAGAATTATAAGAAATACTGTTAAGTTTTCAAACTCAAATATTAAAGTCACATATTCCATTCAGTGTGTTTCAACGCCGTTTAACAGCCTATTCTGTGTACTCTGCAGAGTTGCAGAATAGTAAGAAATACT
Organism: Rhinophrynus dorsalis; assembly: GCA_037306005.1. Classification (NCBI taxonomy): domain Eukaryota; kingdom Metazoa; phylum Chordata; class Amphibia; order Anura; family Rhinophrynidae; genus Rhinophrynus; species Rhinophrynus dorsalis. The sequence continues at coordinate 194,782,967 of CM074718.1, read as the reverse complement.
GTTAATTTTTCAAACTCAAATATTAAAGTCACTTATTCCATTCAGTGTGTGTCACCGCAGTTTAGCAGCCTATTCTGTGTACTCTGCAGAGTTGCAGAATAGTAAGAAATACTGTTAAGTTTTCAAACTCAAATATTAAAGTCACTTATTCCATTCAGTGTGTGTCACCGCAGTTTAGCAGCCTATTCTGTGTACTCTGCAGAGTTGCAGAATAGTAAGAAATACTGTTAATTTTTCAAACTCAAATATTAAAGTCACTTATTCCATTCAGTGTGTGTCACCGCAGTTTAGCAGCCTATTCTGTGTACTCTGCAGAGTTGCAGAATAGTAAGAAATACTGTTAAGTTTTCAAACTCAAATATTAAAGTCACATATTCCATTCAGTGTGTGTCACCGCAGTTTAGCAGCCTATTCTGTGTACTCTGCAGAGTTGCAGAATAGTAAGAAATACTGTTAATTTTTCAAACTCAAATATTAAAGTCACTTATTCCATTCAGTGTGTGTCACCGCAGTTTAGCAGCCTATTCTGTGTACTCTGCAGAGTTGCAGAATAGTAAGAAATACTGTTAATTTTTCAAACTCAAATATTAAAGTCACTTATTCCATTCAGTGTGTGTCACCGCAGTTTAGCAGCCTATTCTGTGTACTCTGCAGAGTTGCAGAATAGTAAGAAATACTGTTAAGTTTTCAAACTCAAATATTAAAGTCACATATTCCATTCAGTGTGTGTCACCGCAGTTTAGCAGCCTATTCTGTGTACTCTGCAGAGTTGCAGAATAGTAAGAAATACTGTTAATTTTTCAAACTCAAATATTAAAGTCACTTATTCCATTCAGTGTGTGTCACCGCAGTTTAGCAGCCTATTCTGTGTACTCTGCAGAGTTGCAGAATAGTAAGAAATACTGTTAAGTTTTCAAACTCATATATATTAAAGTCATATATATCGTGTAAGATGAAGAAGGCGGGTAAAAAGGGACGGGGAAGTGGACGTGATCCTGAAAGTTCAGGGCGCGGGTCAGGACGCGGAGAAACTGTGCCTGGTGCCAGAGCACAAGAAAGAAAGACATCCACCATACCTAGCTTCATGTCTGATTTCACAGGGCGTCGCAGGACATCACTCTCGAGGTCCGACCAGTGCGAACAGGTGGTCGGTTGGATGACAGCTGATACTGCTTCCAGTCGGTTAAGCACCACCCTGTCTTCCACCAAGTCCACTCTCAGTAGCCAAGAGTCTGGTCAACATAATCCTCACTCTGATCATCCTTCCTCCCACCATACACGGTCTGGTCAAAGAAGTGATCCCACACTGGGATATAGTGATGAGCTCGTCTCATCACCAATCCTTCATTTGACCCTCTCTCCAAGCACGCTTGCCGAGGAACATGACATCTTGTGCCCTGATTCACAACCTCTAGAGGCTACCCAATCACAAGAAGATGACAGATGTGAACGGCATTTAAGGTCAAAGGAAGTAGTGGATGATGATGATGATGATGAGACACAGTTGCCATTAAATCAACCACTATTTCCTTCTCAAGACCTTGTTGAGGAGAATGTTATACAGTTGTCAATGACCGAGTATGTGGTGGGATCAAGACTTGAGGAGGATGATCAGAGTGAGGAAGTGGAGGAGGACTTGGTGGACGATGAGGTGACTGACCCCACCTGGGAAGGTGTAGAGCCGAGCGATGACAGCAGTCCTGAGGGTGAGCCATCTGCAGCACCGCAACAGGCTGGAAGAGGCAGTGGTGTGGCTACAGAAAGAAGGCGGACCGCACCAAACCGGCCCGCAAATGTTCCACGGAGCACCCCCTTGCGTAAATCTACCTTGCCAAGGGGTAGGTGTTCCGCGGTATGGCGTTTTTTTAAGGAAAGTGCGGACGACAAAAGATTTGTAGTTTGCAACCTGTGCCACACCAGAATGAGCCGAGGCATGAACACTAGAAACCTCACCACCACCAGCATGATCCGACACATGGCATCCAAGCACCGTAGTAAGTGGGAGGAACGCCTGGATCGCCCATCTGTGTCTGCAGGCCACACCACTGCCTCCTCTTCCCCTGTTTTCGGTGCCGGCCAATCGCCTGTCGAAGGCGCAGGCCCGCATACCTCCCGCCCTGCACCTGTACCATCTGAAGCACCATCAGCGACCACATCCACTTCCCTGTCCCAGCACAGCGTCCAAATGTCGTTACCCCAGGCATTTGAGCGCAAGAGAAAGTACCCAGCCACCCACCCACAGGCCATAGCACTAACCTCACACCTTTCAAAATTACTGGCCATCGAAATGCTGCCATTTAGGCTTGTGGACACTGAGTCCTTCCGCAGCCTGATGGCAGCAGCTGTCCCTCGGTACGCCGTCCCCAGCCGCCACTACTTTTCCCGGTGTGCCATCCCCGCATTACACCACCATGTGTCCCGTAACATCACCCGTGCCCTGACCAACGCAGTTACTGGGAAGGTCCACTTAACGACTGACACATGGACAAGTGCTTGTGGCCAGGGACGCTACATTTCCCTGACGGCACACTGGGTGAATGTCGTGGAGGCTGGGAGCGACTCGGACCCTGGGATGGCACGGGTGCTACCCACGCCGAGGATTGCGGGCCCTACCTCCATCAGGGTTTCCACCAGCACCTACGTTATTGGCTCCTCCTCCTCCGTTTCCACCTCCGAATTCTCTACACACACCGCCACTCCCCCATCAGCCAGTAGCTGGAAGCAGTGTAGCACTGCAGTGGGGAAGCGTCAACAGGCCGTGCTGAAGCTGATCTGCCTTGGGGACAAACAGCACACGGCCTCAGAGCTGTTGCAGGGGATTAGTCACCAGACCGAGCAGTGGCTCTCGCCACTCAACCTGCAACCAGGCATGGTTGTGTGTGATAATGGGCGTAACTTGGTGGCGGCTTTGGAGCTCGGCAAGCTCACACACGTACCATGCCTAGCGCATGTATTTAATTTAGTGGTGCAGCGATTTCTAAAAACCTACCCCAATGTGCATGATCTCTTGACCAAGGTGCGCCGCGTGTGTGCACATTTCCGTAAGTCATCTACAGCTTCGGCCGGCCTGTTGAAGCTGCAGCAGCGCTTACAATTGCCAGCTCACCGGCTGCTGTGTGACGTGAGCACGCGCTGGAACTCCACCTTCCACATGTTGGCCCGGCTTTGTGAGCAGCAGAGGGCAGTAGTGGAGTACCAGCTGTTACACGGTCGTCGCCTCTCCGTTCAACTTCCTGTAATCAGAAGTGAGGAGTGGGAATGGATGTCAGACCTCTGCGAGGTTTTACGCAATTTTGAGGAATCGACACAGATGGTGAGCGGCGATAACGCTATTATCAGTGTAACCATCCCACTTCTGTGTCTACTGAAACGCTCGCTGCTCACAATTAAAACCGACGCTTTGCATGTGGAAGAGGTGGAAATGGGGGAGGAAGAGCTTACACAAGGTGATAGCCAGAGCACCCTCACTTCGTCTTCTCAGCGACAATTGGAGGAGGCGGAGGAGGAGGAGGAGGAGGAGGAGGAGGAGGAAGACACGGTTGCCTCCGCTACAGAGGGTAGCCATGGAACTTTAGTTCCATCTCTTCAGCGTGGGTGGGCAGAAGAGGAGGAAGAGGATGAGGATATTGAGAGTCAGCCTCCTGGTGAGGACAGCGAAATCTTGACTGTTGGTACTCTGGCACACATGGCTGACTTTATGTTAGGCTGCCTTTCCCGTGACCCACGCGTTGTACGCATTTTAGACAACACGGATTACTGGGTGTTCACCCTTCTGGACCCCCGCTACAAAGAGAATTTCTCATCTCTCATTCCTCCGGTGGAGAGGACAAGCAAAATGGTGCAATACCAGAAGGTTCTTGTTGAAAAATTGCTCCAAAATTTTCCATCTGACAACGCTGGCGGCAGAGTACGTGCTACCTTGGCCAACCGAGAAGGGGAGAAAAGGGGAGCACACAGCAGTTCCGACAAAGGCAGGGCAACACTCTCCAAGGCGTGGGACACCTTCATGACACCCCGCCAGCACCCTCACCCTGATGCGCAGCCTAGTGTCACAAGGAGGGAAAAGTTTTGGAAGATGGTGAAGGAGTACGTAGCAGACCGTGTCAGCGTCCTCAATGATCCCTCTGTGCCTTACAACTACTGGGTGTCCAAGCTGGACACGTGGTATGAACTGGCACTCTACGCCTTGGAGGTGCTGGCCTGCCCTGCCGCCAGCGTTCTGTCTGAGCGGGTATTTAGTGCTGCTGGTGGCATCATAACAGATAAGCGTATCCGCCTTTCCACCGACAATGCTGATAGGTTGACACTTATAAAAATGAACAAGGCCTGGATTTCCCCTGACTTCTCCACTCCACTGGAGGAAAGCCCCGGGGGAACATAAACTCACTTTATATATGTTATTTACAATGATGGGAATACTCTGTATTCCCATTCACCCCTTCCACCCCAAAAACGGGTATATGGTTGACTCTTAATGTTCTCATCCTCCTCCTCCTCTTCCATATGCCCTGGGATATAATTTTTATATAGGGCCAGCTCACCAGCGTGCCCTGGGATATAATTTTTATATAGGGCCAGCTCACCAGCGGGCCCTGTGATATAATTTTTATATAGGGCCAGCTCACCAGCGGGCCCTGTTTGCCAATTTTTATATAGGTCAGCTCACCAGCGGGCCTTCTCATATAATGTTTTATTGGGTCAGCTCTCTAGCGGGCCCTCTCATATAATGTTTTATAGCGTCAGCTCACTAGCGGGCCTTCGCATATAATGTTTAGGATGGTCAGCTCTGCAGCAGACCCTCACCCATAATGTTTTAGATGGTCAGCTCAGCGCACGTTTCCCTCTTAATCATGGCCTCAGTTCTGAAAATCAAGGAAATTTTTGGGAGAATTTGCCTCTGCGCACGTTTCCCTCTTAATCATGGCCTCAGTTCTGAAAATCAAGGAAATTTTTGGGAGAATTTGCCTCTGCGCACGTTTCCCTCTTAATCATGGCCTCAGTTCTGAAAATCAAGGAAATTTTTGGGATAATTTGCCTCTGCGCACGTTTCCCTCTTAATCATGGCCTCAGTTCTGAAAATCAAGGAAATTTTTGGGATAATTTGCCTCTGCGCACGTTTCCCTCTTAATCATGGCCTCACTTCAGAAAATCGATGAAATTTTTGGGAGAATTTGCAGATGATATACAAGTAAATATACAGCAAATACTGTTTGGTAACAATTTTTCGCCTAAAGTCGTTTTTATTTTCCTTTTTGTGTGTTTTACGGTCAGTCTGTAAAAATGGCGTACTACGGGCGAAAGATCGTTCCCAGCAGCGATGTTGGAGTCCAAGATGCATCCAGACATCCTCCCTATGCTGTCCCTGAACCATTTCTGTAGTGTTTCCATCTTTTTCTGCCCTTTTCCTATGGACCAGGCACCCTCCCCTCATCAGAGCAGGGGGTGCCTGGTGTAATGCTCGAGTCCTCCCATTGACTTCAATGGGGCTCGGATGCTCGGCCGAGCACTCGAGCCTCAGGGGGTGCTCGGTCAGAGCACCCGAACATCCGAGCATTGGGGTGCTCGCTCATCACTAGTGGCCATGTTCCCGTGAGAAATTTCGAGAAAACCATATTATCAGCTTTTTTTGTGGTAAAATCCACTTTAAAACTAGCGCTTAACATTTTCACATCTTTCGCTCATTGGCCAAAATCTTTTACCATTTTATCAATGACTAGAAAGTTTTCGCCCATTAATTTACGTTGTTTTTACACTTCTGCTATAAAAACATGACATTTTCGCTGAAGGCAGACACAACATAAGCTGCTACAGAGCGAGATAGACGTGCTGTGCTGTTCTGCTGTGATATTTTGCAAAAATCGAGGAAAGAGAGGCTCATAGTCCAGTCCTCCTAAATCACCCCAAGGGATGTTGTGGAATTTAATGAGAAGGGAGGGAGAAAAGGGAATGGGAAGGAAGGGAAAAAAGGGAATGGGAAGGGAGGCAGAAAAGGGTAATACTAGTGAGAGCAGGACAGGTCAGCTGCCTGTGCCTCCTGCCAGACGTATGTTGCCCCTGCTGCCAGTGCCACCATTGCTGTACCTGCAGCCACTAGTGCTGAACCTGCTGTCAGTGCTGAACCTGCTGCTAGTGCTGAACCTGCTGCCACCAATACTTTGCCTGCTGCTAATGTTTCTTGTAGTACTCAGGGGAGAAGGAGAAAATTATGCCAAGTGTGACAGCAAGGGACCCTAAATCAGATTTGTCATTCCCAAGCAGTCCTGCCAGTGCTAGAACTACTGCTACTAAGGTCCAGTAGCTTGTTAGCATTAGGAGTGAAGGAGGGGGTAATCAACAATATCTTCATATTACTAGTGACTGTGAGACTGAGGAGGAAGACTCTGTGGCTGAACTTGATTTGGCTGGTGTTAGTAGTAGTAGTAGCAGTAATGGTGATGCAGCCAGAGTAATAGGGGAAACATTTGAGAGCATCCAGACTAGATGTCAAGGGAGCCAACACCAGATCTGCAGGCATTAGGCCAGTAGGACATTTTTATTTTTTTCTCAGGGCTTGTGCAAAACAAGTTTAAGTCCTACAAACCAATGTTTCTTCAAGATTTGGGCCTCTAATAAGTCTAAATCCTACAAAGGCCTCTAACAACAAACCTAACAAATCATGCTCTACAAAGTACTGTTTCAAGCTTAAGTCCATCCCAGTGGCAGCTTATGTCAGGGGGTTCCTGTTTCTATCACTTTAAATACACATCTCTTATTTTATTTATTTATTTTGCATTAACTGTCCCCCTAATAGCCATCAAGAAACCCCCCCAAAACAAATTCCCTGTTCAAATGATTCATTCATTCACCAACACATGCACCTTCCTCAGACCCCTTTATACCATGTCTTATGGTTTCTATTTTATTTTATTTTATTTTATTTAGGATTTATTTTTTATTAACTGTCCCTCAACCGCAGTAAACAACCCCCACAAAAATCATCCCCTGTTCAACTGACTCTTTCCCCACACCCCACCAACACAGGCACCCTCATGCCCCTTTTAATACTATGCCTTTGGGAAATAAAATAATATTTGCTATGTGTTCTGTGTAACTTCTATGTTCAAAACTTCCTACAAGAAAAAAGACTGTCTCCCATAGGCTCTCAAAAACCAATATAAAAAAGTTTAATAGACATGTATCAAAATTGTAAAAATATATCAATATATATCACAGCACATGTAAAACAAAGACCACAGCCCACCCCAAAGCATACCCTCCACCTCCCTATAATACCTCCTAAAAACAATTGCACAAAATACAAGGATAGACTAAGCATGCCTATTGAATATACTGGGTCCATATATTGGACTACAGAAACCTTATGCTAGCAAAAAAGACAAAAAACTCCAGAGTTATAATAACTTGCAAGTGTACACTTTTGTCCACAGAGCTAATGCTTGATGTAATCTGTAGCCATTGTAAGTTCAGTCATACAAAAGGCGACAGTTAATCCAGCTATACAAGGGTTAATATCTGCCAAAGCAGAGCGTGCATTACAAAGCAGAGCGATGTCAAACCCAACAGTGTTTATGTGAATTTTCATCTTGAAGAGGCCATGGACAGGATTGGTGACACACATTGATGGTGGTTACTGACACCTGTTTATGAGGATCGACTGGCAGCCTGATGGCAAGGAATTGGTTTATACTTCATCAGCAAGCTACAGCAGAAGCACACAGTAAGTCTGCCATGGACTACACAGAACGTGAAGAGAGAAGAACTCAGTAGCGATGAGGCTGTTTTATACTTATCCTGCAGTTATCCTGCTTCCATTGCTTGATCATTTTTGGAAGAGAGGTTGCAGTTGCAGTTATGCTGGACATTTACCTAATGGGATATTAATATATGGAACACTGTTGGGCTTGACATCGCTCTGCTTTGTAGTGCATGCTCTGCTTTGGCAGATATTAATCCTTGCATGGCTGTATTAACTGTGGCCTTTGATGTATATAAAAGCTAAGCTGAGCACTAACTTTTGCATGGCTGGACTTACAACGACTATAGATTGCATCAAGCATTAGCTCTGTGGAGAAAAGTGTACACATGCAAGTTATTATAACTCTGGAGGTTTTAGTTTTTTTTGCTAACATAAGGTTTCTGTAGTCCAGTATCTGGGCCCAGTATATTCAATAGGCATGCTTAGTCTATCCTTGTATTTTGTGCAGTTGTTTTTAGGGGGTATTATAGGGGGGTGGAGGGTAAGCTCAAGCATGTGAGCAAAAGGAAATTCAGGATCATACTTATGTACATTGTCAATGATATCCTACCTGAAGCACAACCACAGATCTGAATGGAAGGCACACCATCAACATTTTAGAGGAGCCATGTCTAGCAACTGTAGAAGCACTCCTAAACATTCCTGAGACCCTGGGGCACATAGCAGTAGTGCAGTAGAGAGTGTGCCAAGATTTCCTTTATTTGAAATAACCTTTGGCTACTGCTGCTGTCTTTTAAATTCAAAACACCACCACCACCTCCACAACCTGCTCCACTGCCATAAATCATGATGTTAGGGCAATAAAGCTAAAAATTAGTTTGCTATATATTGCTAACCCACACTTACTGAGTTCTAAGGAAAGAATCAAAGTCGCAAAAATAAACCCAAAGTATGCCTGTGAGATGAAAAAGTTGCAAAAAATGTTGACAGTTGAAATGTTGCTGTCAGATCTCAAGTATTACCCCTGGCTGATGAGTAAGACTTAAGCTGAGTGATCTGAATTTGGTCTCTGGGCGATGGGAAGGATGACCACTAGAGGAAACTAGAGTTTCAGCCCAAAGTCAGTAACTGAACGCCAGTCAATCCTCAGCGGGGCTGAGGACTATAGGCACTGGGTACTCATGCAACCAGAAATAGGATACAAGATGCAGAAAGTTAAGTTCTAGCTCGGGAGAAGAGCAAGTGATAAAATAGATTTTGAGGAAGTCGAAGAACTGAACCAGATTCAAGGCAGAAGTCAAGGCAGAATCCTAGCAGGTGAGACTACTCAGATCAGGGAAGTTGATCATCACGCTTAAGGATATGGTTGGAAGATTCTGAATTCATGATGAAGAAGAGGCAGAGGGGTCTGGAACAGGAAGGTCAGAGATTTCAACTATCTATTCCCTCAACAAGTTGAAATTCCGAGATGGTCATTGGAGGAAAAGCAAGTATTTGCGCTCTCATACTCCGGTTCCTGGATGTTGGCTGAGCAGCCTCATTTGAGGTTAAGGAGCGAACGATAAATCGATAAGGCGGAAGAATTCCCCTGGACCCAGCCCACATTGCATATTGGCAAAGCAGACGCACCCTGCATTTAGAACGGAGGATTTCTGTTGAGCGAGACAAGCATCAAAGATAAGTAACCCTATGTCTTGAGAACTTATAAAATATAAAAGCATGGGGAATGTGGATGTAAACGGGGTCTGGATCGATTGATGTGCCCCAGAAAGACTATAATAATGGTGGAGAAAAGGGCTGGGATCCATAAAGGAGTATGGATTTTGTTTTTGAGCTGGATAGAAATATAAAATCTGAAGAAGCTTGGTAGAAAAATTGGGATCGTAATCCAGAGGACAAGGGTGCCGATGTGCTCAGGGAGTCTCCCTGATGTAAAGAGGGAGAGAGACAGTGGGAAGCTGCATAGAGAGTGCATAAGATGTAAGTATTAAGCTGGAATTAATTGGAGGACATGTTTTGAATGGAACTTTACTGTTGCTTGGCGCTGTATTGGCTTGCAGTACAAGAGAAAGTGAGAGGGAAGGAGGCTAGGGGAGCCCCTGTATTTAAAGAGAGGGCTGAGGCAAAGGTTACTGAAGAGGACTTGATCTATATAATATAAGATGCCTCCAAAAAAAGACAAAGCTCCTGATAAAGCTTATGAGGGGGGAAAACAAGATAAGAATAAGTATAAATGCCTTCTACTCTCCCAAGGGAAATAACTCTGCTTTAAACCCTCAAAGGAGATCCATGTCACCAGGTTCACAGGATGTATCCCATATAATGACACAAACAGAAGGTACAGGAACAGCGATGGTAAAAATTGTGTCTCAGGAAAGTTTGATTAGTGCTTTGGATGATTTATATGAAAAAATAAAACAGGACTTTTCAGCTTCAATTACGGCAATAGAAAGCCAAATCCTGCGTCTAAATGAAAAAGTGTCCCTACAAGCTAAAGATGTGGGATCAATGGGTGCGGAATTTAAGTCTCTCCAGTCACAGAATGACATACTGGTGAGTCAAATTAAGAATCTGGAGGTGAAAATGACAGAAATGGAGGCTAGAGAGCACAGAAAGAACTTGTGATTTAAAGGGATCCCAGATGACATAACTAAAGATAAAATGGAAGAATATCTAGTGGGGTTTTTGCTACAATATATGGATCAGCAAGAAATTACTGATACACCATTTTAGAGGTGGCAATGGCTTCGTAAGCCAACGAACAGTAATACAAAGGAACTTTGTGATGAAATTGTGAGGTTGGGAACTGTTTGGTTAAAGACAGGCTCTTGTTCAAAGCTAGATATAATCAACCAAGAGATCCTAAATATAAGGAAGTTATTATATTTTCAGATATTTCACTGGCGACAAGGATGAACTGCAAGAAATTCCAGGAATTGACATTAAGCCTTAGATATAATAACATTTCATATAAATGGGCTTTTCCCACAAACTTGCTGATTTTTTATAAAGGGGATACTATTATAATTGGGGATTCAGTAGAGGATTCAGGACAGTTGGGAAGAATAGCAGTTAGCTTGAGGCAATTATCTAGTAAGATGTGAATATCCTGTGGGGGGAGAGTGGAAGGGATGGGTAGAGGAAAGTGGGAGATTATAGTTTAGAAGGATATTGTTAAGTTATAGTTAGTATATTGAGCTCAAGGAGTATGTTAGATTTTCCCACAATAAAGTGGGTCCCTTAATGGATCTTAGTGCTAGTGCATTCAATTGAATTTCAGTGGATTTTTTTTATTTTAAATGAGTGAAAATGCCACTACATTTATCATCCAATATTTTTTACAGGAATTTTTTCATAGCACATTAACTTGAATATCTTATTATGCTTGAAAAAACTACTGCTACCTTTTTTTGGTTTTGGACCTAATTAAATCGAGGCCTATGTGTCTGTCATTGCACACTGGCCTTCTCTCCCACCAGCATGCAATATCAGGTCAAACTAATGTTACCTCTGGTTCTAGCAGAATGTTTAAAGGACACCCAAAAGTAGCCCATACCATGACCAAATATTTTTGTGCTTGCAGAGTTTTAAGAGACAATCCCAAAAAGCAATAGATGTGTTTAATAAAATAGAAAAATATTGTTTTCTGTTTGCTGATGGTGGTTCCAATGTAGTATCTGACTTGAGAATAGATGATAAGGTGCATGTAACCTGCTTTGCCGATGTCCTAAATTTAGTTGTGACCAGATTCCTCACAGAGTAGCAACATGATTCTTAAAATCTCCCACAAATCTGTGAGCATTTTAGCCACTCCTAAAGTGCTCGCAATGCATTATATTCCAAACAAGAGCATAATAACCTGACCCCTCACCAGCTAAACCCTTTGAGTGCCATAGGCATATGAACCACATTGCAAAGCAATGCATTATGTACCATTCTGGCACTCAAAGGTTAAAAAGAAGTTTCTTACCAGGTGAAATTCCTCAGTGTACATGATGGAACATTTGTACAATCAAAATAAGGTCATTATGGAGTATGTAATACAGAATGGAAGTCTTTAGAGGATACATTTTTGTTACCTGGTTAACGGTATGGATGGGTGAAAGTTTTTGCCTCAAACAGAGAAACAGAAGAAAAATGGCAACTTTAACGGTATGGATGGGTGAAAGTTTTTGCCTCAAACAGAGAAACAGAAGAAAAATGGCAACTTTCTTGCTTTTTTTTTTTTTTTTGCTTAGCTCATTGCATTGAAATAGTGGAAAGACTGAATTTCTAATGAGCATTTGCCAAGTTTCCCTTATTTTTTAACAGGCATATTATAAATGGGGTGGCACATTACCACAGCTTGTCATTCTGTGTTTGTGAGAGGAAGAAAGAGAGCAAATTTTTGAGCTAGAGAAGACAGGCTAATAAAGCATAGTTGAAGCTTAATTTAGTGAGTCTTGTAGGCATGACATTTGTTCTCTGTATTAGGGGAGTCTGCGGGACATTCTATCTGACTGGTCTGATTTTTGAAAGACATAGGCAGCAGTGGACCAAGTTTAATGCTAGACTTCCTGTTGTTTTCTCTGTGTTAGATATGTCTGGGGGGTATGAGAAGGGATCAAAGAAAGTTGACCCCAAACACCCCAAGGTCCTGTCTGACTGATTTAAATTGAAAGACACAGGCAGATATGATCCAAGTTCCTTGATGATCTTGCAGTTATTATCTGTGTATTAGATGTGTCTGGGGTGTGATTTGAAAGACACAGGCAGCTATTGCCCAAGTTATTTGCTGATCTTGCAGTTATTATCTCTGTATTAAATGTATATGGGGGTGTGAGAAGGGATCAAAGAAGGTTGAAAATACCCCAACATTCTGTTTGAGTTGATTTGAAAGACACAGGCAGCTGTGGCATCTGAATCTGCATTTTCAGCAAATGTCACAGTGACTCAGCAAGAACCATGTCTAGCAGCCTGAGTGACTACAAGGAACAAAACCAGTGAAAAGACACCAGGAGGGGCCAGAAAAAAAGAAACAATGAAATGAAACCCCCATTAGCACCAAGAAATAATCTTCAATCTATCTAGTCATTTGCTAACATCAAATGAGACATCGGAAGACTAGCTCCGGTAAATGTTATGCATCCATTAAGGGGTCAGTACCTTTATAGAGATTCTCAATTATTTTAATGCAATTGCTCTGGGTGCCCCTTTCTCTCTTTATCCATTGAAAGCTCATATACCAGTGATTCCCAAACCAGATAAAGACTCTAGTCTATGTGTAAATTATCAGACAATAACCCTGATGAAAAATAATGTCAAGCTGTTTTCCAAGATTTTAGGAAATAGAACTAAGACCTGTCTTCCAGGTTTCATGCGCCCCAATCAAACTGGCTTTGTCCCCAATAGTGAATGTAGAGATAATACAACAAAAACTATCTCACTACTACTACACAGCGTTCAAACACTCTATTCCTTCTCTTATTCTGGCTATGGATGCAGAAGAATCATTCAACAGAGTAAGCTAGAAGTTTATTGGGGAGCTGCTACACTAACTGGACTTGGGTCTGAGAGAGCTAAACTCTTTAATGAGCTTATACTCATCTCCCTAAGCAAGTTAGGTCTTAACTAGTGTTGAGCGAGCATGCTCGGCCGATGCTCGGATCGGCTCGAGCATCGCTCTGCTCGGCACATGGCGGTACTCGTACGAGTACCGCATGTGCTCGCCCGCCATGTTCGGGTCTCCTCCCCGCACGTTTTGCGGCTGCTGCGCAGCCAATAAACGTGCAGGGAGGCTCTGACATCGGTGTAATGCCAGCAGCCATGTTGGCTGCTGGCATTACACTGATTGGCTGGCCAGAACCCGTGGTCAGGTGCTGTATAGCACCTGACCATCGAGTTCGGCTCAGTCTTAGCCAGGGAGAGCTGAGGATAGGAAGGGAAAGGCAGTGTAGGGAGGAAAAAAACCAAACTTGTGAAAAAAAAGAACCAAAAGTCCTTTTTAGGACTACTGTGTGTGGGGGCAGCAGGTTATTTTGTGTGGGGGGAAAAAACAAAAAAAAAAAAAAATATTCTGTTTAGTGTGCAAAGTTGCAGATTAGAGCACATTCTGTTTAGTGTGCACAGTTGCAGATTAGAGCACATTCTGTTTAGTGTGCAAAGTTGCAGATTAGAGCACATTCTGTTTAGTGTGCAAAGTTGCAGATTAGAGCACATTCTGTTTAGTGTGCAAAGTTGCAGATTAGAGCACATTCTGTTAAGTCTTCAAACTAAAATATCAAAGTCACATATTTCATTCAGTGTGCGTCGCCGCAGTTTAGCAGCACATTCTGTGTACTGTGCAGAGTTGCAGAATAGGAAGAAATACTGTTAAGTCTTCAAACTAAAATATCAAAGTCACATATTCCATTCAGTGTGCTTCGCCGCAGTTTAGCAGCACATTCTGTGTACTGTGCAGAGTTGCAGAATAGGAAGAAATACTGTTAAGTCTTCAAAGTAAAATATCAAAGTCACATATTCCATTCAGTGTGCTTCGCCGCAGTTTAGCAGCACATTCTGTGTAGTGTGCAGAGTTGCAGAATAGTAAGAAATACTGTTAAGTTTTCAAACTCAAATATTAAAGTCACATATTCCATTCAGTGTGTGTCACCGCCGTTTAGCAGCCTATTCTGTGTACTCTGCAGAGTTGCAGAATAGTAAGAAATACTGTTAAGTTTTCAAACTCAAATATTAAAGTCACATATTCCATTCAGTGTGTTTCACCGCCGTTTAGCAGCCTATTCTGTGTACTCTGCACAGTTGCAGAATAGTAAGAAATACTGTTAAGTTTTCAAACTCAAATATTAAAGTCACATATTCCATTCAGTGTGTGTCACCGCCGTTTAGCAGCCTATTCTGTGTACTCTGCAGAGTTGCAGAATAGTAAGAAATACTGTTAAGTTTTCAAACTCAAATATTAAAGTCACATATTCCATTCAGTGTGTTTCACCGCCGTTTAGCAGCCTATTCTGTGTACTCTGCACAGTTGCAGAATAGTAAGAAATACTGTAAAGTTTTCAAACTCAAATATTAAAGTCACATATTCCATTCAGTGTGTGTCACCGCCGTTTAGCAGCCTATTCTGTGTACTCTGCAGAGTTGCAGAATAGTAAGAAATACTGTTAAGTTTTCAAACTCAAATATTAAAGTCACATATTCCATTCAGTGTGTTTCACCGCCGTTTAGCAGCCTATTCTGTGTACTCTGCACAGTTGCAGAATAGTAAGAAATACTGTTAAGTTTTCAAACTCAAATATTAAAGTCACATATTCCATTCAGTGTGTGTCACCGCCGTTTAGCAGCCTATTCTGTGTACTCTGCAGAGTTGCAGAATAGTAAGAAATACTGTTAAGTTTTCAAACTCAAATATTAAAGTCACATATTCCATTCAGTGTGTTTCACCGCCGTTTAGCAGCCTATTCTGTGTACTCTGCACAGTTGCAGAATAGTAAGAAATACTGTTAAGTTTTCAAACTCAAATATTAAAGTCACATATTCCATTCAGTGTGTGTCACCGCCGTTTAGCAGCCTATTCTGTGTACTCTGCAGAGTTGCAGAATAGTAAGAAATACTGTTAAGTTTTCAAACTCAAATATTAAAGTCACATATTCCATTCAGTGTGTGTCACCGCCGTTTAGCAGCCTATTCTGTGTACTCTGCACAGTTGCAGAATAGTAAGAAATACTGTTAAGTTTTCAAACTCAAATATTAAAGTCACATATTCCATTCAGTGTGTGTCACCGCCGTTTAGCAGCCTATTCTGTGTACTCTGCAGAGTTGCAGAATAGTAAGAAATACTGTTAAGTTTTCAAACTCAAATATTAAAGTCACATATTCCATTCAGTGTGTGTCACCGCCGTTTAGCAGCCTATTCTGTGTACTCTGCAGAGTTGCAAAATAGTAAGAAATACTGTTAAGTTTTCAAACTCAAATATTAAAGTCACATATTCCATTCAGTGTGTGTCACCGCCGTTTAGCAGCCTATTCTGTGTACTCTGCAGAGTTGCAGAATAGTAAGAAATACTGTTAAGTTTTCAAACTCAAATATTAAAGTCACATATTCCATTCAGTGTGTTTCACCGCCGTTTAGCAGCCTATTCTGTGTACTCTGCACAGTTGCAGAATAGTAAGAAATACTGTTAAGTTTTCAAACTCAAATATTAAAGTCACATATTCCATTCAGTGTGTGTCACCGCCGTTTAGCAGCCTATTCTGTGTACTCTGCAGAGTTGCAGAATAGTAAGAAATACTGTTAAGTTTTCAAACTCAAATATTAAAGTCACATATTCCATTCAGTGTGTTTCACCGCCGTTTAGCAGCCTATTCTGTGTACTCTGCACAGTTGCAGAATAGTAAGAAATACTGTTAAGTTTTCAAACTCAAATATTAAAGTCACATATTCCATTCAGTGTGTTTCACCGCCGTTTAGCAGCCTATTCTGTGTACTCTGCACAGTTGCAGAATAGTAAGAAATACTGTTAAGTTTTCAAACTCAAATATTAAAGTCACATATTCCATTCAGTGTGTGTCACCGCCGTTTAGCAGCCTATTCTGTGTACTCTGCACAGTTGCAGAATAGTAAGAAATACTGTTAAGTTTTCAAACTCAAATATTAAAGTCACATATTCTGTGTAAGATGAAGAAGGCAGGTAAAAAGGGACGGGGAAGTGGACGTGATCCTGAAAGTTCAGGGCGCGGGTCAGGACGCGGAGAAACTGTGCCTGGTGCCAGAGCACAAGAAAGAAAGACATCCACCATACCTAGCTTCATGTGTAATTTTACAGGGCGTCGCAGGACATCACTCTCGAGGTCCGACCACTGCGAACAGGTGGTCGGTTGGATGACAGCTGATACTGCTTCCAGTCGGTTAAGCACCACCCTGTCTTCCACCAAGTCCACTCTCAGTAGCCAAGAGTCTGGTCAAAATAATCCTCACTCTGATCATCCTTCCTCCCACCATACACGGTCTGGTCAAAGAAGTGATCCCACACTGGGATATAGTGAGGAGCTCGTCTCATCACCAATCCTTCATTTGACCCTCTCTCCAAGCAAGCTTGCAGAGGAACATGACATTTTGTGCCCTGATTCACAACCTCTAGAGGCTACCCAATCACAAGAAGATGACAGATGTGAACGGCATTTAAGGTCAAAGGAAGTAGTGGATGATGATGATGATGATGAGACACAGTTGCCATTAAATCAACCACTATTTCCGTCTCAAGACCTTGTTGAGGAGAATGTTATACAGTTGTCAATGACAGAGTATGTGGTGGGATCAAGACTTGAGGAGGATGATCAGAGTGAGGAAGTGGAGGAGGACTTGGTGGACGATGAGGTGACTGACCCCACCTGGGAAGGTGTAGAGCCGAGCGATGACAGCAGTCCTGAGGGTCAGCCATCTGCAGCACCGCAACAGGCTGGAAGAGGCAGTGGTGTGGCTACAGAAAGAAGGCGGACCGCACCAAACCGGCCCGCAAATGTTCCACGGAGCACCCCCTTGCGTAAATCTACCTTGCGGTATGGCGTTTTTTTAAGGAAAGTGCGGACGACAAAAGAATTGTATTTTGCAACCTGTGCCACACCAGAATGAGCCGAGGCATGAACACTAGAAACCTCACCACCACCAGCATGGTCCGACACATGGCACCCAAGCACCGTAGTAAGTGGGAGGAACGCCTGGATCGCCCATCTGTGTCTGCAGGCCACACCACTGCCTCCTCTTCCCCTGTTTTCGGTGCCGGCCAATCGCCTGTCGAAGGCGCAGGCCCGCATACCTCCCGCCCTGCACCTGTACCATCTGAAGCACCATCAGCGACCACATCCACTTCCCTGTCCCAGCACAGCGTCCAAATGTCGTTACCCCAGGCATTTGAGCGCAAGAGAAAGTACCCAGCCACCCACCCACAGGCCATAGCACTAACCTCACACCTTTCAAAATTACTGGCCATCGAAATGCTGCCATTTAGGCTTGTGGACACTGAGTCCTTCCGCAGCCTGATGGCAGCAGCTGTCCCTCGGTACGCGGTCCCCAGCCGCCACTACTTTTCCCGGTGTGCCATCCCCGCATTACACCACCATGTGTCCCGTAACATCACCCGTGCCCTGACCAACGCAGTTACTGGGAAGGTCCACTTAACGACTGACACATGGACAAGTGCTTGTGGCCAGGGACGCTACATTTCCCTGACGGCACACTGGGTGAATGTCGTGGAGGCTGGGAGCGACTCGGACCCTGGGATGGCACGGGTGCTACCCACGCCGAGGATTGCGGGCCCTACCTCCATCAGGGTTTCCGCCAGCACCTACGTTATTGGCTCCTCCTCCTCCGTTTCCACCTCCGAATTCTCCACACGCAGCGCCACTCCCCCATCAGCCAGTAGCTGGAAGCAGTGTAGCACTGCAGTGGGGAAGCGTCAACAGGCCGTGCTGAAGCTGATCTGCCTTGGGGACAAACAGCACACGGCCTCAGAGCTGTTGCAGGGGATTAGTCACCAGACCGAGCAGTGGCTCTCGCCACTCAACCTGCAACCAGGCATGGTTGTGTGTGATAATGGGCGTAACTTGGTGGCGGCTTTGGAGCTCGGCAAGCTCACACACGTACCATGCCTAGCGCATGTATTTAATTTAGTGGTTCAGCGATTTCTAAAAACCTACCCCAATGTGCATGATCTCTTGACCAAGGTGCGCCGCGTGTGTGCACATTTCCGTAAGTCATCTACAGCTTCGGCCGGCCTGTTGAAGCTGCAGCAGCGCTTACAATTACCAGCTCACCGGCTGCTGTGTGACGTGAGCACGCGCTGGAACTCCACCTTCCACATGTTGGCCCGGCTTTGTGAGCAGCAGAGGGCAGTAGTGGAGTACCAGCTGTTACACGGTCGTCGCCTCTCCGTTCAACTTCCTGTAATCAGAAGTGAGGAGTGGGAATGGATGTCAGACCTCTGCGAGGTTTTACGCAATTTTGAGGAATCGACACAGATGGTGAGCGGCGATAACGCTATTATCAGTGTAACCATCCCACTTCTGTGTCTACTGAAACGCTCGCTGCTCACAATTAAAACCGACGCTTTGCATGTGGAAGAGGTGGAAATGGGGGAGGAAGAGCTTACACAAGGTGATAGCCAGAGCACCCTCACTTCGTCTTCTCAGCGACAATTGGAGGAGGCGGAGGAGGAGGAGGAGGAGGAGGAAGACACGGTTGCCTCCGCTACAGAGGGTAGCCATGGAACTTTAGTTCCATCTCTTCAGCGTGGGTGGGCAGAAGTGGAGGAAGAGGATGAGGATATTGAGAGTCATCCTCCTGGTGAGGACAGCGAAATCTTGACTGTTGGTACTCTGGCACACATGGCTGACTTTATGTTAGGCTGCCTTTCCCGTGACCCACGCGTTATACGCATTTTAAACAACACGGATTACTGGGTGTTCACCCTTCTGGACCCCCGCTACAAAGAGAATTTCTCATCTCTCATTCCTCCGGTGGAGAGGACAAGCAAAATGGTGCAATACCAGAAGGTTCTTGTTGAAAAATTGCTCCAAAATTTTCCATCTGACAACGCTGGCGGCAGAGTACGTGCTACCTTGGCCCACCGAGAAGGGGAGAAAAGGGGAGCACACAGCAGTTCCGAGAAAGGCAGGGCAACACTCTCCAAGGCGTGGGACACCTTCATGACACCCCGCCAGCACCCTCACCCTGATGCGCAGCGTAGTGTCACAAGGAGGGAAAAGTTTTGGAAGATGGTGAAGGAGTACGTAGCAGACCGTGTCAGCGTCCTCAATGATCCCTCTGTGCCTTACAACTACTGGGTGTCCAAGCTGGACACGTGGTATGAACTGGCACTCTACGCCTTGGAGGTGCTGGCCTGCCCTGCCGCCAGCGTTCTGTCTGAGCGGGTATTTAGTGCTGCTGGTGGCATCATAACAGATAAGCGTATCCGCCTTTCCACCGACAATGCTGATAAGTTGACACTTATAAAAATGAACAAGGCCTGGATTTCCCTTACTTCTCCACTCCACTGGAGGAAAGCCGCGGGGGAACATAAACTCACTTTATATATGTTATTTACAATGATGTGAATACTCTGTATTCCCATTCACCCCTTCCACCCAAAAAACGGGTATATGGTTGACTCTTAATCTTCTCATCCTCCTCCTCCTCTTCCATATGCCCTGGGATATAATTTTTATATAGGGCCAGCTCACCAGCGGGCCCTGTGCTATAATTTTTATATAGGGCCAGCTCACCAGCGGGCCCTGTGATATAATTTTTATATAGGGCCAGCTCACCAGCGGGCCCTGTTTGACAATTTTTATATAGGTCAGCTCACCAGCGGGCCTTCTCATATAATGTTTTATTGGGTCAGCTCTCTAGCGGGCCCTCTCATATAATGTTTTATAGCGTCAGCTCACTAGCGGGCCTTCGCATATAATGTTTAGGATGGTCAGCTCTGCAGCAGACCCTCACCCATAATGTTTTAGATGGTCAGCTCAGCGCACGTTTCCATCTTAATCATGGCCTCAGTTCTGAAAATCAAGGACATTTTTGGGAGAATTTGCCTCTGCGCACGTTTCCCTCTTAATCATGGCCTCAGTTCTGAAAATCAAGGAAATTTTTGGGAGAATTTGCCTCTGCGCACGTTTCCCTCTTAATCATGGCCTCAGTTCTGAAAATCAAGGAAATTTTTGGGAGAATTTGCCTCTGCGCACGTTTCCCTCTTAATCATGGCCTCAGTTCTGAAAATCAAGGAAATTTTTGGAAGAATTTGCCTCTGCGCACGTTTCCCTCTTAATCATGGCCTCAGTTCTGAAAATCAAGGAAATTTTTGGGAGAATTTGCAGATAATATACAAGTAAATATACAGCAAATATTGTTTGGTAACAATTTTTCGCCTAAAGTCGTTTTTATTTTCCTTTTTGTGTGTTTTATGGTCAGTCTGTAAAAATGGCGTACTACGGGCGAAAGATCGTTCCCAGCAGCGATGTTGGAGTCCAAGATGCATCCAGACATCCTCCCTATGCTGTCCCTGAACCATTTCTGTGGTGTTTCCATCCTTTTCTGCCCTTTTCCTATGGACCAGGCACCCTCCCCTCATCAGAGCAGGGGGTGCCTGGTGTAATGCTCGAGTCCTCCCATTGACTTCAATGGGGCTCGGGTGCTCGGCCGAGCACTCGAGCCTCAGGGGGTGCTCGGTCAGAGCACCCGAGCACCCGAGCATTGGGGTGCTCGCTCATCACTAGTCTTAACCCTTCCCTCTCTCAAATGACACAAGGCAGGACTGTCCACTTCCACCCATAATATTTCTATTATCATTAGAATCCCTCTAAGTGTCCTACTAAAATGGTATGCTTTGCAGATGATATTTTATTCTTTCACTTATGACCTGCTCGATCACTGCACACCCTTATGCACCTTTTGGATGATTATGGCACTCTTCTAGGTTTTAAGGTTATTCCACATAAATCCAAAATACTTAGCATACATTTGTCACATTCTCTGTCCCGACACTAAAAATCCTCTTTCCCTTTCCAGTGGAATGAGGATAAATACAATTTCTGGGGATCTATCTCTCAGTGGATTTGAGTAGGATAACCCATCTGAATTTTTCTCTACTGCTCCCCTCCCTGTAGAGGAATTTACACAGATGGAACAAACTTTAAGTATCTGGGATGGGCAGGGTCAACTTGATTAGAATTTTATTTCTACCCAAATTACTATATCTGTACAACACTGTTCCTCTATTCTTCAAAATTTTATGATTAAAAAGGCTCAATTCTTGATTAACACTTTCACATGGATGTACACAACATCTACAATGGAGGTGTTTAAGCTATATCTCCTCATCTGTGAATGACATTTTATTTTGCATCCAATTACAGAAGGTTTTGTATACTAAATTTTTAGTTATTGTGTGCCTTTTTGTTTATTTGTTTGGTATCCATTGAGTATGAAACAGACAGCAAACCTGCGCTCCTTCAGTCTAAATGTGAATGGTATGCCCTGTATTAGGCATATTTTAATACTGTGAATAAATTTGAGGCATTAGTGCCTACATTTTTAGGCCCAAAAATGGGCCTAAAGTCTATTAATGGACACTTAATGTAAAATAATTTATCAAAAAGTATTATACATATATATATATAATCTTGCACTCTGTGAGTTAGCGCTCTAAACAGTTTGTTTTTCTTTAGTATCCATTGAGTATGCTCTTTATTCTTTCAAGCATTGGATAGTCTATAGGATACAGTTAATAGGACTTTACTGGATAAGGGTTCACTTTGAAAACATTGAAAAGAAAACATCACTGAACTAAACTGTGCATTAAGCATATCGCCATAATGACATGAGAATCTCACCCTGCATCAATAGTTCAAGTTTCTCATGTCACCTCCTTAAACATCCATTAGTGCCCACATAGCTGCGCTATATTTAACCCAACTAAGAACAACGGATTTCAATAATTTCAGATCAGAAGTAAGAACCCACATACCTTAGCATAGTGATGCACCAGGCTCTGTCTCTCCTTCTCTGTGAACTCCTTAGAGTTGCTGAGCACTGCTCATGGCTCTCTCTCCCCCTCTTTTCATGCTCTGCTCCGTTCTGTCATTCTGCAAGTCTAAGGAGTTCACAGAGAAGGAGAGAGAGAGCCAGGAGCAGTACTATGCTAAGGTATATGGGTTCTTACTTCTGAAGACGACATCAGAAGCTTGTGCTATTGATAAAGGGCGAGATTCTCATGTCGCCTTTTTCAGTACGGCGACATGCTTAATGGGCTGTTCAGTTCAACAATGTTTTCTCTGCAACAATTTCAAAGGATACCCTGGATAATATGTCAACTTATTTTCTTATGCTGTGCATAATTCTCCATGTCAGAGTACATTGGGATAGACATGGTTGAGCATTATTTGTAATTCGATCTGCATACTGTGAAATGCCTTTATATTTGTGCTTTCTTAATTTGGAGATTGTATGCTCAATAGGGGTGGGCGAAAAGTGAGAAAAATTTTGTGCATGACTTTTCACAACAAATGGACGATTCTTCTCTTTTTTCGTGAAAGTTTTCTCCTTTTCTCCAGTGCAAAATTTTCTTCCTTTTTGCCTATTGCAGCAAATTTTTTGCCTATTCCAAAAAACTTTTCTCCTATCACATTTTTCACCTATTCCAACACATTATTCTCCTATTCCAACACATTTTTTCATATTCCAACATATTTTTCTCCTATGTTTAATATTGTGGAACACGTCCCAGCATAATATTACTACTTCTGAGGCTGTAGTTGAGAAATAAGTAGCTGAAATATTATTATTATATTTTCCAATAATCTTGACTGTAAGGAAACTACTTTCTTGTTAACTCCTGTAACATGGTAAGGGTGGGCAAAATGTAACTTTCCCACAGAAATGCATCAGTTTACTGCTTTTCCCACAATTCCTGAATTTAGAATCTCCACCAACAGAAAAATCCTACTTTTGCCCAAGAAATTTCCTACAGGAATTTTGGCAGCTACTGTGGGTGGGTAAAAGTTGTCGCCAAGTTCCTGTGAGAAACTCTGTGAAAACCACATTATTGTCCAATTTTTCCCTATAAAATCTACTTTTAAAACAGCAATTACAATTTTTGCTTTTTTCACCCATTGGCCAAAATTCACTGCCAATTTTTCAGTGGCTAGAAAGTTTCCGCCCATTTTCATCTTTTCACAATAAAAAGTGATGTATTTGTGGAAGTGAAACACAACAGAAGAAGCTAGAGAGCGAGGTACACATGCTGTGCTGTGCTGTTCTGCTGTTATTTATTTTGAAAATTGAGGCAGGAGAGGCTCATAGTGACTGCTATCACTAGGAGCAGTAAAAGGAGGAACTGGAAGGACCCTTATGTGTCCACTGAGCTTGAGTCTGAGGAGGAAGTGAGCACAACTGAACTAGTACTAGTAGTGAGAGTAGGCCAGGTCAACTACCTGTACCTCCTGCAAGATGTGCTGTGCCTGCTGCCACCATTGTGGTACCTACAGTCACCATTGTAGTACCTTCTGCCAGATATGCTGCGCCTGCTGCCACTAGTGCTGCCTGTACCTGCTGTGTGACATGTTGCCCCTGCTGCCACTAGTGCTGTACCTGGTGCCAGATGTGCTGCCCCTGCTGCCACTATTGCTGTACCTGCTCCCAGACATGTGGTCCCTTCTGCCAGATGTGTTGTACCTGCTGCCAGGCATTCTACCCTTGCTGCCACTAATGTTGTGCCTGCTGTCAGAAGTGCTGCCCATGCTACTGATACCCTAATTCACACTTGCCATCCCCAAGCAGTTCCACCAGCGTAGTACTACTTCGTCTAAGGTCCAGCAACTTGTTAGCATTAGGAGTGAAGGAGAGGGTAATCAACAATATTCTCATATTACTAGTGACTGTGAGGAGGAAGTCTCTGCGTATGAACTTAATGTGGTTGGTGTTAGTAGTAGCAGCAGTAATGGTGAAGCAGCCGGAGTGGTAGGGGAAACATTTGAGAGCATCCAGACTAGTAATCAAGGGATTCCACATCATTCCTCTGACCCTGGGAGTCATCCCCTCCCCTTCACTAAAGTGTTCAAGTGGAACAGGATCCTGAAGACTAAGAGGGCAGAACTGTTGTTGGGGAGAGCAGATGCATTAATACCACCACCAACAGCAGCAGCACAGATCAGCTGTCTCTGTCTGCTGATAGTACTGATGCCAGTCGGCCTTCTACAGGTCAAAAATAAATGCCAAGTATGACATTAGGGGTCCCTCTGTCACATTGCTTGTCATCATCACCTCCTCCAAGTAGCAGTGAGATGTAATAGAGCAGCAGCATGTGGGGACTAGTGGTGATGGTGGTGGTGCTGGAGAAGCTGGGATGGAAGAGACATTGATGGTCTTTTTAGCAGAAACTGAGAAGGAAAGGAAGACAGGAATGAAGATGGGCATCACCACCACCACCACTGGTAGTGACATTTTGGACTTTTGGGAATTTGCAGCTGCTCTAATTCCTGCTGCTGCTGAAATGAATGGGCAGCGGGATTCTGAGTAGTAAGCTAGTGTGCCACAGACCACAATGGGCACAGTGGGAATGGGGTCAACAAGTGATGTGGGACTAGGATAAGCTCCACTTGCCAGCAATACTCCTGATCCTAGTTGCAGTGCTGAATCTGAGGTAGTAGAAGCAACAGCAGCAACATTATCCACTGCAACAGACAGTGAAGGGGAATGTGGAGGACAAGAAGAAAGAGGCCATTCTTCTCAACCTGTTCATGGGTGTGGGACTATTTTTCTCTTGGGGCAGGCACAGTGCAGTCATCACCAATGGCACTGTGCAAAATTTGTGATAAGTCGGTGAGAAGAGGAAAGGAGAGAACACACCTTGGCACAAGCTCCCTGATATCACACATGAAACACAGACACCATGACATTTATGTCAAACATGTTAAAGACAAACACCCACCATAGAATTCAAGCACCATTGTTGAGGTACCCCCTGACTCT
Organism: Rhinophrynus dorsalis; assembly: GCA_037306005.1. Lineage (NCBI taxonomy): Eukaryota > Metazoa > Chordata > Amphibia > Anura > Rhinophrynidae > Rhinophrynus > Rhinophrynus dorsalis. Next base: position 194,757,768 of record CM074718.1, on the reverse strand, counting down.
CCAGAAAGGCATCAAGATCAAAGAGGAGGAAGAGTAGAGTAACCCAGGCAGAGACTGGTAGTTCCATGATGACTGAAACATCTAGCTCACCATCACCATCATCTTTTAGGGTAATGACATCTTCTACCAATCCACCTCGTTCATCGTTACCTCCCAAGCCAAATGATAGCCACTCTGTTGATGTTAGAATGTGGCATTTCGTCTCTACCCATTGCACACTGTGTGGTGCACTGACTACATGTGGTAGTGTGGTGGAGGAGAATTGCAAGCAGAGCATCAAGTGGGATCTGAGAAGATTTCATTCTGCAGAATATGCCAAGATGGTGGCAGGGAGGGTGCATCATTACTATTAAACTGTTATCAAGTTGTCATATCCTTAGAGAGGACATTTCACAATGGGTAGAGGCCACTGGCCAACATGACCTGCTGGCACTAGACCAGTAGGGATTTTTTTTTCTTATGGCTTGTGCTTTGAAAAAAAAAAAACATAGTCCTACAAAAAAATAAACAATTTTTGGGGTTTGTTTCTAACATGCCTAAGTCCTACAAATCAATGTTTCCTCAGGGCTTGGGCCTCTAACAAATCTAACAAATCATCCTTTACAAAATACTTGACCAAGTCAAGTATCAGTCCACCCCAGTGGCAGCTTATGTCAGAGGATTCATGTCTCTATCACTTTACATACAAATTTCTTATTTTATTTTATTTATATTTTTTATTAACTGTCCCCCAATACCAGTCAAGAACCCACTCCCTAAAACAACAAATTCCCTGTTCATTCATTAACATAGGCGCCCTCCTCAGACCCCTTTTATACCATGTATTATGTGGTATTTTATTTGTATATAGGATTTATTTTGTATTAACTGCCCCAATCCCAGTAAACAAACCCCCCAAAAAACATTCCCTGTTTTACTGATTCTTTCCCCACACTCATGCCCCTTTTATCCTATGCCTTTGGGAAATAAAATAATATTTTTATGTGTTGTGTGTGACTTCAATGTTCACATTAATTTCAATGCAATGAGCTATGCAAAAAAAGCATGAAAAAGTGGAAAAGCGACACTTTTCACTGGAAATTATTTGCCAAGCTGAAAGTGCCATTATTCACCGACTTCAATTTGATGTGACAATTTTCGCCCATCCCTACCAGTTACCATGCAGCTTAGAGGGTTAAACTCAGTATGTGAGGTTCTGGTCCAGTGCAGTAGGAGAAGGCTGGGGAGGACGGGTTATTGTGCAGTGAGACACTTCAGAAGTCAATATGTGTAATACTATAGCCACTATCACACAAGGGGACTTAGTATGCTTTATTCTATGAGAAAGATGGGACAAGGCTGGAGGTCACAGCTGTGGTGGGAAACAGGGATTTCCTGCTGTTGCCAGATTACAACTCCCATTAGTTGTTAGCTAATGGAGACTGATGGGAATTGTAGTCTGGCAGCAGCTGGAGGGTCTCATGTTGCCCATCCCAGTTACTAGATAGTGGAACAAGACTGGGTGGTGCAAATATGTGGTTCTATGGCTACCACGGGACAAGGCTGGAAAGTTTAGTATGTGTGATTATATAACTACCAGTGCAGTGGGTCAAGGCTGGGAGACAGTCAATGTTCTTTCTAAGATGAGCACAGGTGAGTGAACTGAAAGCATTAAAGAGGAGTGTTTGTCCATAGTAGAATTGGAATAACACACATGCCATGAAGTCCTGCCCACTTTTAATCACTTTTTTTCTTTTTCAGTTCTGGGTCACTCACCTGTGATCAATTTAGAGGAAACACTGGTTCTACGGCTACTTTGGAACCAGGATGGGCACAAGTATGCCTGGTTCTAGTGAAGTGGAATAAGGCGGGGGTTTGCTGTAGAAAAACTGCATATTTTGTGGGGAGGAAAAAAGTGCAGTTTTCACCTATCACTACTGGGTAGAAATACTTATATTTCTTACCAGTGGAGCAATGAATAGCCCCAAATCTTTTTGGATTTACATATGTCATTAATGTATGTGTTTTCTATCATTGTACTTTTTCCCTTATTTCCATCAATGTTTGCATTTCTGTATAATTTACTTTGCTATTGCATATATTATTTTATTTTCATTATACATTTCACAATATACTCCTGTTTTCCTTCTCATTTGTTTTTTCCATTATTGATCTTTATTGAGTGGTCACATCATTTTACATTTCCTGAATCACTGAAATAATTTTGTATGTACATTATTCTTGAAATAGTTGTTCATTGGTCCTGTTTGTTTTATATATATGTCTTCATTGTGAGACTCCAAATCAAGAGCACTCTGCAGTAAAAAAAAGTAGAAAGTCCAAGTAGAAAGATGTTTACCAAATGTATTATGTCTTGGTTGTGGGCAAAACAAAACTTCTAGTTCAGTTATATACTTCCATTTGTATATACAGTGATACTCTCAGAGTATAGTTTAACTATAACTGTAATTGAATATCTGGCCACGGTGTATTGTAGCCAACCTAAAGATTGAGATTCCTTTTTAATAAATTATGAGATATTTCCTATAGTTTTCTCAAGTTAACGTTGGACATACTTATTTAAAAAGCTATGTCAAAACCTGGTATACACTGGAGACTAAGTGATTTATGCTGCTAAATGTTAATCAGACCACACAATATCTGTGATAGAGAAACTGAATCAGAAATACACAATTGAGACAGAACTTCTAGATGAAGATAAGGGAAATAAAAATACATATTGCAAGGGAAGTGATATTAGAGATTATCAGATAGTAGACCTCATCAATCACAAGTTTGCTGGTGTCAAAATGTCCTGGTTATCAGGTTGTATATGTTTTCAATTCTCTTCAAATTTTTTTTTATCTTAAATTAAAGGTAGGCTGTTATGCCCTCCAAAGACTTTGCAAAATCTTGAGTCTGAGTCTAACATAAAACATATTCCAAAAAACTTTGCTAGCTCAAATAAGCTTATCATATTATTAATTAAGAATTCTTAATGAAAGTGACCTTTTATGTGATCCAAAGCAATTCAATATACTCAACAAAGAAAATCCAGCAAGCATTCAATGAAAAACATAACTAGAGCACAGATTAAGTAACCGTCATCATTTGGTACAGACCTCAAAGCAATCATGCTCCCTTATCTAATTTGTGCTTATACAAAAAAAACAAAACAAAACGAAAAAACGAAGGGCACAGATGTCTCATGCTAAAAAATTAGATATTTATGGAGTACTTGATGACACATAGTATCTGCCTCTGGGACAGAGGTTATAGAAGTTATATAGTCGGTGAAAGTAATTCAAATTTAACGTTTATTGATTACATTAAAACCGAATAAATTAAAATAAAATTTCTCACTGCCAACATATAAAAGGGCTAAGAAAAATATGAGACTGCAACTTGATTACTGCTCCACAGTAGCAGACACATATGGAAAAAATGAGACTACCTAATAATAAGAGATCCCAAAGAGTAAAAATAAGGACCACTGGTACTAAGTGACTGTATGCAACAGAAACAATTTACATTCTGAGGCCTATTGGATTCAGTTGGTGTTGTGTATTAATAGGGAATATACATTGATGAACATGCTATGAGGCCTATACCTCACACTATATGGCAGGTAACTCCTATCTGGGATGCTAAATTTGTGCATCCAGATTAATTAGCTTTTGCCCTTGATTTGCTGCTGTAAATGTCAGGGTCCCACAATATTAGCATGGTCATAGAAACAAAAGATAAAAATAAAACATCAAGGAGTGAAATGAAATACCATATGCCACAATGCACATGCTGAGAGGCCTGTACCTCACACTATATGGCAGGGGACTTCTATCTAGGGATTACTGCATCTGAAAAGGTAGCTGTTACCCTTAATTTGCTGTTGCAAGTGTGGCGGTCTCTTAAATTACCAGCATGTTCAAGGAAGTCAAAAATTTAAAAAATGAAATCTCCCTTTCTGCTAGAATAATGCAGATCATCTATCATAGAGTTAACTGATGCCACAATCTGCTAGTGGAAAGATTTTTAAAAAAGAAAAACAATGTCTCTGAGTTTGATGATTACTTGTAGTAGAATAGAAACAATTTTGAATAATCTTTAGTATCTATCAGACAGTGTTGTAGAGTAAGCCAATATTGTTAGCAAAGAAAATGCAGATGCATGTTTCACCAACAGGATTTTTCAAGGCTGTGAGTGGGAGAATCAAGTATTTACACATTTAGATGTTAATAGGTTGATTATGTCTGAAGGCTTATTGGTTAACATCAATTTGAATCCACCTATAACTGAAAAGTTTCACTCATTCCCATAACAACCTTTAAGATTAGAGCACAAGTTTAACCCATAGTTGTTATGTGACACCATGTTATTATAGGAACTGGATACACTGAATAATGAACATTTAAACAGGGTTAATTTAAACTAAAAAACCCGCAATTATACCAAAGAAGGCCATGACATGATCACTGGAATGAGTAATAGATGGTTTACTGAAAAAGAGAAATAATAATACAAAAGGATTTATTAGTAGGGGTGGGTGAAAACGTTCTAATTTTTCGCTTATGTCTCCTATGATGCAACATTTCCCAGCACAATATTACTTCTTTTGAGTGCTGTAGTGGAGAAATAAGTAGCTGTGAGTCCTACAGCAACATATACCTTGAAAAATTTGTTAGCATGCAGAGTGTATTTGTCTTTTGCCCACAACACTAACTTCCTGCTTAAGTGACCCTGACACATATTCATGTTGATGTCAAGTGATAAATAAAAAACAATGTGGCAGATGCATATGGTAGTGGTTGTGGGAGACTGGGGTGGTGTGATATATATATAGATAGATAGATAGATAGATAGATAGATAGATAGATATAGATATAGATAGATATTCCTACATCAGTTTTTACCATTATCATGTTTGTGTCAAATGCAAGCTATCTTTCTTCTCAGATTAATGATACACATTACTTGTTGGTCATAGCAGTGGTCCCACTGCCAAATTTGGAAGATTGTATCAACCCTTCTTCACATCCTGCCTCATCATGATCATCTGTGCTGCTGTTAATACATTTGGCCTGGCTTTCTGCTTGTACAATTCAGATACAGCCATCTTGGAAAAATAACCGTGGTTTGGGAAATGCCAGCATGGAGCTACACATGACATCAGTTGTCTGAAACCTCAGTTTTCTACAAAATAATACAGCGGCATGTCCACTGCCAACATCTTGGCCACGGGGCAGACTTTGGTATTGTGTTTGTGAAGTTTTTGCCCCCTTCTCAGGAACTCAATCAGTGTGGGTTGGCAGGACATTGCAGAAGAACCCTGTACCTTTATTACTTTAACAACATGAATATAGGAGGTGGTGGAAGTGTATGACTCTTGCCATCTCCTATAGGAAACCTGAAGTCATCATATTGCTCTTCAGCATGAGCCATAGGTGTTATTTGGAATGAACTAACTGTTGGCAGTGGCATACTCTCTTCTCCCAAAAATACTCCCTAAACCATTCCCTTCTTTTTGCTTATCTTTTCTAGCTCCAAAATGTGCTGCCTTCTTCTCTCACAAACACAGAATGGCATGCTGTGAGAGCCTGACACCCTTTTATATGCCCACAGGAAAAGAAGACAAAACTGCCATGTGGTGGAGAAAAATTCAGTCTTGCCATTGATTTCAATGCAATGAGCTAGGTGAAAAAATTGGGAACCTGCATTTTTCAACAGAAATTATTTGCCAAGCAGGAATTGCCAATTTGCACTTCTCCCTAGTTAGTCTAGCATACACCGATATAAACAAAACAAAACAAAAAACAAAAAATACATCAACTTGTGTCATTATGTATATTTTCCAAAATAAAAAGAAAAAATTGATCTGGCAAATGCATTTGTAAAGGAGAATATGTATCCAAGAAAAATCTCTATTACAATGTAGGCTTACCAGTGCATCATATTAAAAAGATCCTCAGTTTAGAAAGACATAAGATGTTATTCTTATTTATTCCCTTAGGATCAACACAATACAGTAGGAATATCCTTCTTGCTTCTTTTTTCAAAAGGGTTTTATTCAGATCTCATCTTCGTATGCCCATTTTGACTTATTCCAAACCCTACTGGATTAACCCTTTTGAAGTTGGAATTGTGATAGTCAAAAATGTTTAGTAACAGTAGATAGTTTGTGTGGTTGTTCTCTATTGTGTTTAGGAGCAAGTTTGATAGAATTCACATGTTCTCCTAATTTGACATATAAATTTCATGAGGTCTGTCCAACATACTTGAGATAACAAACGAAAAGAATGTGACGAGCGCACACCGAGAAAGAGCAAAATATAGTAATTTGCTCAAGGCATGTGTAGCCCCTCAGGTGCTGCTCAAGTCACGTTTTTCGCTCCCATGTGCCATTGCAGAGAGGAAATTTCCATATTCATATCAGTCTGGTCCCACCCACAGGCAGTCCAGCCCCGAAATGTCAGGCAAATCCTCTCCGCACGAGAGAAACAGCACAACCCCAGACGTACGTTTCGGTCTATGTGGACCTCGTCAGTGGGATGCAGCTGTTCCCCTCTAGGCACACAGAAGCAAGGGCCCATGCCTGGGATACCCTTCCACTTAGGGAGACAACAAACGAAAAGAATGTGACGAGCGCACACCGAGAAAGAGCAAAATATAGTAATTTGCTCAAGGCATGTGTAGCCCCTCAGGTGCTGCTCAAGTCACGTTTTTCGCTCCCATGTGCCATTGCAGAGAGGAAATTTCCATATTCATATCAGTCTGGTCCCACCCACAGGCAGTCCAGCCCCGAAATGTCAGGCAAATCCTCTCCGCACGAGAGAAACAGCACAACCCCAGACGTACGTTTCGGTCTATGTGGACCTCGTCAGTGGGATGCAGCTGTTCCCCTCTAGGCACACAGAAGCAAGGGCCCATGCCTGGGATACCCTTCCACTTAGGGAGACAACAAACGAAAAGAATGTGACGAGCGCACACCGAGAAAGAGCAAAATATAGTAATTTGCTCAAGGCATGTGTAGCCCCTCAGGTGCTGCTCAAGTCACGTTTTTCGCTCCCATGTGCCATTGCAGAGAGGAAATTTCCATATTCATATCAGTCTGGTCCCACCCACAGGCAGTCCAGCCCCGAAATGTCAGGCAAATCCTCTCCGCACGAGAGAAACAGCACAACCCCAGACGTACGTTTCGGTCTATGTGGACCTCGTCAGTGGGATGCAGCTGTTCCCCTCTAGGCACACAGAAGCAAGGGCCCATGCCTGGGATACCCTTCCACTTAGGGAGACAACAAACGAAAAGAATGTGACGAGCGCACACCGAGAAAGAGCAAAATATAGTAATTTGCTCAAGGCATGTGTAGCCCCTCAGGTGCTGCTCAAGTCACGTTTTTCGCTCCCATGTGCCATTGCAGAGAGGAAATTTCCATATTCATATCAGTCTGGTCCCACCCACAGGCAGTCCAGCCCCGAAATGTCAGGCAAATCCTCTCCGCACGAGAGAAACAGCACAACCCCAGACGTACGTTTCGGTCTATGTGGACCTCGTCAGTGGGATGCAGCTGTTCCCCTCTAGGCACACAGAAGCAAGGGCCCATGCCTGGGATACCCTTCCACTTAGGGAGACAACAAACGAAAAGAATGTGACGAGCGCACACCGAGAAAGAGCAAAATATAGTAATTTGCTCAAGGCATGTGTAGCCCCTCAGGTGCTGCTCAAGTCACGTTTTTCGCTCCCATGTGCCATTGCAGAGAGGAAATTTCCATATTCATATCAGTCTGGTCCCACCCACAGGCAGTCCAGCCCCGAAATGTCAGGCAAATCCTCTCCGCACGAGAGAAACAGCACAACCCCAGACGTACGTTTCGGTCTATGTGGACCTCGTCAGTGGGATGCAGCTGTTCCCCTCTAGGCACACAGAAGCAAGGGCCCATGCCTGGGATACCCTTCCACTTAGGGAGACAACAAACGAAAAGAATGTGACGAGCGCACACCGAGAAAGAGCAAAATATAGTAATTTGCTCAAGGCATGTGTAGCCCCTCAGGTGCTGCTCAAGTCACGTTTTTCGCTCCCATGTGCCATTGCAGAGAGGAAATTTCCATATTCATATCAGTCTGGTCCCACCCACAGGCAGTCCAGCCCCGAAATGTCAGGCAAATCCTCTCCGCACGAGAGAAACAGCACAACCCCAGACGTACGTTTCGGTCTATGTGGACCTCGTCAGTGGGATGCAGCTGTTCCCCTCTAGGCACACAGAAGCAAGGGCCCATGCCTGGGATACCCTTCCACTTAGGGAGACAACAAACGAAAAGAATGTGACGAGCGCACACCGAGAAAGAGCAAAATATAGTAATTTGCTCAAGGCATGTGTAGCCCCTCAGGTGCTGCTCAAGTCACGTTTTTCGCTCCCATGTGCCATTGCAGAGAGGAAATTTCCATATTCATATCAGTCTGGTCCCACCCACAGGCAGTCCAGCCCCGAAATGTCAGGCAAATCCTCTCCGCACGAGAGAAACAGCACAACCCCAGACGTACGTTTCGGTCTATGTGGACCTCGTCAGTGGGATGCAGCTGTTCCCCTCTAGGCACACAGAAGCAAGGGCCCATGCCTGGGATACCCTTCCACTTAGGGAGACAACAAACGAAAAGAATGTGACGAGCGCACACCGAGAAAGAGCAAAATATAGTAATTTGCTCAAGGCATGTGTAGCCCCTCAGGTGCTGCTCAAGTCACGTTTTTCACTCCCATGTGCCATTGCAGAGAGGAAATTTCCATATTCATATCAGTCTGGTCCCACCCACAGGCAGTCCAGCCCCGAAATGTCAGGCAAATCCTCTCCGCACGAGAGAAACAGCACAACCCCAGACGTACGTTTCGGTCTATGTGGACCTCGTCAGTGGGATGCAGCTGTTCCCCTCTAGGCACACAGAAGCAAGGGCCCATGCCTGGGATACCCTTCCACTTAGGGAGACAACAAACGAAAAGAATGTGACGAGCGCACACCGAGAAAGAGCAAAATATAGTAATTTGCTCAAGGCATGTGTAGCCCCTCAGGTGCTGCTCAAGTCACGTTTTTCGCTCCCATGTGCCATTGCAGAGAGGAAATTTCCATATTCATATCAGTCTGGTCCCACCCACAGGCAGTCCAGCCCCGAAATGTCAGGCAAATCCTCTCCGCACGAGAGAAACAGCACAACCCCAGACGTACGTTTCGGTCTATGTGGACCTCGTCAGTGGGATGCAGCTGTTCCCCTCTAGGCACACAGAAGCAAGGGCCCATGCCTGGGATACCCTTCCACTTAGGGAGACAACAAACGAAAAGAATGTGACGAGCGCACACCGAGAAAGAGCAAAATATAGTAATTTGCTCAAGGCATGTGTAGCCCCTCAGGTGCTGCTCAAGTCACGTTTTTCGCTCCCATGTGCCATTGCAGAGAGGAAATTTCCATATTCATATCAGTCTGGTCCCACCCACAGGCAGTCCAGCCCCGAAATGTCAGGCAAATCCTCTCCGCACGAGAGAAACAGCACAACCCCAGACGTACGTTTCGGTCTATGTGGACCTCGTCAGTGGGATGCAGCTGTTCCCCTCTAGGCACACAGAAGCAAGGGCCCATGCCTGGGATACCCTTCCACTTAGGGAGACAACAAACGAAAAGAATGTGACGAGCGCACACCGAGAAAGAGCAAAATATAGTAATTTGCTCAAGGCATGTGTAGCCCCTCAGGTGCTGCTCAAGTCACGTTTTTCGCTCCCATGTGCCATTGCAGAGAGGAAATTTCCATATTCATATCAGTCTGGTCCCACCCACAGGCAGTCCAGCCCCGAAATGTCAGGCAAATCCTCTCCGCACGAGAGAAACAGCACAACCCCAGACGTACGTTTCGGTCTATGTGGACCTCGTCAGTGGGATGCAGCTGTTCCCCTCTAGGCACACAGAAGCAAGGGCCCATGCCTGGGATACCCTTCCACTTAGGGAGACAACAAACGAAAAGAATGTGACGAGCGCACACCGAGAAAGAGCAAAATATAGTAATTTGCTCAAGGCATGTGTAGCCCCTCAGGTGCTGCTCAAGTCACGTTTTTCACTCCCATGTGCCATTGCAGAGAGGAAATTTCCATATTCATATCAGTCTGGTCCCACCCACAGGCAGTCCAGCCCCGAAATGTCAGGCAAATCCTCTCCGCACGAGAGAAACAGCACAACCCCAGACGTACGTTTCGGTCTATGTGGACCTCGTCAGTGGGATGCAGCTGTTCCCCTCTAGGCACACAGAAGCAAGGGCCCATGCCTGGGATACCCTTCCACTTAGGGAGACAACAAACGAAAACAATGTGACGAGCGCACACCGAGAAAGAGCAAAATATAGTAATTTGCTCAAGGCATGTGTAGCCCCTCAGGTGCTGCTCAAGTCACGTTTTTCGCTCCCATGTGCCATTGCAGAGAGGAAATTTCCATATTCATATCAGTCTGGTCCCACCCACAGGCAGTCCAGCCCCGAAATGTCAGGCAAATCCTCTCCGCACGAGAGAAACAGCACAACCCCAGACGTACGTTTCGGTCTATGTGGACCTCGTCAGTGGGATGCAGCTGTTCCCCTCTAGGCACACAGAAGCAAGGGCCCATGCCTGGGATACCCTTCCACTTAGGGAGACAACAAACGAAAAGAATGTGACGAGCGCACACCGAGAAAGAGCAAAATATAGTAATTTGCTCAAGGCATGTGTAGCCCCTCAGGTGCTGCTCAAGTCACGTTTTTCGCTCCCATGTGCCATTGCAGAGAGGAAATTTCCATATTCATATCAGTCTGGTCCCACCCACAGGCAGTCCAGCCCCGAAATGTCAGGCAAATCCTCTCCGCACGAGAGAAACAGCACAACCCCAGACGTACGTTTCGGTCTATGTGGACCTCGTCAGTGGGATGCAGCTGTTCCCCTCTAGGCACACAGAAGCAAGGGCCCATGCCTGGGATACCCTTCCACTTAGGGAGACAACAAACGAAAAGAATGTGACGAGCGCACACCGAGAAAGAGCAAAATATAGTAATTTGCTCAAGGCATGTGTAGCCCCTCAGGTGCTGCTCAAGTCACGTTTTTCGCTCCCATGTGCCATTGCAGAGAGGAAATTTCCATATTCATATCAGTCTGGTCCCACCCACAGGCAGTCCAGCCCCGAAATGTCAGGCAAATCCTCTCCGCACGAGAGAAACAGCACAACCCCAGACGTACGTTTCGGTCTATGTGGACCTCGTCAGTGGGATGCAGCTGTTCCCCTCTAGGCACACAGAAGCAAGGGCCCATGCCTGGGATACCCTTCCACTTAGGGAGACACTTAATCTTGTTCGTCCTTGATGTGTGCTCCTCACAACTCTTTTTGTCTCCCCAACATACTTGAGATGACAGGGACATTCAAGACAACAGACTACTTGCTTAGTCTGACAAGTGACAGTGGTACAGGTATCCAAATGTGTCTTTATTCCTTTTATTTCACAATACTTACAGTTTATACAAGAAAAACATTCCTTAGGTTGTCCTTCGAGAATGGATGTTACAGAATTACTGAAATGACTATGTGATACATTTTCATCTAGATTTGTATTCCTCCTGTAACAGAATGTGGGCATATCCCCCATGATTTGTCTCAATGTGGGATCTGTAAGTAATAATAAGTTCCAATTCACAGAGATAATAAGTTTATTTTTTTCCAGGAGTCAACAAATTATTTCTAGAAATAATTAGTTTACTCCTAAGACAAAAAATAAGTAATCTGACAATTCATCTGACAAATATATTACAACTTTTGGATCAGTTACTGGATATATTAAACATATTATCTCTAACAATTGAAATATATTAGTAACAGATCCCACACTGAAACAAATCTTGGGGGGACAGACCCATATTTTGTTACAGGAGGAATAAAAATCTAGGTAATCTTGTATCACATGGTCATTTCAGTGACCCTGTAACATTCATTCACATAAGAACTACTTAAGGGATCCTTTTCTTATGGACGTATTGAGTCTATATGAAAGATAATAAAATTATTAAAGGAAGATGTGGACAGCTAAACTATTGTCAAAACATTAATCACTTGTCAGACTAAGCAAGTATCTATTGTCCTGAATGTTCCTGTAATCTCAAGTTTGTTGGACAGACCTCATGAAAATTATGTCAGATTAGGAGAACATGAGAATGCTCCTAAACACAATAGAGAACAATCATGGAAACTATTGTTGCTAAACATTTTTGATCATCACAATTCCAACCCAAAGGGTTAACCTGCTGGGGTTTGGAGGAACTCAGAAAGAACATACGAAGAGGAGATCTGAATAACACCCTTTTGAAGAAAAGAAGCAAGATGGATATTCTTACTGGATTGTGTTTATTCTAGGGAAATGCATTAGAATAGTAATCTTATGTCTTTCTAACTTGAGGATCTTTTTAATATGATACAGCCTATATTATAATAGATATTTTCTTGGATACATATTCTCTCCCTTACAATGCATTTCTTTGCCAGATCAATTTTTTTTTTATTTTGGATAATATACATAATTACGCAGGTTGAAGGATTATTTAATTTTTTGTTTTGTGTATATTGGTCTATACTACACTAATAACTTAATTTTTATTATTATTTCTTCTTTTCAATAAACCGGTTATTACTCATTCCAGTAATCATGTCATGGCCTTCTTTGGAATAATTGCAGGGTTTTTTTTATGTTAGCCCTGTTTATAATTCAGTGTCTCCATTTCCTACTGAAACATGGTAGCACATAAAAACCATGGGTTAAATTTAACTTGTGTGGTATCCTTTTAAAATGTTGCTACACGCCACATTAAGCATGTCGCTGTGATGAAAAGGGCGACATGAGAATCTCGCCCTTCCTCAAAGTGCGAGATTCTCATGTCACATCCTTTAATGGCGCTTCAACCCAACCCACATCGAAAACCATATGCACAAGGCATTAGTAGTACAGATCGAATCAATGAGATTTTTTTGCTTCAGGTAATTATGTGCAACCATATCAACTGCATAACCCCTACCTTATTTGCAAGTTCTAAATATTTGGTCTTTACAATAATTGCTACTCGAATAGCCAAAACATAATTATTGATGAGTGAATTTGACAGAAAGTATCAGTAGCCAACATACATTCACCATGACAGCATTTAAAGAATGGCCCAGATATAGTACAGTACATTCAAGGAAATTAAAACAATCTCACCATCTGCTGTACCTGTCAGGCTCTCTATTATCCACACACTGTATACTATTGGTCCTTACTTGCCATAGCTTTTCCAAATGTTATACATAATAGTGTGTCGATAACGGTTGCAAACTAAATTGTACTTCATTCAACAGTCTGGTATACCTATTCCTGTAATGTAAGGATGCTGCGGGTAGGGTTGAAGCTCCACTTGAGGACGTGACATGAGAATCTTGTGCTCTGATGAAGGGCGAGAGTCTCATGTCACCCTTTTCAACATGGCAACATGCTTAATGCGGTGTGTAGCTGCACACTGTTTTAAATGCAACATTTTAAAAGTGAACCAACTTGTTTTCTAATCTTAAATAATGTGATTGGAATAATTGAAAATTTTCAGTCATATGTGGATTCAAATTGATGCTAACCAAACAGTCTTCAGACATAATCAACCAATTATTATCTGAGTGTTTAAATATTTGATTATCTTTCAGTCTTGAAAAGCCATTTGGTGAAATGAGCATCTGATAGATACTAAAAATTATTTCAAATTGTTTCTATTCTAACATGATCATCTTTAGTTTTAGGGGATGCTGTGATATGTTCAAGTTTTTGTTTTATAAAATTCTCTCCACTAGCAAATTGTAGCCTAAATTAACTCTATGATTGATTATCTGCTTTATTCTAGCAGAAAGGGAGATTTTCTTTTTTCATTTTTTGGCTTCCTTGACCATGATGGTAATTTAAGAGACCACCACACTTGCAGCAGCAAATAAAGTGTTACAGCTAGCTTTTCAAATGTACTAATTCAGGAGTTCCCTGCCATATAATGTAAGGTACAGGCCTCCCAGCATGATCATTGTAGCATACAGAATTTATTTGTTTGGCTCACTAGCAGTTATTATTTAATGTATCAGTAACCAGGACTGGATATTCACTGAAGTTAATTTCACTCCTTAATGTTTTATTTTTATTTTTTGTTTGTATGACCATGCTAATATTTTGAGACCTCGACACTTGCGGCAGCAAATCAAGGGCAACAGCTAGTTAATATGGATGAGTGCATTTAGCCACACCCTATATAGGAGTTACCTGTCGTATAGTTTGAGGAATAGGCCTCATTGCATGTTCATCAATGTATATTACCTAATTATTCATAACAGATGAGAGTTGGTACCGTGTTAGCTGTAGAAATACAGGAGGCAAATATAGTTATTGATACCTTTATTGGCTAACTAAGCAGATTTAAAATGCAAGCTTTCAAGACCTTAGGTCTCTCAGGCATGTTAAACAGATAAATATGAAAACAGCTCACTTATATACAAATAGACAGAAACTCAGAGGAGACTTTATAAAACAGGGTTACAGTGCAAGGATTATTGACAGTCAGACACAGAAATACCAAGAAAAAATCTATTGAGCTACAAAGAACAACATAAGGGAAAGCGGGTGCCACTGGTGGTCACTTACCACCCCCAGGTTAAAGTTCTACGCAAAATATTAAGAGAACTTCAAACAACATTACACACGGATGAAATACTTAAGAACATATTACCACAGCCTCCCTTACTCTCCTTCAGACAGCCTCCAAATTTAAAACTGATGATAAGGAGTGCCCTGAATAAAAATACAAAAAATGGCACATCTCCCTGCCTACAAAAGAGGTATGAAACCTGTGCACACATTTACACCACAGACAAGGTACCCATACTAAACACCTAGTTACACCATAAGATCAATGGCACCTTCACCTGCAATTCATCCAATGTAATATACCTCATTATGTGTGCAAAATGCCCAACAGCTCTTTATGTGGGTGAAACTGGACAAGCACTACATAAAAGGTTTAATTCCCACAGATCCAGTGTCAACAACAAAAATACAGAGACACCAGTGGGAGAACAATTTTGCCAAAATAGACACAGTGTCATGGACATTAGATTAACTGTACTGATGGGACTGTTCCACACTCAGAGGGACAGAAAAGTATGGGAGATTAAGTTAATACTGAAGTTTAATGCTACTCACAATGGTTTGAATAAAGACAGAGAGTTGCCACATTATCACATTGTAGATTGACTTTTCCAACAGCCCTAAATGGGATTGTAAATACCTCTAAAGCCTCAGGGGAAGAATGCAATTTACCATTGACTGATCAAAGTATCTGGATCTGGACTGCATTCTCTTATCTGATTTTCATTCTAAACAATGCAATGTGCACTTGCATATAAGTGAGATGTTTTCATATTTATCTGTATAACATTCCTGAGGAAGAGACCTAAGGTCTTGAAAGCTTGGATTTTAAATCTGCTTAGTTAGCCAATAAAGGTATCAACAAATATATTTGCCTCTAATAATCCATGAAACCAATTTAATTAAATAGGCCTCAATTAGTAATTTGTTTCCTTTGCACTCAAACACTTAATACCAGTGGTTCGTCTTTTTTATTCTTTGAGATTGCTTATTATTAGGCAGTCTACTTTTTTCGATACGTGTCTGCTGCTGTACTGTGCTGAACTGAGTTACATTCTCATATATTTTTCTAAGCCCTTTTAATATGTTAGCAGTGAGAGTTTTTATTTTAATTATTTTGTTTTTAATGTAATCAATAAAACTTACATTTTAATTACTTTTACCTAGAATATAACTTTGTCCCAGAGGAAGATACTGTGTGTCATCATCACGTGCCCCATAAATATCACATTTTTATTACAAAGACAGGGACCGTAACATGAGCTGTGACTGAGACAGACTGATATTAGAGTAGATGGACTATTATGTAGAAGGCCAAGGCAAGACATCAAACCCAGTCAGTTCTATTGTGTACATACAGTAAAAACATACACACAGTAGTTGGGTAATGTCCAGCAAGTGCACAAAGGGTAGGGGAAGGGGGAAAGGAATAGGAGCAATGCAGGTACATGCAAATGAAATGGTAGTCCAAGAACTGATTGCAGCCATGGCTGCTGCAGAGTGTGCAATAAATTACGGTGATCCCTCTCCTCCAGAGGAGGAAGCAGTTTCCCAAAGTCCCACCAAAAGTTTTATAACCACTAGCACAAGTACTACTAAAAAACATCTAAAAACCTTGAAAACAACATTGAGTCACATTCTAGTTTTGATAGAAAATCTGACATTGAGGCAAACAAGCACAAAAACACCTATCCTGAAAGTAGTAGTGAACGTTGTGAAATTAAAAGTAAAAAAATAAATTAAAACCTCTAAAAACCTAGAGGAATATAAAAGTAGTGGGCAAGAAGTGACGGGCGATCCTGAGGATGACCTAATGATGACTGATGATGTACAGTACTTTGAAAAAATGCTGTAAAGTAAGAATGCTTTCAAAAATATACATATTAATAGTCAATGAACAAACTGAGAGTGAGTGAACAGAAGAAAAATCTAAATCAATATTTGATGTGACCACCCTTTGCCTTCAAAACAGCATCAGTTTTTCTAGGTACACTTGCACACAGTTTTTTAAGGAACTTAGCAGGTAGGTTGTTCCAAACACCTTGGAGAACTAACCTTCTTCTGTGGATTTAGGCAGCCTCAGTTGTGTTTCTCTCTTCATGTAATCCCAGACAGACTTGATGATGAGATCAGGACTCGGTGGGGGGCCATACCATCACTTCTAGAACTCTTTTTTCTTTTTTATTCTGAAGATAGTCTTAATGACTTTGGATGTATGTTTGGGGTTGTTGTCATGCTGCAGAATAAATTTGAGGCCAAACAGATGCCTCCATAATGGTATTGCATGAAGGATAAGTATCTGCCTGTACTCTCAAATGCAGAAATGCAGTCCCAAAAACTCGCTTCTTAGCCCTTCGGTGAACAAACTGCCTTCTGCTACAGCCAAATATTTCATCTTTTGACTCATCAGTCCAGAACACCTGCTGCCATTTTTCTGCACCCCAGTTCCTATGCTTTCATGTATAGTTGAGTCTATTGGCCTTGCTTCAGTGTAGGAGGTATGGCTTCTTGGCCACAATTCTTCCATGAAGACCACTTCTGACCAGACATCTCTGGACAGTAGGTGGGTATACCAGGATCCCACTGTTTTCTGCCAATTCTAAGCTGATAGCAATGCTGGACATCTTACGATTGCAAAGGGAAGTAAGCATAATGTGTCTTTCATCTGCCCCACTAAGTTTCCTTGGCCGGCCACTGCATCTACGGTCCTCAACGATGCCCATTTATTTGTGCTTCTTCAAAAGAGCTTGGAAAGCACATTTGGAAATGTCTGTCTGCCTTGAAAGTTCTGCCTGGGAGAGACCTTGCTAATGCAGTATAACTAGATTGTGGCTTGTTACTGTGCTAAATCTTGCCATGGTGTATGATTTTTGACATTAAACTGCAACCTCACCTTGTTAGCTGAGTTTGGCTGTTCCTCGACCAGTTTTATTCCACCTACACAACTGTTTCTTTTTTAGTTAATAATTGTATTTCAACCTATATATTCATTAGCATCTGTTTGGTATAATTGCTTAATTATACCTGACTATATTCCTACACAATCCTGACTTTGTGGAAGTGTACCTAGACAAAATTATGCTGTTTTGAAGGCAAAAGGTGGTCACACCAATATTGATTTGATTTAGATTTTAATTCTGTTCACTCACTGTGTATTTTGTTAATTGTTAAAAATAAACTATTTACTTTTCATTTGTTTGGGTTGTGAGATTTACTATGTGGGGGTCGTCCCGGGTCCAGCTTGGGATTTCCCTAGGGGTAATTTTTTGGGTATGGGTCCTCTTCCGGATGGGGTTGGATGGGGACGGGGGGGGGGGTTAGTTTTCCTTGTGGGACTGGGAGTTAGAATGGGAGATTTTTGTAATGGGTTTTGCTCTCTGGGAGACAGGCAGGCATCATTTACTTACTCCAATGGTTATGGCTAATAAATTTATTTCTATTATTTCCTGGAATGTTCGGGGTCTGAATGATAGCATCAAACGCACTCTAGTTCTGAATCATGTCAGGAAACACGGACCAGATATTTTACTTCTCCAGGAGACCCACTTACAGGGTGGAAAAATCTTGGCTCTTAAGAAGCCATGGGTGGGGCGTCACTATCATGCAAATTTCTCTACTCATGCAAGGGGAGTCTCTGTTTTGGTCAGTAAGTCCCTACAATATGAACTGGTGGATTTGAAAACTGATCCATTAGGTAGATACATTTTTTGGACTGCTTGGTCTCTGACATCCGGATTGTTTTAATGATTATATACATCCCTCCACCTTTTGAGTCTGTGGTCCTACAAGACGCTCTCTTATATATCTCTACGAGGCCTAGTCGTTGTCTTGTTGTCATGGGGGACTTTAATATGTTCACTGACCTTGTACTGGATAAGATGGGTGCCAGATCTGCTGACTCTCTACCTTCTAGATTTACATTTTTAAGTATCATAGAGGACATGTGCCTTATTGATGCGTGGAAAACCCTCAATCCGAATGTTAGGGAGTACTCGTGCCATTCTGCCACTCATAAATCACTATCTAGAATAGATCATACCTTTGTTTCTAATCACGCTTGGCATATGGTTGAGGACTGTTCCTACTTGCCTAGAGTGGCCTCGGATCACTCACCAATGCGCCTACGTCTCCGCTTGGGTAGGGATTTTTCGACTAACAGTTGGCGACTTCAACCGTTTTGGTTATCTATCAATCATATTGCTGAAGATCATGGGGTTACTTTGAAAGAATATTTCTGTCTTAATGAGGGCTCTGCGTCGCAGGGAGTAGTCTGGGATGTGATGAAGGCTGTGGCTAGAGGTTTACTTGTTTCATTAATTGCTGCTCATAAAAAACGAACAAAGCATAAAATAGACCATTTAGGGAGGGAAGCTAGTGGAGCAGAGAGAACGTATGTTGACAGAGGTGATGATGTTTCCTATGACTCCTTTTTACTTGCCTCTTCCACCTATAATACTGCACTAATGGAGCAAAATGTAAATTTCATGATGTTCCAGAAACAGAAATTATTTGAGAATGGGGATAGAGCAGGGAAACTTATGTCCCACTTAAAAGGAGCCAGGGAGGGCAGACGTGCCATAACGTCTATATACAACAATGCTGGAAACCTTGTGCATGATGAAATGGACGTCAACGTTGTGTTTGCGGGCTTCTATTCCAATTTATACACAAAACAGACAGTTTACACTTGTCGGCAGATAGAGGAGTACCTAGCAGAGATTTCTCTGCCGTCCTTGTCTCTTGATCAGAGACAAATGCTGGACTCCCCCATCTTGTTGGGTGAGGTTGTGGCAGCTATAAATTCTCTTCTGGCGGGTAAGTCTCCTGGAGGTGACGGGTTACCGGCTGAGTGGTATAAGCGGTACGCTGATACACTGGCTCCACAATTACTTAATACTTTCTATGATGCCTTGGAGGTGGGCAGATTGCCAACATCTCTTACTGAAGCAACGATAGTGGTGCTTCCTAAGCCGGGTAAAGATCTGACCAAATGTGACTCATATCGGCCTATCTCTTTGCTTACATCGGACGCTAAAATTCTCACCAAGGGACTGGCGACTAGACTCAACCTGGTGATCTCTGATCTTATTCATCCAGACCAGGCGGGATTTATGCCCAGGAAGTTTATGTTTCACAATCTTAGGAGATTATTCTCTCACTTGCATTTGAACCTTGACAATGCTGGTCACAGAGTGGTGGTCTCACTGGATGCGTCCAAGGTATTTGATTTTGTGGAGTGGGAATATCTTTGGTGTACATTCCGCGGGTTTGGATTTTGAACTTTTTTGAAGTGGGTTCAGCTTCTTTACACGGACCCATCTGCCAGGGTTCTAACTGGGTCAGTCCAGTCCGGACCTTTCGGGTTCAGAAGAGGCACACAGCAGGGATGTCCATTGTCACCAGGTCTGTTTGCACTGGCTATTGAGCCATTGGCCAGATTGGTTCGTAGAGATCCAATGGTGGAGGGGTTTCGGATGGGTAATAGAGAGGAAAAATTGGCATTGTATGCTAATGATATATTATTGTTTTTGGGAGACTCCCCCAGGTCTCTTCCACGTGTTTTAGCTTTGGTGAATATTCCGACAATTACTCAGGATTGCGAATCAATTGGGCTAAATCTTCCATGCTGCCTGTGGACCCCATTGTAGAAGGGGATCCTCGATTATCAATACCTTTAAGATATGAGGAATCAGTGAAGTATCTCAGACTTTTGGTAACTGCTTCAGTGAGTAGCTATCTGAGGGATAATTTCTAACCTCTAATTGACCATTTTAAATGTAAAACTATGTCTTGGTTTGCACTCCTGTTTAATGTTATTGGTCGTTCTAACCTAATCAAAATGGTATTTCTTCGAAGGTTCTTATATATATTTCAAGGCTCTCCCGTTCTTATACCTAGAAGATACTTTACGGTAATTGATAAGATAATTAAGTACTTTCTCTGGTCAGTTGGCCCGTCTAGGGTTAGGCTATCCTCCCTTAAACATCCGCTGAGTGAGGGCGGAATTGCACTCCCTGATTTCTACAAATACTATCTGGCTGCACAGGGACAATTTGCATTAGCATAAATACCCTACATACTTTCCATAAAATTGACGAGTCTTTACTTAAATCAGGCTATTCCTTGCCACATATTCCTATGTTGGGTCCAACAATTAAGGATTCACCTACCACGTCTAAGACTACTTGTGCCTTTTGGTCCCTTATTCAATCTGCTTCAAATTATGAAGCAAAGGATCCTGATGTTCCCCTTTGGGGCTCAGGGGGATTGATACATCTTCGACACTTAGATTTTGGATGTCTTTGGTTGACATATGGTATTTCTACGCTCGGTCATCTATACCAGGGAAATGTCCTGAAAACATTTGAGCAGTTGCGTCTGGAGTTTGCCTTACCTACTACTTTTTTTCACTCCTATTTATGATTGAGGCATGCTAAGGCACCGTGTTTGAAGGAATTCCCATTGGTTACACTGGCTAAAAGGAGACGGCTGCTTCGGCCTGTTTCATTAGTATATGCGGGGCTAGATAAATGTTCTTTGGGCGAGAATGATGGGCTTAGGTCTAGATGGGAGATAGATGTGGGTACCCTTGAGGATTACGAGTGGGAAACGGCCTTGCGTAGTCCTGCAGCAGTAGTTTCCACGGCTAGACATCAGCTAATTCAAGTTAAAATTCTGTACAGGTCTTATTACACTCCTATGCGTCTTTTCAGGATGGGCAGGTTGGATAACGACAGGCGCAGGAGGTGTGGGGAAGCAGGCACTGCTTTCTTGCATCTTCTGTGGGAATGTTCTCTGGTTCGTAGATTTTGGAAGGACGTGTTACGCACTGTGTCAGCTGTGGTACAATGGGACCTATTACCTTCTCCGAAGGTATGCATATTTTTTATTCTACCTGATCAACTTCACACTAATTTTCATAACGTATTGATTAGGGAGCTGTTGGTAGTAGCACAGTCGTGGATGTCAGAGCACCCCCTAAGCATGTCCATTGGATGGCCCTGGTGGCTAATAATCTCCCTCATTATAAGGGACTCTATTTGCATAGAGACACCCCGAATAAATTCAACTTGATTTGGGGCTCCTGGACTTCTTATTGCAATGCTAGAACTCCTTACTTGTAGTGATTATTGAAGCGTTACTTATGGTTCTCTGAGCCGTGAGTGGTATCCTGGAGACTCTAGTTATCTATACTTGTATAATTACCAGCTAATTCATGTCTACGTTCTTATTTGTTATGCCTAACAATAATTATTACAGGTAGGATTGTGCTCTTCTCCCAGGGAGGGTGGTATGGGTTTTAGTAGGGATATAGTGGGGGTGATAGTTGGGTGAGGTGAGTTTTGTTCTGCTTTTTTTTTTTTACCAAAAAAAAAAATAAAAATGGGACAGCTGTATCTTTAAGTTATGACATTTACTTGTTGTCTTACAAGATTCATCTTACTGGCCTACTTTGTGTATTATTTGTGACTTTGTAATGTTTTATTACTGTCCTCTCAATTAAAAAGTTTTAAAAAATAAAAAAATAAACTATTAACATCTGTTTTTGAAAGCATTCTTACTTTACTTTTATTTTTTTCACACCTGCCTAAAACTTTTGCACAGTACTTTAGATCTAGAATATATCTTTCTGGCTTACTCCCCTTCTTCAGATACATAGGAAGTTGAGAATGACAGAGATGATGACATAGCCAGAAAGTTAGCTGAAAGACAAAGACTAAAAAGGAGAACTATGCCTACCTAAAAACTGTTTGAGAAATCGATTGGAAAGTCTGACCATAGACCAGCAAAGATGGCCAAAAATACACAGTCATTCTGTCAAGTTCCACTCATACACACACACTAATAGTGTTGAGTGATCAGCAACAGCACATGTTATCAGCATTCACAACCTTAGCTATGATGAGTGCTACTGTGTCATTGAACAGGCTCCCTTTATCTGGCCCAAGGATCCTCCTCTCCTTGCCCAATTATGCTGGCCTGTTCCTGTATTGTTGTTGTTTCCCTTCTCAGGTTCGTGCCTTGCTGTTGGTGGTCCTGCTCCACTGTTCCACTTCCCTTGTGGTGGTCCTGCTCCACCATTCTGCTTCTCTTGTGGCTGTCCTGCCCCGCTCCCTTGGTTCCAGTGTTCCCTTCTGTATTCTTAGTTTGTGCCTGTAAGGGTTTGTTCGACACACAGACACAGTAGGTTTGGATAAAACACAATTTTATTAAACAATTAAGATCACAATAACCCTCACAGGTCCTGTAATATACACTTAATATAGTACAGCCACTAGACAGGTTATACAGAGGTAAGCCCATTCAGGTCCAGTATAAGGAAAGAGTTCATAGAACAATATACTGACACAGGTCAGGCAGATCTTGTGTGAGTCCCAGTATATCGGTACTGCAGGGGTTAATAGCAGACAGAGAATGTTGACAGGCCCTTGTGTGGTAAGGCCTTTTAAGGAGCTCACACAGAGGTGAGAGCTTTAGTACGAGTAACGCCCAAGAATATGGATAACAGACAATTGTGAACTGCCTTAGCAGTAACGGAGGCTGAGCAAGTTGAGCACTGCCGTAGCAGTAACGAAGACTAGGCAACGTGAATATTGCCGTAGCAGTAATGGAGACTGAGTGACTTAGACACTGCCGTAGCAGTAACGGAGACCAGGCAACTTGAGCACTGCCGTAGCAGTAATGGAGACTGAGCCACGTGAGTGCTGCCGTAGCAGTAACGGAGACTAGGCAACTGGATACTGCCGTAGCATTAACGGAGGCTAGGCAACTGGATACTGCCGTAGCATTAACGGAGACTAGGCAACTGCATACTGCTGTAGCAGTAATGGAGACTGAGCAACTGAGGCGCTACCGTGGCAATAACTGAGACTGAGCAATAGGGGCACTGCCATAGCAGTAGCGGAGACTGAGCCACTTGAGCATTGACGTAGCAGTAACGGATACTAGGCAACTGGACACTGCCGTGGCAGTAAAGGAGACTAGACAACTGGATACTGCCGTAGCATTAACGAAACTTGAGCAGCCTGAGCACTGCTGTAGCAGTAACGGAATCTGAGCAACTCACCCTGAGAGGCACCCAACCTGGAACGGTTCGTAAGGCAAACAATAGGAATGTCACCGGGGCGACACGGAGGCAACCGAGACCAAACTGGACAGCTGTCCACAGACAGCGAAAGATAAGCACTACCCCTAACTGGAGACCAGTCAGGGTGTACAGAGGAGGCAGCAGCCCAACTGGGCGGAGTCACACAGAACAGGAACGTAGAATAATCCAAGTCGGTACACGGAGCAGGAACATCAGCCAATCCAAGTCGGTACACAGAGCAGGAATGTCAGCCAAGCTGGGTCGGTACACAAGAGATGAGAATCAGAATGGTCAGGCAGTCCGGGTCGATGCATAGGCAGGAAATGAGATGCAGAGTAGTCAGGCAGGCCGGGTTGATACACTGAGAGCACACAATAATCAGTAACAAGCGCTGGTACTGGAACACAACGAAAGGGCACCGGAGATGTGCCAGAACTCAGTATTTAACCTTTTGAGTGCTAGAGGGATGTACAATGCATTGCAGAGCAATGCATTGCTCGCCCATGTGGCACTCAAAGGGTTAAGGACAATACTGGGCAGGACAATCACAGTTCAGCCAATAGGTGTAAAGCAGAAGTGTAGACTGACAGAATGTCGCTGAATAGCACGGGCACCGTGATAGTACCTCCCTGTCAAAGACCTCCTCTCCTAGAAGAGGGACCTGGTTTCTGTGGATATTTGGAGTGAAAATTGTGCAGCAATCTAGGAGCATGAAGATCATTCTGATCAACCCAGGAACGTTCCTCAGGGCCATAGCCCTTCCAATGGACCAAATATTGCAATTTTCCTCTAAATCTGCGTGAATCAATGATACTTTGGACTTCGTACTCCTCCTGACCTGAACTTCCACAGGACCAGGGACCACAGGAGTGGTAGTGTAACGGTTGCATACAAGAGGTTTCAGCAGAGATACATGGAACGCATTGTGAATGCGCATGGATGTTGGGAGATCCAGGGCATATGGAACAGGGTTAACTTTGCGGATCACCTTGAAAGGACCAATAAACCGGGGAGCCAACTTATTACATGGAACTTGCAAGTTTAAGTTTCTGGAGGAAAGCCATACCCTGTCCCCCACCTGGAGGGAGACCGCTGGCAGCCGTCTGCAATTAGCGTGGCGCTGATAACGCTGGAACAAATTACTGAGGGCCCTATAAACCTGTGCCCAGGTGGAGCGGAGTTGCTCGATATGCTAGTCCAGACCTGGAATCTGCTGTGACTGGAATGAGTCCGGGAGCAAACATGGCTGAAACCCGTGGTTGATGAGAAACGGGGAGCTCCCGGATGATGAATTAACTGCACAGTTCCTGGTGAACTCTGCCCATGGCAATAGGTCTTCCCAATTATCATGATGATCGGACACAAAACAGCGGAAGAATTGCTCCAATCCTTGATTGGCACGCTCAGTGGCTCCATTGGTTTGGGGATGGTAGGCAGACGAAAAGGACAGCTGAATGCCCATCTGGTTACAAAATACTCTCCAAAACCTGGACACAAATTGACTCCCACGGTCTGATACTAGAACTCTCGGTACCCCATGCATCCGGAACACCTCTTTAGCAAAGACAACTGCCAGCTCCTGGGCTGAGGGAAGGCCAGGAAGGGGCACGAAGTGAGCCATTTTAGAGAATCTATCAACCACCATAAGGATGAAAGAGTAACCCCTGGACACTGGCAGTTCTCCCAGGAAATCAATGGATACGTGGGACCAAGGTCATTCGCCATTCAGTACTGGTTGGACTAAGCCCACTGGGAGGTGTCTAGGGGTTTTGGCACGAGCACAGGTGGTATAGGCTGCAGTGAATGCGGAGCAGTCGGCCCGTAGGGAAGGCCACCAAAATATTTGTGAAAGAGACGAAATTAATTGATCCCTCCCTAAATGCCCAGATGCCTTAGATGAATGGTAGGTTTCAAGCAAGCGAGTACGAAATGGCTCATCTACAAAACACTTGTTTACTGGGGTATCTGGGGGAGCCGCAGCCTGGGTAGCCAGAATTTCCTTTCCCAGTGGTGAAGTGATGCTAGTATGTAAGGTAGCCAAGATGCAATCAGGCTGAATGATGGGTACGGGAACCTCATCCTTGTCCATCTCTGTCCCAAATTGCCTGGACAGGGCATCAGCCCTACCATTCTTGGAGCCAGGCAAGTAAGATATGATAAAGTTAAACCGGGATAGAAACAAGGCCCATCTGGCCTGACGTGAGGACAATCTCTTAGCTTCCGAGAGATATGTCAGATTTTTGTAGTCTGTCAGGATTAATACAGGAGTTCTTGTACCTTCAAGCAAGTGACGCCATTCTTTTAGAGCGATAATAATAGCCAGGCGTTCTCTGTCCCCAATTTCATAGTGACTCTGGGCACTAGACAGTTTTTTAGAGAAGAAACCACATGGTCTCAGAGTACTCCCAGCAACCGGACGCTGTGACAGTACTGCCCCTACCTCAATCTCAGAGGCATCAACCTCCAACATAAATGGAAGGGAAGGTTTGGGGTGGGACAGTACAGGAGCAGATGCGAAAGTGGACATAAGTGTCTCAAAAGCATGATCAGCTGCTTCAGACCATTGGGATGGCTTGGCAGCCTTGTGTGTGAGGTCAGACAGAGGTTTAACAATAGTGGAAAAGTTCCGAATAAACTTCCTATAATTATTCGCAAACCCAAGAAAGAGCTGAATTGGTTTTAACCCTTTGGGTCGTGGCCATTGTAATACCGCTGCAAGTTTCTCCTGATCCATAGCAATACCATCAAAAGCCCAAAAAAGGCACCATTGACCTGTGAAACTCACATTTCTCAATCTTACAGAATAGTTTATTTTTGCTTAATCTGAGCAAGACTTCGGACACATCCTTGATGTGTTGAGATAGGCTAGACGAGTGTATGAGTATATCATCTAGGTAGACTACTACGCAGGACTGTAGCATATCACGGAGGATATAATTTATAAATTCTTGGAATACAGCGGGTGCTTTACAAAGGCCATAATGTCCAGATCTGGTATTAAATGTCATTTTAAACTCGTCCCCAGCTCTTATTCTGATCAGGTTATATGCAGCCTGTAGGTCCAACTTAATGAAAATAGAAGAACCTTTTAACCTGTCAAATAGTTCGGTAATGAGTGGTATGGGGTAGGCATTTTTGGACATTAATTTATTCAGTCCCCGGTAATCGATACAAGGTCTCAACTCGCCATTCTTCTTTTTGACAAAAAAGAAACCAGCCCCTGCGGGTGAGGTAGACTTCCTAATAATCCCTCTTTTAAGGGCATCATCAGTATATTCCTCCATGGCCTGATTCTCCTCACACGAAAACAGGTACGTGCGACCCCTAGGAGGCACAGCGCCAGAAGGCAAATCAATAGCGCAATCGTACGCCCTATGTTGGGGCAAAGTGCTAGCCTCTCCCTTACTGAAAATGTCACTGAATTGTTGATATTCAGCTGGCACTGAGGGAGAGGTACACATGATCTTAATCGGATGAGTCACACAATGCCCCATACGATACTCAGACCAAGACGTGATCTCACTGGTCTGCCAGTCAAAGTGGGGATCATGCAAATGTAACCATGGAAACCCCAGAATGACCGCATGATGAGGAGAATGAATAATCTGAAACCGCTGTTTCTCAGTGTGGAGAGCCCCAATAGTCATAGACAGCGGAAGAGTTTCCATAGTTATCTGAGCCGGTTCTAACGGTCTGCCATCAATGGCCTCAATAGCTAAGGGAGATTCCCTCTCGACCAACGGAATCTGATGTAGCTCAGCAAATGAACTGTCCATAAAGTATCTGGCTGCGCAGGAATTAACCAGGGCCAGAACCTCCACCGAGTGTTCTGCCCAGGAAAATGCCACCTGCATCTTGGGTTTCTGCATAATAGGGTCTAGGGACTGCTGAACACCACCTAGGGCCTGTCCCCCAAGATACCCTAAGTGCGTTCGTTTCCCGGACATACAGGACAGGTACGCAGTAGGTGCCCAGCTTTGCTACAGTACAGACATAACCCCTGCCTCCGGCGGTGTGCCTATTCCTCCTTAGATAATTTGGTGAACCCAAGCTGCATTGGTTCACTGGTGTTGTGTGTCCACCCTGGAGGCATGGGAGGCAAGGGAGGCATGGGTGGGACATTAAAACTGGTTTGTCCAACATTCTTGGCCCGCAGCTTGCGGTCTTTAGCCATAAGTCTCTCATAGATGCAAGAATCAATTAAAATAGCAAAATCAATATATTCGTCCAAATCACTAGGCACTTCTCTAGCTGCTGTTTCATCCTTAATACGGTCAGCAAGTCCCTGAGCAAAAGCTGCCACCAGCACTTCGTTGTTCCAACCTACCTCTGCTACCAATATACAGTATTCAATGGCATAATCGCCCACAGTACTATTGCATTGTTGTGTCTCCATGAGTCGTTTGGCAGCAGAGGTGGCTCTCCCTGGAACTTCAAATACTATCTGAAAGGTACGCACAAACTCCCTGAACTTCATATTGCAGGGTTTAGCATTCTCCCACAGGGGGTTGGCCCATGCCAGGGCTCTGCCCGTCAATAAAGATATCATGAACCCCACCTTGCTGCGGTCATTAGGAAAGGCGTGGGGGGTTAACTCCATAAAAATCTCCAACTGATTAATAAACCCCCTGCACAGTGTGGGTTCGCCATCATATCTGAGCAATAACGGAGCTGAGGGGGTTAACCCTTTAACTGAGGCCACATGCGCCATGGATTGAGTCTCCGGTGTTGAAATGGGGGGGACCACCGGACTCTGAGCTGGTTTATCGAGGTGAGCAGTGCACTCAAGGATAGTTTGTATGGCCGGTGCCAACTGGTCCAAACGCTGCTCATGTAAGCCTATACTCCAATGGATGTTTTGTGCATTTCTTTCACCTTTACTGTCTGAGGTCATGGCCCTTTCGTACTGTATACTGTAATGGTTTGTTTGACACATAGACACAGCAGGTTTGGATAAAACACAATTTTATTAAACAATTAAGATCACAATAACCCTCACAGGTCCTGTAATATACACTTAATATAGTACAGCCACTAGACAGGTTATACAGAGGTAAGCCCACACAGGTCCGGTATAAGGAGTCCATAGAACAATATACTGACACAGGTCAGGCAGATCTTGTGTGAGTCCCAGTATATCGGTACTGCAGGGGTTAATAGCAGACAGAGAATGTTGACAGGCCCTTGTGTGGTAAGGCCTTTTAAGGAGCTCACACAGAGGTAAGAGCTTTAGTACGAGTAACGCCCAAGAATATGGATACCAGACAATTGTGAACTGCCTTAGCAGTAACGGAGGCTGAGCAACTTGAGCACTGCCGTAGCAGTAACAGAGACTAGGCAACATGAATACTGCTGTAGCAGTAATGGAGACTGAGTGACTTAGACACTGCTGTAGCAGTAACGGAGACCAGGCAACTTGAGCACTGCTGTAGCAGTAATGGAGACTGAGCCACGTGAGCGCTGCCGTAGCAATAACGGAGACTAGACAACTGGATACTGCCGTAGCAGTAACGGAGACTGAGCAACTGAGGCGCTGCTGTGGCAGTAACGGAGACTGAGCAATAGGGGCACTGCCGTAGCAGTAGCGGAGACTGAGCCACTTGAGCACTGCAGTAGCAATAACAGAGACTAGGCAACCTCAGCCAATCCAAGTCGGTACACGGAGCAGGAACGTCAGCCAATCCAAGTCAGTACATGGAGCAGGAACGTCAGCCAAGTCGGGTCAGTACACAGGAGATGAGAAGCAGAATGGTCAGGTAGTCCGGGACGGTGCACAGGCAGGAAACGAGATGCAGAGTAATCAGGCAGGCCTGGTCGATACACTGAGAGCACATAATAATCAGGAACAAGCGCTGGTACTGCAACACCATGAAAGGGCACCGGAGATGTGCCAGAAACCAGTATTTAAGGACAATACTGGGCGGGACAATCACAGTTCAGCCAATAGGTGTAAAGCAGGAGTGTAGACTGAAAGAATGTCGCCGAATAGCACGGGCACCGTGATAGCACCTTCCTCCTGTTGGTGGCCTACCCTCTCTATCTCCCTACGGCCGCGCCACTTGTGGTTCTTACTGCCCAGCCACTTTTTCCCCCAGTGGCCTATCCACTTGTTCTGCGGCTTTGCCGCCCAGTCCATCTGCCTACATGGCATTCTGTTGCCCCTCGTAGTCTCTACCCCTGGGCTACTCAGTGGCCTCTGCTCCTGTACCTGTAATTCTGGACCTGCTGCTTGTCAGCCCTTCTCCTCCTTTCGGTAGCAGCCTTGTCCTGCTTGTTGTTGTCCCCCTGCAGCCTTCCCTACCTAGTGCCTAGGGAGGATGGTCTAGAGTGTCAGTTGTTGCATCATGCCACCTTGAAGGCTGTTTCTCCTACTTTCCTGCCTCCTGGATTGGTCTCCTTAGGGGGTCCTCCTGTGGTTGGGACTTTCTGGTGTTGCCAGGAGTCTTACCTTCTGCTCTCTGTCCTGGTTGTTACCCTCTGGGGATCCTTTCCTGGTAGGTAGGGGGTGGGGGCTCTCTCCCTCTTGTCCTGGAGTTTATAGTCCCACAGGAGGGTGTTATTTCTTACTCCTGCAGAGTCTTGGACTCCGGATCTCGCTAGTCCTTCCCGTCTGTTGCCATTTTGCTTGGGGGATATCACAGGGCTCCCATTTCCCTTGTGGCCATCCTGTGTCACCCCTATCTTTCACAAAGGTGTGCCTCTAGAATACTCCGCCTTTCCATCTACGGTTTCTGCCTGACCTTGGCTGTCATCCGTTGGGTATTTAGATACATTCCTTCGTTTCTATCCTATTCTGCTACCGGAGTTGCCTTGTCTGCATACACTGGCTTATTGTCTGGTTCTCCCTCAGTCTGCAAGCCTCTCATACTGGTCATGGTCCTGGCTCAACTGGGGTCGGACATCTGGCTTCATGGCCAGCAACTTTAGCTGGCTACGGCCGCAGCAAGAGTGATCCTGTAGCTGGCCTCGGACCCGAGCTTCGTATCCCAGCTTCGTTCTCTAGTAACTGGACCAGACAATACTTCTACTTAACCTCTCTCTATTTTTGCTACCAGGAGCGTGACATACTGCTGCTTTTGAAAGTGCAACACCCATGACACCTAGAAGTAGTACAATTTCAGCAACCTTTAGCCCCAGAATTAGTAGTAGCCTCTTAGGATCCCTTCAGTATGTCACTCATGATCCAAAAGTTAAGCATGTTGGTATCTCTTGTCTGTGTAAGAAGCATGTGAGCAGGGAGAAAGCAGGCTCACACCTAGGCACTTCATCACTGTGATCTCACCTGAGGCACAACCACAGGATTGACTAGGAGACACACCTTCAACAGGTCAGAGGTGCCACAGCTAGCAATAGCAGAAGCTAACTTGGAGTTTGTTGTAGGAGATGACAAAAGTAATAGACTGCCCACACATACTGCTTCCACCTCCACCACATCCTTTAGTTATGTAGTTAAAGCAATCAAGTTACAGTTTTCTTCTGCCATGTACTGTCAACTGAACTTACTGCGTTCTTGGGAAGGAGCCAAAAATTTCCCAAACACAATCTTAAAGTGCACCTGTGGAATAGCATGATTGTAAAGATTTTGGTAGTGGACATGCTGCCATATTCTTTTGTTGAACCCTGTAACTCAGTGATCTCAGTGATGAGGTGCCCAGGTCTGAGTTTGCTTCCCCCCGCTCATATCTTTTCACACAGATAAAA
Organism: Rhinophrynus dorsalis; assembly: GCA_037306005.1. NCBI lineage: Eukaryota > Metazoa > Chordata > Amphibia > Anura > Rhinophrynidae > Rhinophrynus > Rhinophrynus dorsalis. The sequence goes on along the minus strand of CM074718.1, from coordinate 194,726,312 downwards.
GATAGAAACATGTTTAGCTTTTGGTTTCAGAGGAAGTATCTGTATACTGTGGACTTCTTAGACTGAGGGGGTTCCTGAGTTGCTACTATTACCACTGGGGCTAGATTATGCTGCAATTGTACTACTACTACTTCATCTCAACAGTACACTACTTCCAAGAGCAGCAGAGGCACTCATGATAGCTAGGGTTGTGGATGTTGAAAACCTATGTTGTTAGGGAATACAAGCAGATGCTGGGTTATATAGCTATGGGCATTAGTAGCAGAAAAAGGGAAATGGTCATGCCACTCTACAGATATCTGGTTAGACCTCACCGAGAGTATTTTGTACAGTACTAGAGAACCCATCTCCTGAATGATATAGATACTCTAAAGATAATTCAGAGTAGGGATACTAAAATGGTGAATGGTTTATAGGAAATTAAATATCCAAAGGAAAGGATCTGAACATGTATAGCTTGGAGGAGAGAAGCGAGTGAGGAGATATGATAGAAACATTTAAATACATGAAAGAATTCAACAAAATGCAGGATGGAAGTACATTTCAAAGGAGTAAAATGTTAGGACAAAAGGCCACAGTCTAAAACTAGAGGAACACAAGTTTAAATGTAATGTAAGAAAGCTATACTTCACCGAGAGGGTAGTAGATGAGTGGAATAGCCTCCCAGCAGAAGTGGTAGACGTTAATACAGTGATGAAATTTAAGAATGCATGGGATAGGCATAAGGCTGTCTTGAACATAAGACAAGATGAAGGGCCAAATAAGGTTTGATGCATTTACAGTATGAACATTTGCAGACTAAATGGGCATAATGGTTCTTATCTGCCATCAAATTCTATGTCTCTATATTCCTGCTGGTTACTCAACACTAGTGTGTATGGCTGACGACTCACAGGATGATTGTGTATTTTTTGGTATCTTTACGTTGCCTGAGTCAGACTTTCCAATTGATTTCTCAAACAATCACAGTGCTCCTATTCAATGGTGCAAGTTTGAGCCTTTGCCTTTCAGCTAATTTTTTGGCCATGTCCACATTTTTTTCATTCTCAAATTCATCTTTATCTAAAGGAGAGGCGGATGTATATTCTAACTCTACATCATCATCTTCAGTAATCAGGTAATCCTTAGCGTCCCCCGCCACTTGTGCCCTGCTACTTTTATATTCCTCTATGCTTTTAGAGGCCTCAAAAAAATTATTTTGTACTTTTCCCCTTAGAGGGATTTTCACAATGCTCACTATTACTTTCAGGACAGGTCTTGTGCTTGTTTGTCTCTCTGTCAAATTCAGCAGTTAACTGGACAGTTAAACCTTCTTGCACTATGTCATCAACACCAGAATGCATCTCATTTTAATCCTCAGTGTTTTTAGGTGGTTTATTAATAGTATTGGTGCTGACAGAACATTTGTTGGAGAGAGATCACCATAATTTACTGCACACACTGCAGCAACCATGGCTGCAGTCAGTTTTTGAACCACAAATTTACTCAAATGTCCCTGCACTGCTCCTATTCCTTTCTACTACTTACATGATAGTTGCCCTTTAAAGATCACAGGTCTTTTGAGAAATATAACACCACATTTGAATTAAGTGACATGCAGTAGGGGATGGCAAGAACTCAAAAATAAATATCTCAAAATCTTATTTTCTCTTGTTTTTTAAGCAAGACGTGACAGTGTTTAAATCATCATAACAACTGTACTGTTTTAAACTAGGAAATACCCTGCACAAACACACTATAAATTATGTATTTATTTAAAGCCAGGTGTCATGTGATTATCCAGTATAAATAACTCCATATGGTATTAAGAAAGGAGAGGCTTCTTTTTCCATTGGAAGTACTTTGATGTACTTTTAATCCCTAGATAGCCATTATGTTCCTTCAACCCCTTCCTGCAGAGGATATAGCCATAAAACACATATTAATGGGGACTTGCCACTTAATGATTCCCTATAAGGAGAGCATCATACTTGACAATTGTCAGTATGAAGGGCCACAACAAAGTATGCTGTGTTCACTATTGGGAATGCCTGCAGAGGTGTCTTAAATGTACACAGCTTGTTGCTCTGATTTGCCTGTTCTCAATTATTTGTACAAAAGCATTTCCAAAGTGTGAGAGGCTCTGAGGACAAACACATGGCCTGTTTAATGGCTAGTCTCTGCTCAGAAGCATCTTGTTGTAGCTCTTTAATATCATTACAGAGGAGAAATTTCCACATACATATTAGACTATTCCTGCCCAAAAGGGCAGACCAGTTCCAAAATGATGGACAAGTCCACTCTGCACAGGAACACACACTAACCAGAGACCCACATTTTGGCCATGTTGGCATACCTGGGAACTCTCCAGATTTGCCCCGGAGACTCCAGTTCTGACAGAGCTTTACCGGGTCTCCGGGGCAGAGGCAGATTCCTCCGGATGTGGGGAGTTTCTATTGAAACTCTGCCACATCTGCTTTTTCTCCCGTTGTGCCTCCGTCCCCAGCCTTCTGTGTGACACATTTAACCCTCTGAGTACCAGAGTGGTACGGAATGCATTTCTTTGCAATGCATTCCGTACCACTCTGGCACTCAAAGGGTTAAATCCCCCCAACACTCGAGTTAAGCCCCACCCCTTTTTGACTCGATTAGCGTCATTTTTGTTACCCCCTGCTGAACAGAGGACTACCCTCCGGGTAGCCCTCAGCTGAAAGTTCCCAGGTATGCATGCTGGGCATTGTCAGTGAGGTGCATCTGGATTCCCTTAGCACTAGGAGCAAGGGGTCTACATCTTGATTGCCCTTTACTCTTAGGGTGATCCCCTAAGAGTATTCAAAATATGTATCCAAAGTGGGAGTACGAACAAACAGCACAATGTATTCCCTAGGCCCAACAAGGTTGAAACATACATCTGGGGTTAGCTGGTTTTCCCTTGCAGAGGGTACTTTCCGGTCATTTTGGACCTGGACTGCACTTTTGGGCAGAATTAGTTTAATATGTATGTGGTAATTTCTCCTCCATAATGGCACTAGAAAGCTAAAACATGATGTTTCTGAGCAGTGACTAGCCATAGGACATGCTATTGTGCTTTTTTGTATGTATTCTAGAAAAGCAAACTGGAACCTTTGCCCCTCTAGCTGCTGGAGACTACAGCTCCCATCTTCTCCAATCAACCACAAGCAGGAAAATCAAATTATTTCTGCCTTTGTCTTAGAATAGGACAACAAACCATGTTGATATAAATCAGAATTTGAACCAGAAGATTCACACTGTAATGATTGTAAAATGAGAAATGTCTCTGGCAGCCAGTTTATATGAGCTACATGTGCTATGCCTGCCATAAAACTGGTTTACTTTGTTTTAAAGGTAATTGCATGAAGTTCTAGGAATTTTCCTGTAAATAGTTTTTAGAAATTAACATTTATTTTTTTGGGGGAAGCACAGTTTGGCACATTATGCTAATGTTCTTCAGGTATACTAATTAGTTGTATTTCACACTAAACCTATCACTTCTTGGGCTATTAAACATGTCCTCAGTGTGAGGGCTCTGACTAGACTGATTCATTCATTACAGTGCATAGTAGTATTGATCTAACAAATAACCTAATTACAATGAAGCTCCACATTGTGCCTCCAACAAAGAAAGAAATTCTCAAAAAAGTATTTATATTACTAACAACTGGCTTGTATAAAATAAGACCATTTTAATTGTCTTTCAAGTTAACAAAACAGCTTTATCAGTTAAGGGGATGTTAACAAGCATTTCCATTTAGCATTCTTCACCTTCGGTTCACAGTATTGACTGCATTTCCCAGCCTACTTATATAGTGAAAAAGATTTATGTTTGATATTGTCACTAAACAAATCACCTAAAATCCTATATAATAATTTGCTAAAATGTGTGTAACGACAAAGACATGTGCAATAGAGACTGCTGAGCCTGCTGCAGTCATGCGCAGTAGAGATTGCCAGCACCTTTCGGAGCGTCCAGCTCTGTATCAGCCATGGTGCAGGCAGTCTCTACTGTGCATGACTGCCCTGGTACTGGCTGGTAGTGCACTGTGGCCCGTGTAACATGCTCTTCAACTAGTATATTCCATATTTTAATAGTGTTAACATGAAATACAAAATACACTTATAAAATTATAACACATAAATATAAAAACATTTATGATATATATTTCTTACCTTAACATCATTTACTTTCATCCTAGTGCCCTCTTTTCCAACAAATATATCATCTATGTCAACAAGGATGTATCTGTCCAAGGACAGAGTAAGTCTCTTCCCAGACAAAAAAGAGATGGCATCTATAAAAATTAACTTGTGCAACCAAAAATTCAAGTTGTTGCCAAACAGAACTCTTTGAATTCCATCATGTAGTCCTAAATCCTGGATAACTGTAGCATAAAGTGAAGATTTGGATATAAAGTGTTTATATTTTTCTTGTGCCTGTAATTCAGATAAAATCACAGGTTGATATGTAGAGTGGTTGTATTGGAAAACTGTCCAATCTTCTCCAGGTAGAGGACCCCTCTCTACTGTTGAAGCTTTTGTTATTTGCAGTAGTGGAGAGTTTGCATTTATAAAACAGTCCTTTAGAGCAACATTATTATAAAGAAGTAAAGGAAAACCTTTCAATCTGGTACTTGGTAAACTGTTTTCATTAGCCTTGTAAAAACCAATGATGCTTACACTGAATTCAATGCAGTATTTTTCCAAAAGCTCTCTGTTCCATGAGTCCATTGCTACATACTTTAAAACATTTTCATACACAATAATTGCATATTTGCCTTTGCCATCTTTTGTAAGAGGAGGTAAGTCTCCCTTTCCAGGAGAAATCACTATATGATATTGAAACCTGCTGGACTCCAGTATTGCTACAATATCCTGTCCAAGCTGCGAATACTGACTCTCTACAAAAAGTAATATGGTAAGATCTGTTTTGGAAGTATCAATCTGATTCGATGTCTTCATCTTAATTGTTTTAGAATGTAATGAATTTGTGTCTTCACATTCAGTTTGAGTCGTTGTCTCAATGAGTACTATTGCCTGTTTTTGACCAGAGTACAAATAGTAGGCTGAAATGACTATGCTTACAAGGCAGAAAGTGGCTAAGAGAATTATAAGTGTTCGGAAGCTTCTTCTTACCTTTACTGAAAGATTCATTTTTTGCAAGATTTCAATCTCGTTATTACTTCATATTAAAGTTTCTCAATAACAGAGCACAGAAGTGACTTTGCACTCCTCACAAAAAGCTTATGTGACCATCGCACTGCATATACAGCAAAGCTTATAAGTCAAGTTCAGTCAGAGACACATGAGGTCGGTTCTGTGTGACAGATGCTTCTTGTATTCAGATGATTCTGCTGGCCAGAGTATTGATTTATCATTACCTAAAATAGAAGCATACAATTAAATTATTCAAGTCAATAAAATAAAATAAGAAAACTTGTTTCATACTTGTGGCTTGTTTCTGTAATATTTGCACTATAATTCATGAAATACATTTAAAATAGTAGAATCAGATTACAAGGTGCATTTAGGCAAGTTGCTACAGTGAGTGCCCTTCACAATTTTATCCAGTAAAGCAAATGACAAATGTCTGCTAAAATTGCATATGATTACTTTAACAGAAGTTACTCTTTAGTATTTCATATTCTTAGGATGCAGATATATAAACACTGTAAGGATGTCCAACTCAAGTCTTCAAGGACACCTAACAGGTCAGAATTGAAACCAAGTGTGCCAGTTTAAAAGAGTCGCCAATTAATTCAACTGTTGGCACTCCTCAAAAAGAGGAAAACAGTACTATATTTAAATTATTACAGTAAGTATTAAAAAATGAAAAAAAAAGAAATTTGTGAAAAAATGGCAAATAAACAAATTTAAAAGTATACACACAAATATAAACTGAGGAGAGCACATATATCAGTACTAAAGTACAGCAATGCTTCAAGAGAAACTTTTATAACTCAGGTTAAAAAATGTGTGTTATGAAGCTAAAACCCTATTTCCACATGAATTTGTATATTTTGTAATAAATAAATGGCCATTTTACTGCTAAGTCATTTCTGACCCTTATGCTAAGTTCATACTTTAATTGCTTGAATATAGTCAGATGACTCAGTAATTTATATGGTTACATTTTGAAAGTACAGAAAATTCCAATTCCAGAAAGGATTAATTGTAATGTATACTACAAAACTGGGTTGCTATGGTAAAAAGAGAGTTCATGAGTCTGAAAAAATAGATGTCCATCAAGTTCAGCCTTTGTCATATCACCCTTTTTGATCTAGAGGAAGTCAAAAAAGGTTATTGAAGCTATTTCCATTTAAACCCCACTCAGACTTAAAAAAATACCTTCCTGACACCAAAAAGCAGTTGCATATTTACATGTTTCTGCATCTTATCTATACTGAAAACAGCAATCATAATTACTGTTTCTCTTTTGCGATAGAAATCCACTCCTTTTTGTTTTTTTTAAACTGTTTTATTGATTTTCAACAAGTAATAGACATACAAAAGAAATGAAAAGCATAAGGGGGAGGAACAATCCCCATGAATAGTAATTACCATGTAGGCATATAGATATTCTATGCAAAAGACTCAATGAGATACTAATTGGAGCATCCTGTTCTCCAGTGCAGAAGGATAAAGTGACAAAGGAGTGTCAAAATTGGGAACAAGCAGATGGATCTGGTTTGTGGGGGACATAATAGCCGATTCTTCCCTTAGGGAAGAATTTGCAGCACAAGAGTGTTGGAGAGGAAAATGGGAAAAAAGGTTGGAGGGGATAAAGGATAGATGGTAAGAAGTAGGGGGAACTATATCAGAAATGAAACCAAAAACAAGATTAATAAGAAGGGGATAAAGGGTTGCGGAGCTCTCTCTCATCCATCCACTTTGTGTGTCAAAAGCAAGGAAAGAAGAAATCCACTGCTTTACTGGCTTTGTTGTCAAAAGAGCCTTTCCTCTAGTTTTAATGGATTACCTCTGTTTTTTTTTTGCTGAACTCATTGTGTAATTTGTTCCCCATATTGTTTTTGTATTTGCTTGAATACATTTGTAAATGGTAATCATATCACCCCTTAGCCGTCTTCTCTAAATTGTGAACAAAACCTGTTTGGATAAAATCATCAATCTCTTTTCATATCTATGCACTTTTTCCGTTGCAGTAAAGCCTTTGGTAAGAACTGGTGCCCAAAACTGTACTCCATATTCTAGATGAGGACTTACCACATCCCTTGCATCTTTACCCATTTTTACACTATAGTACCCTATTGGCTCTTGCAGTGTCTGAGTGAAACTGCATACTGTTATGAATTATTTTGTAGAGCAGAATGCCTAAATCATTCCCTAACAAAGATTCCCCAAGCACCATGCTTTTTTTCTGAAACCTAAAGGGATTTATCCATTGAACCTCTTTTGCCCAATCCATGAAAAGATAGAAGGAATCCAGAACCTCTGACTGCTGAGGAGAGGCAAAAGCAGGTCCTTGCAGACAAGGTGGCCCTCCTCTCTGATCAACAGTACACAAGGAGGAGAAGCAAAATAATTGATCCTGGGGTAAAAAAGAGAATTGCAAAAGAGAAGCATGATGTAGAGCTAGGTAAAAATGCACCAAAGGAGAAGCCTGCTCCCTCTGATCTTGATATATTGGATGGTCCAGGGGTCCCTCCAGGAAAGAAATCAAAAGGATCTAATTTCATTAATTAGAACTACAAGTCTGGGGTTAAGGGAGATGCCTGTTTATGCAGAGTATCATGAACTGAAATGTGAATTAAAGCCAAGATTTAGAAGGAAGACAGAGCTTATCTGTGATAAATGACGAGAACTTAATCTTTAAGCAAAAGGACATTTTCAGCATACTTGATGACTTCTGTGTGACTAAAGCAGAAAAAAGCACCCCGCCACCATCTAATGGGCTGGTTTAGAGACAAATAGATTTTACAGCAAGGCAAAAAGAACTCAGTCTTCAGGAGTTCAGTAAGTCTGATAATCTCTTGACATAGCTAATACTATCAGCTGAGTGGTAACATTTTTACTGAAGATACAGGGAGTACTGCATATGACCAATAAGTGAAAGAGAGCCAGCACTCTGGGTTCTCTGAAAGCTCGGGAATACTGCATGCAAGACATGCTCTGGGGTTTGTTGGAGAAAATGTAAAGACTGATATTGTTCTAAACACTATTAAATATGCCCCAGAGAAGAGAGGCCCCAAACTTCCACAAGCCCTGATGCTGCAGCTCCTCCAGTGATTCATTGTGTTGCTCTCTCATGAGTCACCTTCACCATCATGAACACTTCCATTGCACCTGTGGTGGCCACAATCCCACCCTTTGCTTTGGTCCATCTCTCTTTCCCTATCTCACCCACTTCCCTATCTTATGCCTCAGCCCCTGCCAGTCCGTGTCTCTTCCACATCTTCTCTAATTCCCTGTCCCATTCCATGTCCCCAACCCTGTTATATTATAAAAGTATATGCAAAATCAATACAAGGATCTACAAGGAACTTTATAGTGAGCTTTTCATTAGGATGCCTGATAAAATAACTAGATGCCATCCCTTATAATTACAGGAAAGAAGGTTTCAACATCAGCAGAGAAAAGGTTTCTTAACAATACGGTATGATAAATTGTGGAATTGTTTGTTGAGGGATATAATAATGTAAGATACAACAGATAAATTTAAGAGAAGATTAAATACATTTCTAGCAGGAGAGAATTTGCAGGATTAAACTATTAGTATGTTAATCTGGAAGTTCTGGTAAATAGATTAAAACCCATTTTGTAGTCAGGATGTAATATGTAAATCTTATTTTCTGAGATATACTGTGGCAAAGGTTGAACTTGATGGACTTCTGACGTTTTTCAAACTAATTTGGAAAGGGAATCAGCAGACTGAGAATCAGGGATATTATTCCTCAGAAACTTATCTTAACACAAAAAAGGCATTTTGGATTAGACCGGCCATATTTTTATTTTATTTCTACAGATTTCCTTGCTCTGTCTCTTGTTGCAGCAGGCAGTAATTTACAGTGGTGATATTGTATATAGAAATACATTTGTGATGTGATTAAAAAGATTATGATGGTTGATGATGATGATGGTGTTGGGTTAGAGTTGGTGAGGTGATAAGTGAGAATGCTACAAAAGGCAATTCAAAAGGCTAAACACTAGAGATTAGGGGAACATACCAACCCCAGTTATAGTTTTTATCATCAACTTAAGTCAGATTGACAACAATATTGCAAAATGATTTCTAAAGGATAGGAAACAGAAACCAACTCCAGTTAGAAGTGCTGCAGTTTCAAATTAATGAACTGAATGAATTATTGAGTATAAGTTTAGATATGTTCTTCTAGTGAGGTCTATATATTTGAGAAAAAGTCAGTTGGATCTGAATTAAATTGTACAAAAGTTTGTAACTGAACATGAGTCACAGGAAACATAGCAGTTTAAATATACTGCTCTCATTGAAACAAAAATGTTTTTCTAAAATGAGTATAGAAAATAAAATTGATTTTGATGACAAAACCTGGGAACAACTTGGAATAGTTAGCAAATAAATATATGTCTGTAGAAAAGGAAATCCTATTTTGATACAGCTCTGTATTGGTATACCAAAACATTAAAAACTACAGTTGATTTCAACTAATGCATAGTTTCAAATAATAAAACGAGATCACAATTTCCCAGTTTCTACAGATATATATATTCTTTTAACAAAAATATACATGAAATTGAAACTGAAAAACCATTAAAATGGCAGGAAGAAAAAAATTAGGTCTAAGTTAAATTAAACACAATAAATGTGCACCTTTTCATCCCGTGGATGAGCAGTTGAAATGTACTGTTGTAATTTAGGCCTAGATTACATTGCAGTCGATTAGTGTTAGCAATGGTTTTATCTAACAGGTTCCATTTGAAAAGACACAGGATGGGAGCCACAGATCCACAGTCACATAAAGTGCCAATACCACAATCATAGTAAAAAATCATCTTTATTCTAAAATATATAAAAATATAAATATTTCCAGACAGAAATGGACGCAGGTGCACAAAAGATGCATACGACCCATCTTACACATTTCGGGAATTAATCCCTCAGTCATGGGTGCTATGACTAAGAGATTCATTCCTGAAATGCGTAAGGCGGATTGTATGTATATTTTGTGCACCTGAGTCCATTTCTGTCTGGAAATATGTGTATTTTTAAAAAATATTTTATAATAAAGATGATTTTTACTATGATTGTGGTACTGGCACTTAATGCGACTGTGGATCCATAAAGCACCCCCATCCTGTGTCTTCTGATATGCTGAAAGGTTTGTTGAGGTTGTTGGGAGCCTCCCCAGATCCACACTGGCCTTGTGTCCCAGTGAGTTCATTGCTGAATTAATATTATGTTTATGAAGCAACAGTAGCAACCCTTTGTCTACACTTTGCTCAGATTCCATTTGAAGCCTATGGAGAAATATGTAGATAAATCCAATGATAATATTTTCAACTGCAAAGTAATTCAGACTTTAAATAGAAATTCTGACATATCTATGTTGTTCTACCAAAAACACTAACAAAATTGATTTAAATTAGAGAATCTGGAAGGAAGCCATGAAAATAAGACTCAACATATGTGTGGCTTCACAAACTATAATTACTTTGGAAAACCAGGAAACAAAGCAGTTGGAATACCCAAAGGATTTTTTGAAATATTAAAATGAAAGAAGATTGCAATTTCCCAATTTCTATAGGGATATTATTTTATGAAACACATTTACAAGAATGGATCGGAATGAAAAAATTGGTAGTTCTCTTTTAGATGAGGCACATCTACTTGATACTGAATTTGAACAACAGGCAGCACAACAGTTGAAATTCAGTCTTTAACTGAATTTGGTTAGCAATCAAATATAGAACTGCAGAACAGGAAATTGTAAGTAACTATAAATTAGAGAAATGAGAAAGAAGGCTGAAAAATAATGCACTATGTATGCATGAGTATGACACAAATTGTTTTTGAAGTTGGACCTCAGGTAACTATGCAACATTACAAATTGTTATTGTAGGTCTAATTTATTTTACGTTCAAAATGTTAATGAATTTGAAAAACTGTCAGTAAATCAAGTGAAATTTACTGCTGGTCTGATATTTCCAAAAATATATTTTGAACTAGATATAAATGAAAAGTCAAGTTGTTTTTCCTGCAGGAATTTTCACAAGAAAAACAGGATTTGCTATTTTTTCTGTGAAAATTCCTGCTCTTCATCATAACATTTCTGCTTTTCCTCTACTGTTACATGATTTCTCAAGATAATTTTGCCATTTCCTGCCTATGCTTTCTAAGACCTCAAAAATTCCCACCCTACAGTATAAAAATCCAGAATATCCCACCATTCTATAAGGATTAGTTGAGACAGAGAGAGCTGAGAGAGAGGAAAAATACATTTGATTAGTTGTATAGTGAGATTTAGTAAGAACAACCAGTACATGTTTTTGCTATTGCCTGCTGCATTTTGTGTATACGTGGAAAAATTATGCTGATGGTGTGGAGGAACCCAGTAACAGCATTAGTCCTAGCAGTAGCAGTGGTAAGCAGAAAAGACCACTAGATAGTGCTGCTACCAGCAGAAGATAGTGTCGTTATCAACAGCACCAAATACCATGTAACTGAGAGACTCCAGATCCCACCAGCAGCAGATAGTGCTGCCACCACCATCACCACATCATTTGTGAGGCGGGGACTCCAGTGTTCACCCTTAAAATATAGTTTTGAAAACACTCTCAGAGACCCCAGTGATAGTGCTTCTTTCACTAGCATCCCCACTTGGGATCAGCAACATTTTTAACCTCAAAAAAGAAACAGAGGGAAAATGACCCTTCCCGCTGAGTGTGAAATTTTTCAGAAGTGCTAATTTTTTGCTTTCTCTCACTTAGCTCATAGCACTGAAATCAATTGTATGACTAATTCCCCATGTGGCACATTTTCCTTCTTTTCCTGCAGGGATAATGTAAAAGGGGTGTCAGGTTCCTGCAGCATGGAATCCTGTTTTGTGGGAAATAGAGAAAACACCATATTTTTGAGCTAGAGAAGACAGGCAAGTAAAGAAAAGCTGGAGTATAGTTTAGGGAGTCTTCTGGGCATTACGTTTGTTTTTTTTGTGTTTGGCAAGTCTGGGGGCACTCTAGGGCAGTGTGAAGGGAGAAAGGAGGTTTACTCAAAATACCCGAAAATCTTGGTTGACTGAGACAGATAACTGTGATCCAAGTTCCCTCCTGATCTGGCTGTTATCTCTGGGTTAGAGAAGTCTGGGTGTATGTGTTTAGGGAGCAAAAGAGATTTACAATGAATAACAAAAAAAATTTGTGATTAAGAAGAGACAGAAAGCTGTGACCCAAGTTCCTCTCTGCTGGATGTTCTCTAGGTTAGGAGAGTCTGGGGGTGTGGAGCACAAGGGATTTAATCTCAAATATCCAAAAATGTTGTGTGACTGAGACTATACAGGCAACTGTGATCCAAGTTCCTTTCTGATTTGGCTGTTCTCTGAGTTAGGGGAGTCTGGAGGTGTAAAAGGGAGAAAGAAGATTTACCTCAAATTCACCAAACTCTTGTGTGCCTGAGAAAACACATACATACTGTGATTTAAGTTGCTTACTGAGCTGACTGACTGAATATTCAACAGACTGACAAACAATAGACAGACAAGATCAACTTACAATGACTCTTTCAATGCCAAGAATAAGAGTGGCCAGCATAAGGTCTATCATCACCAGTACTGAAAAAGTAAACGCTGCAGTGACATTGGGAGACTGAGCTGAAATCCTCTAACACTAGTAAAAGGTAAAGATGGGGAAAAAGCAGCTGCACAGGGAGTGTGGGTTTTTGGTTAATTTTTCTTTTTGTTGATGGGGATAGGTGTCACGGTTTTCAAGACACTCAGACCAGTGGGTGAAATAAAACACAGTTTTATTAAGAACAAATAAAAGGAAGAATAGCCCTCTATAGGCAGCACTGAGTAATAGCAAGGAGGCAATAGTAGGACCAGTATACAGATAATGACTTAACAGCATAGGCAAATTTACAGATACCGAGTACAGATCTACAAGGGTTAACACAGTAATCAGTCCGTCTCAGTTGTGATGTTTGGCACGCTCAGGGTGATAATAGGCAGTAAATGGTGGAGAAAGCTCAACACCAAAAGTTCATAATACTGAGATAACTGACCAGCAAGGAAGAACCTGCAACCCAGCCTGCTGAACTTGAGCCAGTAGCCCCCAGGGCGTAATAACGGAGCAAATAGATTGCAAGAGCTTGAGCCAATAGTCCCCACGGGCGTGATAATGGAAGCAACTGGATTGCAAGAGCTTGAGCCAATAGCCCCCACGGGCATAATAACAGAGGCTTGCACAGTAGCAGCTAAAGCTGTAGCGCCTACCGGGCGCGGTAACATAAACCAACTATACTGCAAGGAGTGATATGAACTGTTGCCTTACAAGGCCTACTGAACCGGCTTAGCAGTAATAGTGGTTGGAAGTGTAATGGCTCAGCAAGAATAGCAATGCTCTGTACCAGACTGGAGGCTCAGAACCGGAAACACAGCTCTGCACAGGTTAACAGCTCAGGAGGAGTAGTACAGCTCTGCACGGGATAACGGCTCAGTAGGAGAAGTACAGCTCAGCACAGGTTAATGGCTCAGTAAGAGGAGTACAGCTCAGCACAGGTTAACGGCTCAGTAAGAGGAGTATAGCTCTGCACTGAAACAGCTTGGTTAGCAGGATCTCAGCTCAGCACGGGTTAACAGCTGCAGCAGCAGGAGTACAGTTCACTGGAGGAAGTCAGAATGTCGCCTTGGCGACAGCGGGAAGCTGAACCGTAGTCTGGGTAGATGTAACCGGTGCAGGTCACGGAGCAGGAACATCATACAAGCCGGGTCGAATCACGGAGCAGATTCTCAGAAAAGCCAGATCAGGTCACGAGCAGGAATGTCAGCCAGGCCGGGTCAAATCACGGAGCAGGAACACAGGAACGTAGTCTGAGCAAGCCAAACCGGTACACCGGAAATCAGGAACACAGCACAGCAATACTGGCTCAGGAACACCATGAAAGGGCACCAGACAGGTGCCAATGGCCAAGTATAAAAAGGTCACCAGGGGCGAGCCAAACAGGCTCAACCTATCGGAGCGCAGCACAAGTGAGAGTGACAGAAAAATCACGGCACCGTGATAATAGGACAGTTAATAAAATATATTTCAAACGTGACCTGTGACTGAAGCAGACATATACTAGAAGAGAGACAGTATTTTCTAAAGACATCACACACAATCAGTTCTGTGTTCTAATTCACTGTTAAAATATACACTTTAGTTTAATAATGTGTCCCAAACATACTGAGGCCGGGAGAGGGTGAAAGGAGTAGTAGCAGTGTAGGGACATGCTAGTAAAGTGGTAGTCCAAAAACTGACTGCAGCCATGGTTGCATTAAATGATGATAATCCTTCACTTCCAGAGGAGGCTGTTTGTCAAAGTTCCATATAAACTTCCACCACCACCAATAACATTAATAAACCATCTAAGAACAATGAAGATGACAACGATGGTAGAAGGTGTAATAGAGCAGGCAACTCCTGCATCTGACAGTGGGACAAACAAGTACAACATCTGTCCTGAAAGTCGTATGAATGTTGGGAAAATCTCTATAAGTGAAAACGTAAAAATAAATTGTTTGAGAATTCAAGAAGCCAAGAGGCTTATGAACAGGGATGGGTGAAAGTTTTTGCCTCTAAAGAGAAACAGGAAAAAAAATAGCACTCTTCATCAAGTGGGAATATTTCATGAACAGTGACATTTTTTCCTTTTTTTTTACCTAGCTGATTTCTCTTCTTTTCCTGCAGGCATATAAAACAATGTCAGGTTCTCACAGTATGCCATTCTGTGTTTGTAAGAGAAAGAAAAAATAACACATTTTTGAGCTAGAGAAGACAGGCTGATAAAGTGGAGTTGAAGCTTATTTTAGGGAGTCTCATAGGCAAGACATTTTTTTTCTGTATTAGTGGAGTCTGAGGGAGTCTGGGGGACAGGAAGGGAAAAAGGAGTTTGACCTTAAATATTTAAAAATTCGGTGTGACTGACTGTGAACACACAGGCAGCTGTGTTCCAAGTTGATTACTGTTCTGGCTATTATATCTATCCAGTGGAAGGCTGGGGAAGGTAACAAAGGTGTTTTACCCAGAATACCCCCAACATTTTGTGTGATCGAGTAGAACAAGTTCCTTCCTGATCTGGCTGTATCTCTATGCTAGGGGAGTTTAAGGATGTTAGAAGGGAGCAAAGGATAGTTACACCAAATACCCCAAAATACTAACTGGGAAGTCACAGGCAACCATGATCCAAGTTTCTTCCTTAAATGGGGGAGTTTGAGGAAAGAATCAGTTGAACATAGAGTATTTTTTTTCTTTACCGTGAAAGGGATAGGGGGACAGTTAATGAAAATAAATAAATACATATATAAATAAAATTTAAAAATATTGATAGGTGACAGAGACAGGGACCTTGATGTGAGCTGTGACTGAGGCGGACTACTACTAGATGAAATGGGGTATTTTGTAGACATCAAAGGTAAGGCATCATACAAAATTAGTTGTGTTGTGTACTTTACAGTAAAAACACACAAAGGAGTAATATCCAGCAAACACACTCGGAGTAGGGGGAGGGTGATCCCTCTCCTCCCAAGGAAGATGCAATTTGTTATAGTTTCACCAAAATGTCTTTACCCACCAGTACCAGTACTATCAATAAACAATCTGAAAACCACTGAAGATGTCAACGTGTCACATTCCAGTGTTGATGGCATAGTGCAAGAAGGTGTATCAGCTCAACCAACTACTGCATCTAACAGTTAGACAAACAAGGCCACAAACACCTGTCATGAAAGTAGTAGGAAAAGTCAAAATCCCTCAAAGAGGAAAAGTAAAAATAAATTGTTTGAGACCTCTAAAAGCCTAGAGGAATATAAAAGTAGTAGAGAAGAAGCAACTGGCGATGCTGAGGATGACATAATGACTAATAATAATGATTTAAATATAAAATATATCCCTCCAGAGCATCCTCCTCTTCTTCAGATACAGATGAAGTTGAGAGTGAGAGAGATGACAACATAGCTAGAAAATTAGCTGAAAGGCATAGGTTCAATCTTTCACTGATGAAAATGAACACTGTGCCAATAGTGCATGGTGGTGGTGTTGTTGGCAAATTCCACTTGTGAAGTCTGGCATATGTTACTACTATAATTGCTGCTGCTGAGTCATCTAAGTAGCAGGAGGATTAGGCTGCTCTGTGGAACTGGGATAATCAGCACTGATAAAAGACAGGTGGTGGTACCATAATGCTTCTACTTGCCAATAGCTCTAGTGTTGCTGAGGAAGCAGCAACAACACATCAAGCCTCCACTCCACTGCAGGTGCGTATAGAGAGAAGAGATTTACCGATTATGGGTATCCTCCTGCAACATCTCTAAAATTATGAGTGTGGTGGAATACTCTTTTTCCTTTGAGAGCAGGAAGGAACTGTAACATTCATCAGTAACTGCAATGTGCACAGTTTGAAATAGCGGAAGGACTTGGGAATAGAGATAGGCGTAACCCTCACCTCAAAAGAGAAACAGGAGATATAATGGCACTTCCCGCCTGGAGGAAAATTTCCTGCTAAAAGTCCTGTTTTTTTCCACTTAACTCATTGCACTGGAGTAGGAGGATGTAAAAAGAGGAGCTGTAGAGAGGAGAAGGTCATGTGAGGTCATGTGCAGAGCAAAGGTGGTGAGTGGGGCTGTATTTGGAGATGAGAGATGAAATATGGGGGGGAGTCTTAATAAGGACACTGTAAGTTAGCACCAGAATTCTGAATTTAGTTATATATGCTAATGGGAGCCAGTGTAGGGACTGACAAAGGGGATCCATGTTGGAGAAGTGATGTACGTGGTAGATTAGTCTTGCAGCAGAGTTCATTATGGACATTAGTGGGTTAGTCGGGTGAGAGGTAGGCCAGTTTCTACCGACCACATGGCAAGTTTCCCTTATTTTCCCACAGGCATACTTTAAAAGTGTTGTCATGTTCCAACAGCATGCCATTCTGTGTTTGTGAGAGGAAGCAAGAGCAGTTAATTTTTAGCTAGAAAAGACAGGCTAATACAGTGGAGCTGAAACTTAGTTTAGGGAGTCTTGTAGACAGGACATCTGTTCTGTAATAGGGGAACAGGGGGACAGGAAGGGAGATTGACCCCAAATACCCCAACATTCTGTCTGACTGATTTGATTTGACATGGGCATCTGTGGTCCAAGTTCCTCTGATCTTGTTGTTATTATTTCTGTGCTGGGGGAATCTGGTGAAAGAAGTTGTTGAACAGGTTTTGTATTTTGTTTTCTTTTCATTTTTTTTTTACACCCTTAAGGACCCATGACGGTCCTGGCACGTCATGGGTTGGACGTGCAATAAAGACTCATGATGTGCCAGGACTGTCATGGATTTCAGGGCTCCCTGCATGACTGCACTCCATTTGGAGAGCCCTGAATTGGCTAAGCAAAAAAAAAAAAAAAATCTTCCGTGGTGCTTAAGTTACAGTATCACATGTGAGCGGCTAAACCTTAAAGGGACAGTAATACTTAAAATGTAAAAAAAAAATATGTTGTAGGGTTTAGTCCTCTGAGTAAAACAAAGGTACAGCCACTGCTGAAAGGTGTTTTATTCAAAAGTTATTACTGCTCAAAGTTGAATTTTTTGGGTGCAATATCACAGTGGCCTTAAATTGTACAGTGGTGTTGTTGCTACACCATCCTATGGACAGCTCTGGTCCATGGACAGTCTACACTGTTCTTCTAATATGTACTGCCACCTCACAGTTTCTTAGAAAGAAGTCAAAACCTGCACAAAAGTAATACAAAACCACACCTATGGAATAGTAAACTTGTCAAAATGTTGGTGTTTGGTATATTGCCCTTTTCTGGAGGAAAACAGAGGCTTTAAAGAACTGATGTAATGTGTTACACCTTGCTGGAATATTCCAAGCCGCAGTTATTTGTCAAGCATGGTTGTGTCAGTGTTACTTAAGCAGGAAGTTAGTGTTGTGGGCAAAACACAAAGGCACTCAGCCTGCAGACAATTTTTTCAAGTCATATGTAGTGATACAACTTTTATTTTCAGCTACTTATTTCTCCACTTCAGCCCTCAGTAATATTGAATCAGGAAATCTTGCAATCAATGAAAGAATAGCCAAAATATGTCAATTTTCTTGTGGAAATTTATTGGCAGCATGAAAAGTAGAAGATTTTATGTATTTCTATGGGCAGGAAGATTTGTGAAAAAAGCAGGACATAGTTTTTTCGTGAAAAGTGCCTTTTTGCTCTTCCCTACTTGGGAAGTATCACAGAAAATGACACAGCTCTCATGTTAAGCAATTGAAATTGCAATCTAACACCTTGACACTTAGGTCTGCAATGTAGAACCATCCCCAGAGAAATCAAGTACTGTTATAACAATTAACTTTGTCTGCTCCATTAAAGTGATAGTAATTTTTCACAAAAACAGCAGCTCCAATTAATCTTCATAGTATTTGAGCCATATAGAGTGTTATTTGATTACTGTGAGTGTTTAAGTTCAAGAGTAATTGAATGATAAAGTTTCCCCCTCCTGCCCCTTTTACCTAGTGTAAGCCCCCACTCCTCAGATGTGTAATCCAGTCCATAGACCAGACAGCTCAAATCAAGGGTCAATATTCTTACTTTGAGAACAATGAAAACCCTGCCCCCATTGACAGGTTTTTCAGCTTTTTCCCTTATCTTAACTGAAAATTGTCCCTCTATGCAATCTACCTGGACACTCCATGCTGCTCTGGCTGAGCAGTGTTACATCAGTAAGAGGGGCAGGAGGGAGATACTTTATCATTCAATTACTCTTGAACTACAACTCTGACAGAATTGAAATAACACTCTCCAAGGCCCAAATACTATGATGATTAATTAGAACTGCTTTTATTATAAAACATTACAATCCCTTTAATGACACATGATGATAAGAAGACTTAATAAAAATAATGAATCCTCCCTGCTACCTGCTTAGAGTATTCAGTTGCATGGTGTGTCAGCAGATACTTCCTGATACCTTGCATCTGAATTCTCTCCACCACATTTTCATGTGTTATCAGTGCACCACTCAATTTGCAATGCGTGGGCATGAACTACCAGATCCTCACCTCTAGAGACTCACTATCAACTGGTGCGGGAGGTGACAGAGGTAATTGTGGTATTCCACGGGAGGAGGTAGAGGACCCTGAGGGTGCCGGGGCTGAGAGAGTGGTTACACAGCTCAAGAAATGACACAGGTGTCACGCTCATCATCAAACTACCAGGCACAGGCTGGATTTCTCTAGTCTTCTGCTATGATTTTTGTCCAAATTCTTTGTCCCCTTGAAAAACTGACAGGGGACACTGTAACAGTGGATCTCAGTTTCTTTCTGTGGAGTTTGGCTTTCCCATTCTTAATATAAATGTCAGGGGGTTTATGTTGCATGTACTTTATGAGGGCTGTTGTGCCAAGCTGTATCCTCTCCTCTTACCTTTTCAATACCTTGTCACAAAAGCAGGAAATGGAACCATTCTCACAAAATTTTATGTAGTCTGTGAAAGCAGAAAATGTATCTGCAAGAATTCCCATGGAAAAATTGGAAAATCATGTGTTTTCTGTGAAAATTCCCCTGGGGACAAAATGGGACTATTCACCGACCACAAATAAAGAGAGTGATTTAACTGAACATCTGTGCACAGATATTTTTGTTTTTGACACAATTTCTCTGCCTATGGAAAAATCACCTATGCATACCATTGAGATACCATTGGATCTTTGTCATTAGCTTGACATTTGCCTAGCATGAGAGAGTTATATTTGATCAGTGATGCAGGACTCTGGGAAAATACATCTTGTCTGCTACACTACTGTTTGAACCATGATGTATATATTTATATCATCCACTTTTGAAGTCTTTGGGATTATTCTGTAGTTCCCATTATTGACCTTACAGCTTCATAACTGAATATTCACACTTTCTTAGGATGTGAGAGAATCGCATGTATATTATTTATATTTTAGTATTTTTTCTTTTTGGTATCTTTTTCATATTTATATTTCATTCTGCTTACATATTACATTTTATATTATGAATAAAAGTGTTAAGCTAATGTATGGTCTTGGTCACTGACTGCAGATCCATCTAAGAAAAACCTTGTAATGAACCCAGCAAGCATAAACCCCCACCCATAATGAGCTCACCTTACAGGATCAAATTGCCTTAATACAGTAATGGGATTCTCTTCCACATATCCAAGCAATAGGAGTAATCATTTAAAAATACCCTTTTCTCATCCTCTGTGAAATGAGCTTCCCATTCCTGCATTATGCAACTAGTCCGGTCTTGTGTTTCATCTATGTGTCAGCAGCAGACCAGAATAGCCTGTAACACACATCTTCAATGCGCTCCAACAGTGGAATACAAATTCATATGCGGGCATACAGGATACATAACCTAATACATTGTGTAGCCTAAAAATAATAGAACACTTAATTTAAGTATTACCAGAAGCGGATTGATGAATAATTGGATTAAAAATATATTTTATTTATATTATTTATAAAAAAAGTATATTTATAAAAGTGTCAGAATAAAGTTTGTTTTAGTCACACATTGTAAAGAATATTTTAGGATGGTGGAAATGTTCATGTTTGCTGTCTCTCATAATATAAAATTTGTATATATGAAAAGGTATTTAAGAGAATATATTATTTTAAAAAGTCATAAAATATATGACCATGATAAATGCTACATATTCTAATACAAAATAAAAATGTGTTTCTTCCAGAGAAGATATATTTTAAATTGATATTTAAATGTCATAGTAATAAACCGAAAATGTACATTAGATATCAGGATAATTAAATTAATGAGATAACCAGATAGCAGAATAACATAAAAAGACAAAGAAGGTGGAGCTTGATACTGTACCAGATTCCATAAATCTAATTCCTAATTAGGACCTAGCACTATAGTACCCAGTTTATAAATCCCAAAGTGCTTGACATAGAACCTGGAATCTATTGGTCGGATTGGTCTTGGTGTAAACCCTATAACCATCACTTTAAAATGATCTATCATACCTTGAGGACAAACACTAAATTGTCTTGAAACGCTGTATTCTTTGGAGCTCTTAATAATATTATTCCTGTGTTCCCTTAGGGAGAGAAGTTCAAAAAGTCGTGAAAAACGTGTTGGATCATGAGTTGGTGTTACGGTTTTTTAGGACACTCAGACCAGTATGTGAAAATAAAACACACTTTATTTTAAAGTAAAATAATGCACAGGTTCGCCCTCTAGTGGCGGTAGGTAATACACAGATCGTGCAAACTGAGATATTACAATAGTAATAGCACAATGGATATACATGCAATACAATAAGCAATAGGGTGATATGAACCCCCAAGGGGTTAATGACTTGATAACAGTCCGTCTCAGATGTGGAGGTTTGGCACGCCCTGGGTGTTAAAAGGCTGTGCTGGATAGACAAAGTTCATCAAGTACTGAAGACCGAACTGCCTCGCCAAAGTGTTTGGATATTAAGCAGATTAGGAATCAACTTAGCCCCCACGGGCGTAGCTACTGGAACTGCTTTGGTTTGTGCAAGTGCAAATAGTCCCCACGGGCGTAACGGGAACCGGCCGGCAATGCAAGAGCTTATCAGCCTCCTCAGACTTTGCTGAATGCTGGAATATGTATGCAAGAGCCACTAGCCCCCTCGGGCGTAGTACCGGTACCGGTAACCGACACCGGAGAGCCTTAGGCGCCCAAACGGCCCAAACAATGTGACTACTCTGCAATGGAGGACTAGAGTTGCCGATGGTGAGCGGCCAACTCAGCAGCAGTATCATGGGTAACGAGGCTCGTACTGGAGGTAGAGAGAGTGAGATTGAGGCAGCACTGCTAGAGTTAAAAAACACGTTTACTCGAGGCTTCAGCACTACTGGAAGGCTCTGCAATGAGAGGAAGGCATACAGATACAGACACAGCTCTGCACGGGTAGCGAGGCACTGCACTAATCGTGGGTAACACCAGGCAAGGCAGTCACACTGAAGCTGGCAACAGAGACAGATAATGTCGCGGCGGCGACAACTGGAACGCAGGTCACTGGAACAAGCTGGAAGTCGATCTTTGGAGCAGGAAGTCAGCCAGGCCAGGTCGGAGCACGTAGGAGGTAGTCATACAAGCCTGGTCATACACAAGCAGGAACGTCAGCCTAGCTGGGTCAGGATCCAAGGGTGGTACGCAGACGAGCCGGGTCATACACAAGCAGGAACACTGGAGAATAGTCAGGACAAGCCGAATCAGTACACAGGAACACAGCAACAGCACACTGGCTCAGAAACACCACGAAAGGGCATCTGACAGATGAGGTAGACAGGTATAAAAAGGTCACCAGGGGGCGGCCAAACCAACTCAGCAAATCAGTGTCTGCCACAAATGAGAGTGACAGGAATCACAGGCACTGTGATAGTACCCCCCTCTCAAAGACTCCCTCTCCCTGCCTGAGGTCTGGGTTTCAAAGGATATTTAGAGTGAAAGATGCGTAACAATCTAGGTGCATGGAGGTCCCCTTGATCAACCCAAGAACGTTCTTCAGGACCATAGCCCTTCCAATGAACCAAATATTGCAGCTTTCCTCTAAATCTTCTAGAATCAATAATACTCTGGACCTCATATTCTTCTTGGCCCTGGACGTCCACCGGCCCAGGAATCACTGGCGTAGTAGTATAACGATTGCACACCAAGGGTTTCAGGAGTGGCACATGGAACACATTATGAATGTGCATTGAGGGTGGAAGTTCCAGAGCATAAGAAACCGGATTGATCTTGCGGATAATCTTAAATGGACCAATGAACCGGGGAGCCAGTTTGTTGGACGGCACTTGTAAATTGAGGTTTCTGGATGACAGCCATACCCTGTCCCCAACTTGGAATGAGACCGCTGGAAGGCGTCTGCGATTAGCGTGCCATTGGTGCTGCCTAAACTGACTGAGGGACCTCTGAACCTGTGCCCAAGTGGAACGAAGTTGTGCCAAATGCTCGTCCAAAGCAGGAATCTGCTGCGCCTGAAAGGAGTCCGGGAGCAGACAAGGCTGGAACCCATAATTAACGAGAAACGGGGAGCTCCCGGACGATGAGTTAACCGCACAGTTTCTGGCAAACTCCGCCCATGGCAACAGGTCAGCCCAATTATCATGATGATCGGTGACAAAGCAGCGCAGGAACTGCTCCAGTCCCTGATTGGCACGCTCAGCGGCCCCATTCGTCTGGGGATGGTAGGCGGAGGAAAATGACAATTGGATGCCCATCTGACCACAAAATGCCCTCCAGAACCTAGAAATGAACTGGCTCCCACAGTCGGAGACAATCACTCTGGGTACTCCGTGCAGGCGGAACACCTCTCTGGCAAAGACTACAGCCAATTCCTGGGCCGATGGAAGGCCAGTCAGAGGCACAAAATGTGCCATCTTAGAGAATCTATCGACCACCATAAGAATGAACGTGTAACCTCTAGAGGCAGGTAATTCTCCCAAGAAGTCAATGGATATATGAGACCAAGGACGGTCTCCGTTGGGCACCGGTTGCAATAAGCCCACGGGGAGATGCCTGGGGGTCTTGGCACAGGCACAGGTGGTACAAGCTGCAGTAAAAGCGGCGCAGTCGGCTCTCAGGGTAGGCCACCAAAATAACTGCGAGAGAGACCATACTAGTTGGTCCCTACCAATATGCCCAGCCGCTTTAGAAGCGTGATAAGTTTCCAGCAGACGGACACGGAATGACTCATCTACGAAATACTTCCCCACTGGGGTTTCAGGAGGTGCCCTTGATTGTGATGCCAGTATCTCCTCCCCCAGAGGCGAGGTTATGGTGGTACGAATAGTAGTCAGGATATGATCTGGCTGAATGATGGGTACCGGGTCTTCCTCCCTCTCAGTGTCAGAAGCGAACTGACGTGACAACGCATCAGCCTTGATATTCTTCGAGCCTGGGAGATATGACACTAGAAAATTGAATCGGGACAAAAACAGCGCCCACCTAGCTTGTCGAGAAGACAGTCTTTTGGCTTCGGAGAGATAGGTTAAATTCTTATGGTCAGTAAGAATTAGTACTGGAGTCTGAGTGCCCTCCAAAAGGTGTCGCCACTCCTTCAATGCTAGGATGATGGCCAACAGTTCCCTGTCGCCAATCTCATAATGGCTCTGAGCGCTGGACAATTTCTTAGAGAAAAAACCGCAAGGCTTTAAGGTGCCACCTCCCACAGGACGTTGGGAGAGTACTGCCCCAACCCCAACTTCCGAAGCGTCAACCTCCAATGTAAACGGCAGGGAGGGATTAGGGTGGGACAGTATAGGAGCAGATGCAAAGGCAGATTTCAGGGTAACAAATGCGTCTTCAGCTGCCTCAGACCACTGAGAGGGAGAAGCGGCCTTATGAGTCAGATCTGATAGTGGTTTTACAATCGTGGAAAAGTTCTTGATGAACTTCCTATAGTAGTTAGCAAAACCTAATAATCGCTGAATGGCCTTTAAACCCTTAGGCCGAGGCCATTGCAGAACCGCTGCCAACTTTTCCTGATCCATGGCAATGCCACTTTTGGAGATTATGAACCCCAGGAATGGTACTTGAGATGTATGGAATTCGCACTTTTCTAGTTTACAGAATAACTTGTGCTTGCGAAGTCGGAGCAAGACTTCTGAGACATCCTTAATGTGTTGGGAGAGGTTAGCAGAGTGAATCAATATATCATCTAGATATAGTACCACACAGGACTGGAGCAGGTCACGTAGAATATCGTTAATAAATTCCTGAAACACTGCAGGTGCATTGCATAAGCCGAATGGCATCACCAGATATTCGTAATGCCCTGTTGTGGTATTAAACGTCGTTTTCCACTCGTCACCCTCTTTAATTCTGACTATATTATAGGCGGCTCGCAAGTCAAGTTTAGTAAAGATCGAAGAGCCCTTTAATCTGTCGAATAATTCTGTAATAAGTGGAATGGGATAGGCGTTCTTAGGCATCAACTTATTCAGCCCTCGGTAGTCAATGCAAGGCCTGAGTTCCCCATTTTTCTTTTTAACAAAAAAAAATCCGGCACCAGCCAGAGACGTAGATTTACGAATGATTCCCCTCTCCAAGGCATCTGCAATATAATCCTCCATAGCCTTATTCTCTTCACATGACAGTGGGTAAGTACGTCCCCTGGGGGGCACCGCACCTGGAGGCAAATCAATGGCGCGATCGTATGGCCTATGGTCAGGTAATGCGCTGGCCTCTCCTTTGCTGAATACGTCACTGAATTGCCCATATTCTGTTGGCACAGCCGGAGAGGTACACATAATCTTAACAGGAAAAGAGAGACAATTCGTGTTACAGATCTCAGACCAGGAGTTAACTTCACACCTTTGCCAGTCAAATTGGGGATTGTGTGCTTGTAACCATGGAAACCCCAAAATAACTGAATGGTGCGGGGAACGAATGATCTGAAATCATATCTGTTCCCTGTGACAAGCCCCCACAGTCATTGTCACTGGGATTGTCTCGAATGTAATGAAAGCAGGATCCAGGGGTCTGCCATCAATGGCCTCTATTGCCACAGGAGAGTCCTTTTTACATAACGGAATGCCCTGCAAATCAGCAAAGGACTGATCCATGAAGTAGCCGGCTGCCCCGGAGTCCACCAGTGCAATGACCTCGATTACCTTGTCCGCCCAAGCAAATGCCACCTGGATGGTGGGTTTAGTGGTGCTAGTATCTAGGGACTGTTCTACACCACCTAGGGCCTGTCCCCCAAGGTACCCTAGGTGCGTTCGTTTCCCAGCCTTACTGGACAATTGCGTAATAGATGCCCCGATTTGCCACAATATAGGCATAAGCCTTGCCTCCTACGATACAACCTCTCCTCCTTAGTGAGCCTAGTGAAACCTACTTGCATAGGTTCAGTGCTGTCGGCTGGTCGTTCAGGCAGAACGGGTGGTGTGGGTGGGTTAAGGAAACTGTTCTGGCCATAGCTTTTTGCTTTAGTCCTTTTAGCCAAGCGTCTCTCACAGATGCGGGAGTCTATTAACATGACATAGTCAATGTACTCATCCAGCTCGCCGTGTACATCTCGAGCGGCTATCTTATCCTTAATCTGTTCGGAGAGACCCTGGGTAAAGGCTGCAAGTAAGGCCTCATTGTTCCAGCCCCCCTCTGCTGCCAAGGTCCGGAACTCGATAGCATACTCTCCCAGAGTGCGTTCGCCCTGATGAATTTCCATCAGCCTTTTGGCAGCAGAGGCAGCCCTACCAGGAACCTCAAACACACGTCTGAACTTCATCACAAAATCTCTAAAGTTCAGTGTGCAGGGTCTGGCATTTTCCCACAACGGATTCGCCCATGCCAAAGCTTTGCCCGTCAATAGAGATATCATAAAGCCGACCTTACTACAGTCGTTAGGAAAGGCCTGGGGTGCCAATTCCAAAAATATCTCCAACTGGTTAATGAAACCTCTGCATAGGGAGGGTTCACCATCATATCTTAAGGGTAACGGCACCGCTGCCGTTAACCCTCTTGAGTTAGCAGAGGGGATTACAGACGGATTCTCTGGTGTCAAGACTGGGGGGACCACCGGATTAGGACCAGACTTGTCCAAATGTACTGTACGTTTGAGTAACGTCTGTAGAGCCAGTGCCAATTGGTCCAGGCGCTGCTCATGGACATCCATTCTCCAGTGGATGTTCAGAGTATTACTTTCACCCTTACCGTCTGAGGTCATGGCCATTTCGTACTGTTACGGTTTTTTAGGACACTCAGACCAGTATGTGAAAATAAAACACACTTTATTTTAAAGTAAAATAATGCACAGGTTCGCCCTCTAGTGGCGGTAGGTAATACACAGATCGTGCAAACTGAGATATTACAATAGTAATAGCACAATTGATATACATGCAATACAATAAGCAATAGGGTGATATGAACCCCCAAGGGGTTAATGACTTGATAACAGTCCATCTCAGATGTGGAGGTTTGGCACGCCCTGGGTGTTAAAAGGCTGTGCTGGATAGACAAATTTCATCAAGTACTGAAGACCGAACTGCCTCGCCAAAGTGTTTGGATATTAAGCAGAATAGGAATCAACTTAGCCCTCACGGGCGTAGCTACTGGAACTGCTTTGGTTTGTGCAAGTGCAAATAGCCCCCACGGGCGTAACGGGAACCGGCCGGCAATGCAAGAGCTTATCAGCCTCCTCAGACTTTGCTGAATGCTGGAATATGTATGCAAGAGCCACTAGCCCCCTCGGGCGTAGTACCGGATGAGCTAACACTGAAGCCTTAAACTGCCACCACTCTGTATAATGGATAATGCCCGGTAATCGACACCGGAGAGCCTTAGGCGCCCAAACGGCCCAAACAATGTGACTACTCTGCAATGGAGGACTAGAGTTGCCGACGGTGAGCGGCCAACTCAGCAGCAGTATCACGGGTAACGAGGCTCGTACTGGAGGTAGAGAGAGTGAGATTGAGGGAGCACTGCTAGAGTTAAAAAACACGTTTACTCGAGGCTTCAGCGCTACTGGAAGGCTCTGCAATGAGAGGAAGGCATACAGATACAGACACAGCTCTGCACGGGTAGCGAGGCATTGCACTAATCGTGGGTAACACCAGGCAAGGCAGTCACACTGAAGCTGGCAACAGAGACAGATAATGTCGCGGCGGCGACAACTGGAATGCAGGTCACTGGAACAAGCTGGAAGTCGATCTTCGGAGC
This sequence comes from Rhinophrynus dorsalis, assembly GCA_037306005.1. NCBI lineage: Eukaryota > Metazoa > Chordata > Amphibia > Anura > Rhinophrynidae > Rhinophrynus > Rhinophrynus dorsalis. The sequence goes on along the minus strand of CM074718.1, from coordinate 194,698,464 downwards.
AGGAAGTCAGCTGGGCCGAGTCGGAGCGCATAGGAGGTAGTCATACAAGCCGGGTCATACACAAGCAGGAACGTCAGCCTAGCCGGGTCAGGATCCAAGGGTGGTACGCAGATGAGCCGGATCATACATAAGCAGGAACACTGGAGAATAGTCAGGACAAGCCGAATCAGTACACAGGAACTCAGAACACAGGAACACAGCAACAGCACACTGGCCCAGAAACACCACGAAAGGGCATCTGACAGATGAGGTAGACAGGTATAAAAAGGTCACCAGGGGGCGGGCCAAACCAACTCAGCAAATCAGTGACTGCCACAAATGAGAATGACAGGAATCACAGGCACTGTGATAGTTGGTGGTAAAAGAAGGACAATATTTTCAGAAGTAAATCTGTCATGTTTGAAAATTCATCTAAAGAATTAAAAATGATGGTAAGAAGATCTCATTGAACATTTCTGATAAAAATTCTGATCTTAAAAACTGTCTTTGATTTTGTCTTTGAAACAAAGATTTTCAAAGAAACAAATACTTTTTTTGTCTTTGAAATGAAAAATTGCTTCTCAGTACTTTAATTTTTCTTCTCCAAGTTTCAATTTTTTTTTATTATGTTGGGAAAAAATGACATCAGACAAAAAAATGACGTTCAAACGAATATTTTTTTCTGAAAATACCTTACATTATGATGGAAGATTAAAACACACCCACTTTTAAGAAGGCTTTTTCCCTTTGACGGAGATGGCGGAACTGGATGCAAAAAATGGTGGAAACATGTCTGAGAATTGACAGATCATGGTGTAAGAACTTTTTTATTCTGATTACAGACAATTTCAGTTACCACCACTTTCTGAACATCTCATCCTTAGTCTTTACCAGAGAGTCCTAGTAGTGTGGCCACAGTTGATAAAATGTTCGACAATATATAACTTCTTCTGATATTTCCTATGAAACTTGTATCTTTGTGCTTCATATATATAGTGGATCTTTTCTTTGAATTCTATGATAGAACAAATCCTTGGAGCTAAAAAGTTATATAGAGTAATAAAAGTCATTGGGAAATTCCTCTCTGAATATTTATTAATTTTGGGTACCAGGAGCTTTTCACTCTCCAAAGATTTTGCTCTTCTAATAGCCTTATTTAACAATGGAATCTCATAGCCTCTCTCCACACCTTCTGTCTTACGGACAGGATGTTTGGAGGGGGCCGGGTAACTTCAGGAACGGTGGGCATTATGATCCTTTAAGCTGACCCCAGATGTCAGTTAATGGATGACAATAACACTTATATGTCTGATGTGTGTCTTTCAGCTCTCAATACCTCATGGGATAGTCTATTCAATAAACTTCTGTGTGCAATTCTCACTATTAAGTGGATAGGTTTCTTCAATTATTACTAGTGTTGAGCGAGCATGCTCGGCCGATGCTCGGATCGGCTCGAGCATCGCTCTGCTCGGCACATGGCGGTACTCGTACGAGTAAAGCATGTGCTCGCCCGCCATGTTCGGGTCTCCTCCCCGCACGTTTTGCGGCTGCTGCGCAGCCAATAAACGTGCAGGGAGGCTCTGACATCGGTGTAATGCCAGCAGCCATGTTGGCTGCTGGCATTACACTGATTGGCTGGCCAGAACCCGTGGTCGGGTGCTGTATAGCACCTGACCATCGAGTTCGGCTCAGTCTGAGCCAGGGAGAGCTGAGGATAGGAAGGGAAAGGCAGTGTAGGGAGGAAAAAAAAAAATTGTGAAAAAAAAGAACCAAAAGTCCTTTTTAGGACTACTGTGTGTGGGGGCAGCAGGTTATTTTGTGTGGGGGGAAAAAAAAAAAAAAAAAAAAAAAAAAAAAAAAAAAAAAAAAATTCTGTTTAGTGTGAAAAGTTGCAGATTAGAGCACATTCTGTTTAGTGTGCACAGTTGCAGATTAGAGCACATTCTGTTTAGTGTGCAAAGTTGCAGATTAGAGCACATTCTGTTTAGTGTGCAAAGTTGCAGATTAGAGCACATTCTGTTTAGTGTGCAAAGTTGCAGATTAGAGCACATTCTGTTAAGTCTTCAAACTAAAATATCAAAGTCACATATTCCATTCAGTGTGCGTCGCCGCAGTTTAGCAGCACATTCTGTGTACTGTGCAGAGTTGCAGAATAGGAAGAAATACTGTTAAGTCTTCAAACTAAAATATCAAAGTCACATATTCCATTCAGTGTGCGTCGCCGCAGTTTAGCAGCACATTCTGTGTACTGTGCAGAGTTGCAGAATAGGAAGAAATACTGTTAAGTCTTCAAACTAAAATATCAAAGTCACATATTCCATTCAGTGTGCTTCGCCGCAGTTTAGCAGCCTATTCTGTGTACTGTGCACAGTTGCAGAATAGGAAGAAATACTGTTAAGTTTTCAAACTAAAATATCAAAGTCACATATTCCATTCAGTGTGTTTCACCGCCGTTTAGCAGCCTATTCTGTGTACTGTGCAGAGTTGCAGAATAATAAGAAATACTGTTAAGTTTTCAAACTAAAATATCAAAGTCACATATTCCATTCAGTGTGTTTCACCGCCGTTTAGCAGCCTATTCTGTGTACTGTGCAGAGTTGCAGAATAATAAGAAATACTGTTAAGTTTTCAAACTCAAATATTAAAGTCACATATTCCATTCAGTGTGTTTCACCGCCGTTTAGCAGCCTATTCTGTGTACTCTGTACAGTTGCAGAATAATAAGAAATACTGTTAAGTTTTCAAACTCAAATATTAAAGTCACATATTCCATTCAGTGTGTTTCACCGCCGTTTAGCAGCCTATTCTGTGTACTCTGTACAGTTGCAGAATAATAAGAAATACTGTTAAGTTTTCAAACTCAAATATTAAAGTCACATATTCCATTCAGTGTGTTTCACCGCCGTTTAGCAGCCTATTCTGTGTACTCTGTACAGTTGCAGAATAATAAGAAATACTGTTAAGTTTTCAAACTCAAATATTAAAGTCACATATTCCATTCAGTGTGTTTCACCGCCGTTTAGCAGCCTATTCTGTGTACTCTGTACAGTTGCAGAATAATAAGAAATACTGTTAAGTTTTCAAACTCAAATATTAAAGTCACATATTCCATTCAGTGTGTTTCACCGCCGTTTAGCAGCCTATTCTGTGTACTGTGCAGAGTTGCAGAATAATAAGAAATACTGTTAAGTTTTCAAACTAAAATATCAAAGTCACATATTCCATTCAGTGTGTTTCACCGCCGTTTAGCAGCCTATTCTGTGTACTGTGCAGAGTTGCAGAATAATAAGAAATACTGTTAAGTTTTCAAACTCAAATATTAAAGTCACATATTCCATTCAGTGTGTTTCACCGCCGTTTAGCAGCCTATTCTGTGTACTGTGCAGAGTTGCAGAATAATAAGAAATACTGTTAAGTTTTCAAACTCAAATATTAAAGTCACATATTCCATTCAGTGTGTTTCACCGCCGTTTAGCAGCCTATTCTGTGTACTCTGTACAGTTGCAGAATAATAAGAAATACTGTTAAGTTTTCAAACTCAAATATTAAAGTCACATATTCCATTCAGTGTGTTTCACCGCCGTTTAGCAGCCTATTCTGTGTACTCTGTACAGTTGCAGAATAATAAGAAATACTGTTAAGTTTTCAAACTCAAATATTAAAGTCACATATTCCATTCAGTGTGTTTCACCGCCGTTTAGCAGCCTATTCTGTGTACTCTGTACAGTTGCAGAATAATAAGAAATACTGTTAAGTTTTCAAACTCAAATATTAAAGTCACATATTCCATTCAGTGTGTTTCACCGCCGTTTAGCAGCCTATTCTGTGTACTCTGTACAGTTGCAGAATAAGAAATACTGTTAAGTTTTCAAACTCAAATATTAAAGTCACATATTCCATTCAGTTTGTATCACCGCCGTTTAGCAGCCTATTCTGTGTACTCTGTACAGTTGCAGAATAATAAGAAATACTGTTAAGTTTTCAAACTCAAATATTAAAGTCACATATTCCATTCAGTGTGTTTCACTGCCGTTTAGCAGCCTATTCTGTGTACTCTGCAGAGTTGCAGAATAATAAGAAATACTGTTAAGTTTTCAAACTCAAATATTAAAGTCACATATTCTGTGTAAGATGAAGAAGGCGGGTAAAAAGGGACGGGGAAGTGGACGTGATCCTGAAAGTTCAGGGCGCGGGTCAGGACGCGGAGAAACTGTGCCTGGTGCCAGAGCACAAGAAAGAAAGACATCCACCATACCTAGCTTCATGTGTAATTTTACAGGGCGTCGCAGGACATCACTCTCGAGGTCCGACCACTGCGAACAGGTGGTCGGTTGGATGACAGCTGATACTGCTTCCAGTCGGTTAAGCACCACCCTGTCTTCCACCAAGTCCACTCTCAGTAGCCAAGAGTCTGGTCAACATAATCCTCACTCTGATCATCCTTCCTCCCACCATACACGGTCTGGTCAAAGAAGTGATCCCACACTGGGATATAGTGAGGAGCTCGTCTCATCACCAATCCTTCATTTGACCCTCACTCCAAGCACGCTTGCAGAGGAACATGACATCTTGTGCCCTGATTCACAACCTCTAGAGGCTACCCAATCACAAGAAGATGACAGATGTGAACGGCATTTAAGGTCAAAGGAAGTAGTGGATGATGATGATGATGATGAGACACAGTTGCCATTAAATCAACCACTATTTCCGTCTCAAGACCTTGTTGAGGAGAATGTTATACAGTTGTCAATGACTGAGTATGTGGTGGGATCAAGACTTGAGGAGGATGATCAGAGTGAGGAAGTGGAGGAGGACTTGGTGGATGATGAGGTGACTGACCCCACCTGGGAAGGTGTAGAGCCGAGCGATGACAGCAGTCCTGAGGGTGAGCCATCTGCAGCACCGCAACAGGCTGGAAGAGGCAGTGGTTTGGCTACAGAAAGAAGGCGGACCGCACCAAACCGGCCCGCAAATGTTCCACGGAGCACCCCCTTGCGTAAATCTACCTTGCCAAGGGGTAGGTGTTCCGCGGTATGGCGTTTTTTTAAGGAAGGTGCGGACGACAAAAGAATTGTAGTTTGCAACCTGTGCCACACCAGAATGAGCCGAGGCATGAACACTAGAAACCTCACCACCACCAGCATGATCCGACACATGGCATCCAAGCACCGTAGTAAGTGGGAGGAACGCCTGGATCGCCCATCTGTGTCTGCAGGCCACACCACTGCCTCCTCTTCCCCTGTTTTCGGTGCCGGCCAATCGCCTGTCGAAGGCGCAGGCCCGCATACCTCCCGCCCTGCACCTGTAGCATCTGAAGCACCATCAGCTACCACATCCACTTCCCTGTCCCAGCACAGCGTCCAAATGTCGTTACCCCAGGCATTTGAGCGCAAGAGAAAGTACCCAGCCACCCACCCATAGGCCATAGCACTAACCTCACACCTTTCAAAATTACTGGCCATCGAAATGCTACCATTTAGGCTTGTGGACACTGAGTCCTTCCGCAGCCTGATGGCAGCAGCTGTCCCTCGGTACGCGGTCCCCAGCCGCCACTACTTTTCCCGGTGTGCCATCCCCGCATTACACCACCAAGTGTCCCATAACATCACCCGTGCCCTGACCAACGCAGTTACTGGGAAGGTCCACTTAACGACTGACACATGGACAAGTGCTTGTGGCCAGGGACGCTACATTTCCCTGACGGCACACTGGGTGAATGTCGTGGAGGCTGGGAGCGACTCGGACCCTGGGATGGCACGGGTGCTACCCACGCCGAGGATTGCGGGCCCTACCTCCATCAGGGTTTCCGCCAGCACCTACGTTATTGGCTCCTCCTCCTCCGTTTCCACCTCCGAATTCTCTACACACAGTGCCACTCCCCCATCAGCCAGTAGCTGGAAGCAGTGTAGCACTGCAGTGGGGAAGCGTCAACAGGCCGTGCTGAAGCTGATCTGCCTTGGGGACAAACAGCACACGGCCTCAGAGCTGTTGCAGGGGATTAGTCACCAGACCGAGCAGTGGCTCTCGCCACTCAACCTGCAAGCAGGCATGGTTGTGTGTGATAATGGGCGTAACTTGGTGGCGGCTTTGGAGCTCGGCAAGCTCACACACGTACCATGCCTAGCGCATGTATTTAATTTAGTGGTGCAGCGATTTCTAAAAACCTACCCCAATGTGCATGATCTCTTGACCAAGGTGCGCCGCGTGTGTGCACATTTCCGTAAGTCATCAACAGCGTCAGCCGGCCTGTTGAAGCTGCAGCAGCGCTTACAATTACCAGCTCACCGGCTGCTGTGTGACGTGAGCACGCGCTGGAACTCCACCTTCCACATGTTGGCCCGGCTTTGTGAGCAGCAGAGGGCAGTAGTGGAGTACCAGCTGTTACACGGTCGTCGCCTCTCCGTTCAACTTCCTGTAATCAGAAGTGAGGAGTGGGAATGGATGTCAGACCTCTGCGAGGTTTTACGCAATTTTGAGGAATCGACACAGATGGTGAGCGGCGATAACGCTATTATCAGTGTAACCATCCCACTTCTGTGTCTACTGAAACGCTCGCTGCTCACAATTAAAACCGACGCTTTGCATGTGGAAGAGGTGGAAATGGGGGAGGAAGAGCTTACACAAGGTGATAGCCAGAGCACCCTCACTTCGTCTTCTCAGCGACAATTGGAGGAGGCGGAGGAGGAGGAGGAGGAGGAGGAGGAAGACACGGTTGCCTCCGCTACAGAGGGTAGCCATGGAACTTTAGTTCCATCTCTTCAGCGTGGGTGGGCAGAAGAGGAGGAAGAGGATGAGGATATTGAGAGTCATCCTCCTGGTGAGGACAGCGAAATCTTGACTGTTGGTACTCTGGCACACATGGCTGACTTTATGTTAGGCTGCCTTTCCCGTGACCCACGCGTTGTACGCATTTTAGACAACACGGATTACTGGGTGTTCACCCTTCTGGACCCCCGCTACAAAGAGAATTTCTCATCTCTCATTCCTCCGGTGGAGAGGACAAGCAAAATGTTGCAATACCAGAAGGTTCTTGTCGAAAAATTGCTCCAAAATTTTCCATCTGACAACGCTGGCGGCAGAGTACGTGCTACCTTGGCCAACCGAGAAGGGGAGAAAAGGGGAGCACACAGCAGTTCCGACAAAGGCAGGGCAACACTCTCCAAGGCGTGGGACACCTTCATGACACCCCGCCAGCACCCTCACCCTGATGCGCAGCCTAGTGTCACAAGGAGGGAAAAGTTTTGGAAGATGGTGAAGGAGTACGTAGCAGACCGTGTCAGCGTCCTCAATGATCCCTCTGTGCCTTACAACTACTGGGTGTCCAAGCTGGACACGTGGTATGAACTGGCACTCTACGCCTTGGAGGTGCTGGCCTGCCCTGCCGCCAGCGTTCTGTCTGAGCGGGTATTTAGTGCTGCTGGTGGCATCATAACAGATAAGCGTATCCGCCTTTCCACCGACAATGCTGATAGGTTGACACTTATAAAAATGAACAAGGCCTGGATTTCCCCTGACTTCTCCACTCCACTGGAGGAAAGCCCCGGGGGAACATAAACTCACTTTATATATGTTATTTACAATGATGGGAATACTCTGTATTCCCATTCACCCCTTCCACCCAAAAAACGGGTATATGGTTGACTCTTAATCTTCTCATCCTCCTCCTCCTCTTCCATATGCCCTGGGATATAATTTTTATATAGGGCCAGCTCACCAGCGGGCCCTGTGATATAATTTTTATATAGGGTCAGCTCACCAGCGGGCCCTGTTTGACAATTTTTATATAGGTCAGCTCACCAGCGGGCCTTCTCATATAATGTTTTATTGGGTCAGCTCTCTAGCGGGCCCTCTCATATAATGTTTTATAGCGTCAGCTCACTAGCGGGCCTTCGCATATAATGTTTAGGATGGTCAGCTCTGCAGCAGACCCTCACCCATAATGTTTTAGATGGTCAGCTCAGCGCACGTTTCCATCTTAATCATGGCCTCAGTTCTGAAAATCAAGGAAATTTTTGGGAGAATTTGCCTCTGCGCACGTTTCCCTCTTAATCATGGCCTCAGTTCTGAAAATCAAGGAAATTTTTGGGAGAATTTGCCTCTGCGCACATTTCCCTCTTAATCATGGCCTCAGTTCTGAAAATCAAGGAAATTTTTGGGAGAATTTGCCTCTGCGCACGTTTCCCTCTTAATCATGGCCTCAGTTCTGAAAATCAAGGAAATTTTTGGGAGAATTTGCAGATGATATACAAGTAAATATACAGCAAATATTGTTTGGTAACAATTTTTCGCCTAAAGTCGTTTTTATTTTCCTTTTTGTGTGTTTTATGGTCAGTCTGTAAAAATGGCGTACTACGGGCGAAAGATCGTTCCCAGCAGCGATGTTGGAGTCCAAGGTGCATCCAGACATCCTCCCTATGCTGTCCCTGAACCATTTCTGTAGTGTTTCCATCTTTTTCTGCCCTTTTCCTATGGACCAGGCACCCTCCCCTCATCAGAGCAGGGGGTGCCTGGTGTAATGCTCGAGTCCTCCCATTGACTTCAATGGGGCTCGGGTGCTCGGCCGAGCACTCGAGCCTCAGGGGGTGCTCGGTCAGAGCACCCGAACACCCGAGCATTGGGGTGCTCGCTCATCACTAATTATTACCTTACATGTCTTTAGTAATGTGTGTGTGTGTGTGTGTGTGTGCGTGTGTGTGTTTTCTCTCTCCTATCCCTCAAACCCTGATATTTTGGTTCTCTTTTGTTGAGGAGGTCATTATTGGGGGCTGTCCTTCCTACTACTTTTCTATTCTTTTCAGATATGCCCTCTAGCACTTTTTACAAACTAATTGGACACCTTTATTGTCTCTCAGGCCTGAGTTATTATTTCATCTCCATTCCCCGATCTCTTAATGGTCTGTGGGTGGATTTGTAAACTTTGACTAATGCACTATTTTGGCCTCCTCATAAGTTTTCCTTTAGGTAAAGCTAGTACTTACATATTTTACTGTATTATGGAATCTGTCCCCTTACCTTATAGTTTTCATTTCTTAGCCAGACATTACTACTCTGTCCCTTATAATATCATTCATACCACCCTACAAATTCCCCCTGTTTTTTATTTTCTATTATTCTCGGTCCCGGTCACAAGCTGCCGCAAGTCTACTGCCAGCAACCCTCGGCTGCCCTCCATAGTGTCATTGCACTTGCCATCTTTCTGTTTCCATTTCTCTACCTCTGTTATTACGTCTTAGTCTATGGCATTGTTCTGTCCCTTCCCGTTCCTTTTTTATTTTTTTGGCACCCAGAGACCTCCAATCTGCCCTATCTGCTCAGGATATTCTTAACTATACCACATTGCAGATATTAATATCATGACACTGAATGTCAAGGGACTCAATTCCCCTGAAAAAAGGTCAGTTGCCTTGAAAGAGTTTGAGAGAACCAAAGCTGACATAATCCTATTACAGGAAACACATTCTTAATGACTGTGTCCCTAAATTTAGCAATAAGAGTGGAAAGAAAAGAGGTGTTGGCAGTTCCTTGGAAACTTCTTACACTCTCAGCAGACCCTGAGGGCCGATATCTTCTGCTTAAAGGTATTGTAACGGTTTTGTAGGACACTCAGACCAGTAGGTTAGAATAAAACACATTTTTATTCATAAAACAAGGAAGACCACCCTCTATAGGCAATACAGGTAAATAAAAAGAACTGTGGCGTATAGATGCCTTCTCAGGCCCAGTATACAGAGGAATTAAATATGCATATACTGTCACAGGACAGGCATAGAAACATCAGGGTATACAATGGTTAAAGTACATGTAAATCAATCAGTCTCTGTGGTGGTGTGTTTGACATGCCCATGAGGTGGTAAAGGAGCAGTAAGTGATGCTAGATGAGAAAACACCTGCAGTCCTATAGACCAGAGACTACTGCTTATGCTGGACAGGAACTGAGGCCAAATACTCTGCTTAAGTAGATGAGCTAGAGCTGCTGGCACCCCAACTGGTGCATAAATTGAGATCAAGTGCACTGCTGGAGCAAGGAATACTAGAGCCACAAGCCCCCACGGGCGTAATAACGGAGACAACTTACACTGCAAGAGCTTGAGCCAATAGCCCCCATGGGCGTAGCAACGGAGACTACATAAAGGCTATGTTGCAAAACGTGGGTTTGGGTCCTGTCATGATGACAGGGATAATGAGCCTATATTCTTCACCTACCGCAAGGATTTTGGTTAATGGTACCTTATCGGAGACCTTCCCTATCACTAATGGCACTAGACAGGGATGCCTTCTTTCCCTGCTAATCTTTATACTTACCTTGGAACCCTTACTGCAACTAGTCAGGCTATCCCCGGATATCCAGGGGATTTCTTCTCTTTCAACCTCCTTCAAAGTTGCTGCTTATGCAGATGATGCCTTATTCTTCATATTGAATCCCTCCGTCTCTCTTCCCCCCTGCTTGGGGCCTTGGAGGAATACTGTTATTTATCCCAGGCACTCATTAATTATACTAAATCGGAGGCATTGTGTTTTGGATTAACCCAGACAGACAGGTCTAGAGTTACCCATCAATATAAATTCAAATGTTCCACCTCTTCAATTTGTTATTTAGGCATTCATATTTCCTTTGACTCTGATGCCCTGATATCTCTTAACTTGGATCTCCTACTATCGGTGGTTAAGGAATCTATCTCACAGTGGCAAACTCTCCCATTATCTTGGCTTGGGCGTATTAATCTTATCAAAATGGTCATCCTACCCAAAGTATTATATGTACTTAATACCCTTCCGATTCATATTTTTCTTCATTACTTATCTTCTCTTACCTCCTTGTCTCGTTCCTTCATTTGGGAAAAAAAAAAAAAATCTCATATCCGTTTCTCCATCCTAACTCAAACCATTCATAGAGGAGGTTTAGGCCTTCCTGATTTTGTGAAATATTATCAAGCGGCTGCACTTTCCAAACTTTTCGACTTTACATATGATCCCCCACGTTGGGTTGGCACTCTTGCTGCTCAGATAGGCCCTTTGGACCCTCTACAACTCTGCTGGGCTGATCCTCGCTCCTCTCCACCTGCCTGTAAAGAACATCTAATACTTGGACATATTCTGAATGTCTGGCACAGCCTTAATGCTTCCCTTTCTCTTTCTCCCTCTCCGTCTCCTTTGAAATCGATTTTAGACAACCCTGATTTTCCTTCTGGGCTAAATAATCCCTTTCTTATGTCTCTGAGAGAGTACTCTATGAACACTCTTAAATCCCTCTCCCATGTTGATTTCCTGGATACCACATCTAATTCACCTTGTATGCCAATACTTAGCTCTATACCTTGGTTTACGACACTCCAGATCATACATTGGCGCCATACTGAACTTCTGTCCGACACTCCACTTCGGGATCTTTCTCCATTCGAAACCTGAATATCTGGCATCATCCCAACACCTTGCACCCTTTCCTTTTGTCATGCTTCATTGATCAACTCAGTTCTGAAAATCAAGGAAATTTTTGGGAGAATTTGCCTCTGCGCACGTTTCCCTCTTAATCATGGCCTCAGTTCTGAAAATCAAGGAAATTTTTGGGAGAATTTGCCTCTGCGCACGTTTCCCTCTTAATCATGGCCTCAGTTCTGAAAATCAAGGAAATTTTTGGGAGAATTTGCAGATGATATACAAGTAAATATACAGCAAATATTGTTTGGTAACAATTTTTCGCCTAAAGTCGTTTTTATTTTCCTTTTTGTGTGTTTTATGGTCAGTCTGTAAAAATGGCGTACTACGGGCGAAAGATCGTTCCCAGCAGCGATGTTGGAGTCCAAGGTGCATCCAGACATCCTCCCTATGCTGTCCCTGAACCATTTCTGTAGTGTTTCCATCTTTTTCTGCCCTTTTCCTATGGACCAGGCACCCTCCCCTCATCAGAGCAGGGGGTGCCTGGTGTAATGCTCGAGTCCTCCCATTGACTTCAATGGGGCTCGGGTGCTCGGCCGAGCACTCGAGCCTCAGGGGGTGCTCGGTCAGAGCACCCGAACACCCGAGCATTGGGGTGCTCGCTCATCACTAATTATTACCTTACATGTCTTTAGTAATGTGTGTGTGTGTGTGTGTGTGTGCGTGTGTGTGTTTTCTCTCTCCTATCCCTCAAACCCTGATATTTTGGTTCTCTTTTGTTGAGGAGGTCATTATTGGGGGCTGTCCTTCCTACTACTTTTCTATTCTTTTCAGATATGCCCTCTAGCACTTTTTACAAACTAATTGGACACCTTTATTGTCTCTCAGGCCTGAGTTATTATTTCATCTCCATTCCCCGATCTCTTAATGGTCTGTGGGTGGATTTGTAAACTTTGACTAATGCACTATTTTGGCCTCCTCATAAGTTTTCCTTTAGGTAAAGCTAGTACTTACATATTTTACTGTATTATGGAATCTGTCCCCTTACCTTATAGTTTTCATTTCTTAGCCAGACATTACTACTCTGTCCCTTATAATATCATTCATACCACCCTACAAATTCCCCCTGTTTTTTATTTTCTATTATTCTCGGTCCCGGTCACAAGCTGCCGCAAGTCTACTGCCAGCAACCCTCGGCTGCCCTCCATAGTGTCATTGCACTTGCCATCTTTCTGTTTCCATTTCTCTACCTCTGTTATTACGTCTTAGTCTATGGCATTGTTCTGTCCCTTCCCGTTCCTTTTTTATTTTTTTGGCACCCAGAGACCTCCAATCTGCCCTATCTGCTCAGGATATTCTTAACTATACCACATTGCAGATATTAATATCATGACACTGAATGTCAAGGGACTCAATTCCCCTGAAAAAAGGTCAGTTGCCTTGAAAGAGTTTGAGAGAACCAAAGCTGACATAATCCTATTACAGGAAACACATTCTTAATGACTGTGTCCCTAAATTTAGCAATAAGAGTGGAAAGAAAAGAGGTGTTGGCAGTTCCTTGGAAACTTCTTACACTCTCAGCAGACCCTGAGGGCCGATATCTTCTGCTTAAAGGTATTGTAACGGTTTTGTAGGACACTCAGACCAGTAGGTTAGAATAAAACACATTTTTATTCATAAAACAAGGAAGACCACCCTCTATAGGCAATACAGGTAAATAAAAAGAACTGTGGCGTATAGATGCCTTCTCAGGCCCAGTATACAGAGGAATTAAATATGCATATACTGTCACAGGACAGGCATAGAAACATCAGGGTATACAATGGTTAAAGTACATGTAAATCAATCAGTCTCTGTGGTGGTGTGTTTGACATGCCCATGAGGTGGTAAAGGAGCAGTAAGTGATGCTAGATGAGAAAACACCTGCAGTCCTATAGACCAGAGACTACTGCTTATGCTGGACAGGAACTGAGGCCAAATACTCTGCTTAAGTAGATGAGCTAGAGCTGCTGGCACCCCAACTGGTGCATAAATTGAGATCAAGTGCACTGCTGGAGCAAGGAATACTAGAGCCACAAGCCCCCACGGGCGTAATAACGGAGACAACTTACACTGCAAGAGCTTGAGCCAATAGCCCCCATGGGCGTAGCAACGGAGACTAATAACACTGCAAGATTTAGAGCCAATGGCACCTCCCACGGGTGCGGTAATGGACCGACTACACTGCAATGCAGATAAAAAGAGCCACAGCCACCCATGTAGGCGTAGCGAGATCACCCGGAAGACTCAGGTAGCGGCTCTGTAAGTGATCCTGGAGGCTCAGAGTATGGAGACAACGGCTCTGCAAGTGTAAACGGAGGCTCAGGGAATGGAGATAACAGCTCTGCAAGTGTAGAGAAGGCTCAGTGAACAGAGGCATGGCTCTGCAGGGGTTAATGTGCTGCACAGTGCTCAGAGGAGTAAGAGAAGTAAGCAGGCTCAGCAGAGGAAATTGAGAGGCCCTGACACAGGAGGCAATGACACGATCAGCCCTGCCGCAGCACAGCAGAAGTCAGAATGTCACCTAGGCGACACAAAGTAGCAAACGGCAGGAAAAGAGGCAGGGTCAGGAACGAGCCTGTACAGGTCACGGAGCAGGAAGTCAGCCAGGACGGGTCAATCATGGAGCAGGATTCTTAGACAAGCTGGGTCAGGTCAGGAAGCAGGAACATCAGCCAGGCCAGGTCAATCACGGAGCAGGATTCTCAGACAAGCCGGGTCAGGTAACGGAGCAGGAGACAAGGAGCATAGTCAGACAGGCCTAGTCGGTACACAGGAGTCAGGAACACTGGAACACAGCAACAGCAACACTGGCTCAGGAACACCACGAAAGGGCACCTGATAGGTTCCAAAGGTCAGGTATAAAAAGGCCATAATGGGCGGGCCAGACAAGCTCAACCAATGGGAGCGCACCACCACAAGGAGTGACATAGGAAGATCACGGGCACCGTGATAGGTATGTTATACAATAAGCCTTATATAATTTTGAATTCATATGCTCCTAATGCTAACCAAATCTCCTTTTGACCAAAACTCTATCACTTTTGGATCAAGGTTTAGAGAATAGGATAATTGTGGACGGATATTTTAATATTACTTTTGACCCGCTGTTGGATTCTTCTTCTGTTAAATTGCTTTTTATATTGTCTCATCTAAAGCGCTTATGCTCCAACTTGGATGGCCTACAGCTTCATGACGCATGGCGTACCCTTAACCCCGTGTCTAAAAATTTTACCTTTTTTTCCTTCCCTCATCAGACTTATAGCAGAATTGATTACGTCTTTCTGTCTCTCTTTCTCAGTCAATCCTTGAGAGATTCCTGGATTGAACCAATTTCCTGGAGGGATCATGCAGCAGTGTTAGTTTGTCTTTCGATACCCGATCCATCCCACACATTTCGTTCTTGGAGACTGAACGATTCACTTCTAGCAGATCCACAATTGGTTGACAAACTCTCAACACGACCCCGGATGGGTCTGAACCTATTGTCTGGGAAGCTCATAAAGCAGTTATCTGTGGCTTGTTTATTAAATATGGTTCTATTAAGGCCAAAGAGAAACGTAAACAAATTTATAATTTGATCCACAAAATCAGAGACCTGGATCTTGAACATAAAAAATCTCTTTCACCCTCTTCTTTGTGTCAACTGACCTCCCTTAAAAATTAACTTAATTCTTTGCTTTGTTCCTCAGCTCTTAAATCCCACTTATGGCAAAAATTCCACTTTTGCATGTCTGGGGATAAATGTGGTCGTTCGCTTGCCCGATTGATTAAATCGAAACTCTAATATAGTGCACAAACTCCGTACCTCTTCTAACTCCGTTGTTTCCTCATTTTCCAACATAGCAAACACTTTTTGTGAATTTTACACTAAACTGTACAATATCTCGGGGGAGTCTTCTGACCTTCCATTGGACTGGTCTTCTAGACTCCACTCCTTCCTCTCTAAAGCTAACATGCCCTCCCTCTCCTGTATTGATGCTCTAGCTCTTAAAAAACCTATATTCGCTTTGGAACTCTCTGAATCCATAAAATCGCTGAAGCCGGGTAAAAGCCCTGGCCCTGATGGATTTTCTTCGGCATACTATAGGACATTTGGTTCGCTCCTGTCCTCCCCTTTATGTAAATCTTTCAATGCAGTTTTAAAAGGGGATAATTTTCCTCCCCAAGCTTTGGAAGCACACATTGTGGTTATCCCAGAACCAGGCAAAGATGATTCAATATGCTCAAATTTCAGGCCAATCTCACTTCTCAATATAGATCTAAAGCTTTTCGCCAAAATATTAGCCACCCGTCTTAGAGAAGTCCTTCCGACTCTCGTTCACGCAGACCAAAGTGGCTTTATTTTGGGTGGACAAACGAGACACAATACCATGACGGTGATTTCCTTAGCACATATGGTAAGCTCTAAGACAGTTACCACCATATTCCTGTCAACGGACACAGAGAAGACTTTCGATAGGGTACACTGGGACTACATAAAGGCTATGTTGCAAAACGTGGGTTTGGGTCCTGTCATGATGACAGGGATAATGAGCCTATATTCTTCACCTACCGCAAGGATTTTGGTTAATGGTACCTTATCGGAGACCTTCCCTATCACTAATGGCACTAGACAGGGATGCCTTCTTTCCCTGCTAATCTTTATACTTACCTTGGAACCCTTACTGCAACTAGTCAGGCTATCCCCGGATATCCAGGGGATTTCTTCTCTTTCAACCTCCTTCAAAGTTGCTGCTTATGCAGATGATGCCTTATTCTTCATATTGAATCCCTCCGTCTCTCTTCCCCCCTGCTTGGGGCCTTGGAGGAATACTGTTATTTATCCCAGGCACTCATTAATTATACTAAATCGGAGGCATTGTGTTTTGGATTAACCCAGACAGACAGGTCTAGAGTTACCCATCAATATAAATTCAAATGTTCCACCTCTTCAATTTGTTATTTAGGCATTCATATTTCCTTTGACTCTGATGCCCTGATATCTCTTAACTTGGATCTCCTACTATCGGTGGTTAAGGAATCTATCTCACAGTGGCAAACTCTCCCATTATCTTGGCTTGGGCGTATTAATCTTATCAAAATGGTCATCCTACCCAAAGTATTATATGTACTTAATACCCTTCCGATTCATATTTTTCTTCATTACTTATCTTCTCTTACCTCCTTGTCTCGTTCCTTCATTTGGGAAAAAAAAAAAAAATCTCATATCCGTTTCTCCATCCTAACTCAAACCATTCATAGAGGAGGTTTAGGCCTTCCTGATTTTGTGAAATATTATCAAGCGGCTGCACTTTCCAAACTTTTCGACTTTACATATGATCCCCCACGTTGGGTTGGCACTCTTGCTGCTCAGATAGGCCCTTTGGACCCTCTACAACTCTGCTGGGCTGATCCTCGCTCCTCTCCACCTGCCTGTAAAGAACATCTAATACTTGGACATATTCTGAATGTCTGGCACAGCCTTAATGCTTCCCTTTCTCTTTCTCCCTCTCCGTCTCCTTTGAAATCGATTTTAGACAACCCTGATTTTCCTTCTGGGCTAAATAATCCCTTTCTTATGTCTCTGAGAGAGTACTCTATGAACACTCTTAAATCCCTCTCCCATGTTGATTTCCTGGATACCACATCTAATTCACCTTGTATGCCAATACTTAGCTCTATACCTTGGTTTACGACACTCCAGATCATACATTGGCGCCATACTGAACTTCTGTCCGACACTCCACTTCGGGATCTTTCTCCATTCGAAACCTGAATATCTGGCATCATCCCAACACCTTGCACCCTTTCCTTTTGTCATGCTTCATTGATCAACTCTTCACCCCAACACAAATACTATTTCCTGAGGCAATGGGAACGGGAATTATCAGCATCCTTTACTACTCTTGAATGGTTCTCCATTTCTAGATGTTTATTCATATCCTCACGCTCCTCCAAGATTAGACTGATGAACTACAAAATCCTAACACATTGGTACTTCACACCTCAATGTCTTTCTGGGATTGATCCTACAATTTTCTCTGTTTGCTGGAGATTTCAAAATGACATAGGTTCTATATACCACATATGGTGGTCCTGCTCTAAAATTCAGCCCTATTGGTCCTTGATCTTATCTCAATTCAAACTTGTTTTAGATTTCTCCTTACAGTTAGACCCAATGCTTTGCCTTTTCTTACATAACAACTCACTCACCTCTTTTTCAGCAACTCCCCCACAGTTTTGCCTGACGCTTCTCCTTAACGCAGCCAAGGAGATCATTCCCTCCTTTTGGAGATCGTCAGAGATTCCACCAATTGAGGCTTGGTGGGCTAAAGTAGATTGCACACTTGAGTTGGAAAGATGTTATGCCATCTCTCAGGAATCGGTTGCTGAGTTTGATTCCATATGGGAAAAGTGGTATATTCTTAAAACCAGTCGGGTACATTTGAGTTCCCTTACTTCGATGTCACTATGATACTTTCTGATTGCTCATCATGTGTGCAACTTACTTGTGCTACAGGGATGCGGCGGTCAATGGGTGTCCGTTGTGTGTGTTTTTTTTTCTCTCTCCCTTCCCTCCCCTTCCTCACTTTATTAACTCTCTGTTTCTTAGTGTTCGAGGTTCTCATGCTTCTAATATGTCCTCTCTTTAATTGATATTCTTGTATTCAGTTTTCCTTTTATTGTATGAAAATGATATGTCATTTTGTATTAATGCTCTTTGTTACATTACTGTTGTATCTTACAAAACCTTCAATAAAACTACAAAAAAAAAAAAATAGCCTCTCTCCACAAATTCATCCTTCATAATTTTACTTTTGGTCTCAAAATCTTCTAAATTACTACAATTATTCTCAACCTGTTATTTTGTCCATATGGAATATTGGTCTTGCATTTTTTTTCAAATGCCAACTTTGGGCCTGTTAATAACTGTTATTGGAGACCAGCTTATACTGAACTAGAAACAGTTGTGTCTAGAATATAGTGTCAAACCTAAAAAAGGAAAAGTTGCAGGTGTAATTTTGTGCTTTTGGTACCTCCTACGACATGTCAACCCATGCCAATGGGGCACCATTTTTCTTGGGTTGATAGAAAGTGCTGAAAATATTAGGGAATGCTATGGTTTTCAAATAATTTAGTATCTTTGAAGTGGTGAAAATGTAAAAAAAAAAAAAATAGAAAAATTCCCTATAGCGCCACCTTAAGGAAATGATTGCTTACACCATGCAAAAATAACCAAATTTGATACAGGTAATTGTCTACTCTCCAAAATGTTATGCCTTGCATACCTTTCCATTTTCTCTCTGTTAGGACCATTTTAGTGCAGGCATCCTATTTAAAGGGTTAGTAATGTTTAAAAACACAGTTCATATATTTTGTCATACTGAATAGTACCTCCTTCTGAGACTCTGAAAATTCATAACTTGCTAGTTACACGATAATCATATGATGAATGTTACCCCTCCTGCCCTTTTTCCTGTTTGGAAGCCACCTCCCCTCAGATCTGAAGTCCAGCCATTTGACCTGACAGATCACAACGAGGGATAATATTCCCTCCATCAGAATAAGGAAAACCCTGCCGTCCTTGAAGGGCAGGTTTTTCCTAATACTGACTGAAGATTGTCCATCGTTGTGATCAGCTCTCATATCTGAATGAGATTTGCTGATGTCGAGAAAAAGGTCAGGGGGGTAAAATTCATCATATGATTACAGGGTAGCTAGCAAGTTATGAACTTTGTCGTACTCAAACAATTTGAGCTTCTTGTGTTTTTAAACATTACTATCCCCTTATAAAAGAAAACATAGAAGTGTAAACCTTTCTTCTTGGCACCCCCTATAGTATGTCAACAATATCAATGGGGTACCATTTTTATTGGATGAGTAGTAGCTATTTAATTCAGTAAGAAATTACATAGGTTTCAAAGATATTAGTACATTTGAAGGGATGGAAATTTAAAAAATCCTATTGTTTGGCTCCACCTTCTGGCAACATTTGTGCACACCAGGTTAGGGGTAAAAAAGGCAAGTGTCTACTTATTTGATGCGGTTGGTTATCTTATTTCCAAAATTATGTGCTTTGTAGGGATGTGCAAAAAAGGTCCCATTTTGTTCCTGCTGGAAGTTTTGTGGAAAACGCATGGTTTTCTGCTTTTCCAGTGGGAAATTTTGCCCACAGAGAAACACATAGTTTTTCTGCCTTTTCACTAAGAGCAAAGAAAATCTTGCAAAAATGGCTCCATATCCTGCCTATATTATTCACTGAGGTAAAAATTCCAGTCCATGTGCTTTCTAAACCAAAACTTTCCTGCACTGTAGTGTGGTGTATTTTAGGAGAAAAGCATAGGAGAGTGAGAAAAAAATTTAAAAAATAAATTTAAATCAAATGTTAAAAATAAAGTGGCTACATGACACTGACACTATGACAACCACCACTGATATAAAAAGACCACATTCCCCAGACCCAGAGAGGCATTGACCGTTATGATCTGGGGGTAAATTTTGAAGAAAACAGTACTGGTTAGCTGTTTGAGCAGCACAAGTCAGCTGCCTGTGTCTGCTGTTACTACTGCCAGTGTGCCTTCTTCTGAGGACGAGTAGATGGTAAGTATGAAAGCAAGGGACCTTAGCCACATTTTTCATTTTAAAGCTGACTGAATACCATAGAGCACCTAGAGTCTGAGAGCAGTCTTGATGAGAGCAAGGGTGGTGGTGGAGCAGTTGGTGTGGAGGAGAGCATGAAAGCTGTTTTGTATAAAAGGAATGGAAGAAAGAGGTGCAGATGGGGAAAGCCATCACCACCAACACCAGCAGTGACATTGTGGAATTTGCTGTAGACTTTCAACTATCTCAGCAGCAGGATGGTGATGAGACAGCTAGTGTGCCACAGTCTTACCACCGTGGACATGGGACTGTCTTCTTGAAGAAGCAATCTGGGACTAGGGCAAGATCCACTTGCCACCAATAATCCTGGCCTATCTCCAGTGATGATGCCGAGGCAACAGCAGCACCTGCCCAAGCCAGTGAAGGTGTTTCTGGAGCAGCAGAAAAAGTCCATTCTTCTCCACCTCTCCCTTCACTGAAATCATGAGTGTGAGAATATTTTTCCCTTGGATAGGCACAGTGCAGTCATCAGCTACTGTACTGTGAACTATTTGTGAGAAGATTGTGAAAACGGGAAAGGAGGGGACACATCATGGCACAACAGCCCTGATTAAGTAAAAAAAAAAAAATTGTCTCTGGACACAAGCCTGAGTCCTGAAAATAGCATTACTTAGCCCTAAGTAAGCCTGCTGCTATGCTATTTTAAAAAAGATTGAAAAAGAAAAAAGTTACAACTTACAATGAATGTGGCAGATATGTATGCTGTTGGTGGACTGGTGTGGTGTAATTGATGTGTGTAGATCGATAGATATGATTCATGAGTCCTAATTCCTACAGCACATATTCGCATTATCCTCTTTAAGTCTAACGTAAACTATCATTCTCAGATTATTGACACATTAATCAGTGGCTATAGCGGTTGTCTCAATAATAGCAGAGGGTAGCAACCCTTCAAATCCTTCAAACTCATCCTCTTCATAATCTGTGCTACTGTTAATAATATGTGTGTCCTGGCTTTCTTTGTCATGTGTGGTTGTGTCCACTTCTGATACCAGATACTCAGATGATATTAGATGGTTCATTTTTAAAAATGTTATTATACCAACACTGCTGCTTGATAGCTGTGTCATATGGTCATTTATGATATAACCTGTTTCACTGAAAACCTGCTCATACTCAATGATAGCTGGTGTAGAACTAAGGTTTTCTATGGCTATTTGTGTCAGTGCTAGCCACACATTTTTTTTGCAAGTATCTATGGAGTCATTGTTTCTGCCTAAAATATAGCTATCCTGCAAAAACCCATAATCTGGAAGCAAGTCCCTTAGAGATGTGCCACCTACACCACAAATGTTGGATTGCTGCCCCTGAGACGTATGAATCGCCCTATTTTCAGATGTATGTTTCTGAATGGGTTGTTCAGTTTGATTCTGTTGCTGTTGTTAATATATTAACTATTTGCTAATTTCCTTTTCACTATACTTCCTAGCACTAGTTGCCATTTTTTCTGCAATAAATATATCAGTATAAGACTTTAGCTAATTCCACCCCTACATGTTTAACCTGCAAGGTGGCCTCCTCAAAAGGTTTCAACAACTCACACAGGTCACATTGTCATTGTCCAAAGGACAAAGAAGCACCCTCCAAAGTGATTCTCGAGACAACCATTATGTTGGAGCCATTATCAGCAGACACAAAACCAGCCTTCCATGAGCGTGGGGACAAGCAATTCAACTATCATCTGCTCTAGTTTACTTAATAGACCTATGGCTTTGTGTTACTGTCACTCAAAACACTGCAGGTACATGGTGACATGCTGATGGTATGGCCTATCCTGCTACTGCCTTTTAATCACACTGCCAGAACTAGAGGCAAGATTATTGGCTGTCAGGTGGATTTTTTTACCATATGAGATTTCCAGCCCTTTGGCCACCATACTAACCACCTGCTTGAACAATTCTGTCACAGTCATCCTGGAAAAATAGCTTGGGATATGCCAGCAAGGAGCTACCCATAACATTCTTAGTTTTCAACAAAAGAATATGGCAACATGTCCACTGTCAACATCTTCACAACCTTGCCATTCCACATGCACTTGGGGTTGTTTTTGTGAAGTTTTCAACTCCTTCCAAAGAACTCAGGATGTGTGGGTTGGCAGTACATGGCAAAAGAACCCTGCAATTTAATTGCTTTAACAACATGACTAGAGCAGGTGATGAAGGTGGAGGAAACATTTGCAGTCTATGACTCTTGTCATCTCCTATAACAAACTCAGAGTCATACTCCTATGCAACAGGAGCAATAGATTTTGAATCAAATGAAAAGACTCTTGGCACACTCTATGACACATCAATATCATTACGTCTATTATGTGGCCCAGAGCCCCAATACCTTTTTGGAATGTTTCATCTCCTGCTGCCTTTCCAATCAGTTACACAGAATATTGGTTTATTTGGGGTATCACCTTTACTACAGCTACCCAGTTAGCCACACAGAACTGTGGGGTATATTGAGGTAAATCAACTTTGCTCCATTCTCAAACCCCCAGACTCTCCTAACAAAGAGATTACAGTCAGAACTTGAATCACAGTGATACAAACTTTTGGGTATTTGTGGTAAATCTCCTTTGCTTCCTTCTCACACCCCTAGACTCCCCTAACACAGAGATAGCAGCCAGGTTAGGAGCTTGCCAGTAAAAGTCTTGATAGGAAAAAAATAGATACCAAACGGTACAAACAGTGGTACCATTGGGAATAATTGCTTATCTGACTTAAAACTGCTAATGGTACTTTCTTTGTTTTTTAAATGGGGTCTATTAAATCGTGCCCCAAGAAGGAACTTGGATCACAGCTGCTGTGTCATTTCCAATCAGTCACACATAATTTTGGGGTATTTGGGGTCAACCTCTTTCTTCCTTCATCTCACACAGATGGCCCTAATACAGAGAACAGGCTTCCTGCCTACAAGACTCCCTAAAGTAAACTATACTCCAGTTTATTAGCTTCTCTTCTTTAGTCCGAAAATGTGATGCTTTGTCTTCTTCTCATAAACACAGAATGGCATATTGTGGGACCTGACACCTCTTTGGTACTATGCCTATGGCAAAAGAAGGGAAACTTCCCATTTTGTGGGAGAAATTCAGCCTTTCCAGGGATTTCAAAGCAATGAGCAAGGCAAAAAACACAAAAAAACAGTAAGTTTGGCATAAAGTGCCATTTTTCTCCTGTTTCTCTTTTGAGGCAAAAACTTTCCCCCAACCCTCATGCTTTGTCTACCTTTTCTTCATTGCTGTACTTGTTGCAACCATTTGACTGCAGGCAAGGCACGTTTGAAAAAAATATATAAAAATGAAAGTTTGTAGTTGGTGTAGCATTGTGCATATGGCATTGCCTAAAGTATATCAGCTTGTACCATTGTTCACGAAAAGGCAGTAGCTAATGAGTACAATCAGAAATTCCACAGTTTTCAGTGCATTTAAAGTGGTGAAAATATAGTTTTTAAAAAAGTCTATTTTGTACTCCTGTTAATTAGGGGCTTGTGCACATTTACATTTACGGTGGTAATTTTGTACTTAGGGTATCAAGACTTTTAAAAAGAACTGAAAGTTTCACTACCAGCATAAATGTTTTTGCTCCATAGCTAATGATAAAAATGATGGCAGGTTACAAGTTACCTAGAACGCTGGCACTGAAAGGGTTACAATCATTCTAGTCTAATTAAAATCAAGATTTTACTTTTAAAAGACATGAATCCCACCATTGCTAGTATTACTAATATCAGCCAATCTGTCAAAGAAGGGGTTAATCTGATGTCATGTTAGGATAGAGGGTGTAATGGAGGGATAGTGTAGTGTTCATAATGTAGCTTAACCCCGCTATTTAGAAGTGTGATTTAAATGCATTTCTTTACAATGTGTTCCAAACCATTACATATTAGCATTCAAGGGGTTAACAGTCTCATTAAAATCAAGGGAAATTTTATGTGATATCTATGGTGCAGTTGGTTTGTCCTAAAATAGTTCTAAATTTTCTTTTATACATTTTGCTCATGGCTTGTAAAAAGATTTGTTGTCTTTCCTAAAGAAACTAGGATTTGTTAAAAAATCTTGCATTCTAAATCAGTATAACCTTGTGCAGATAGCAAAAGCAGTACTAGAACAAACCAACTTCACTATGAGGAAGACTTAAAATGAAATCCTACAAAAGTTCGGGCTTTTAATTTATTGAATGCTAGAGAAGTTTCCATGCATTAGAGAGTGACATCTAGGATTAAAGGGGTCACATTCAAAATCAATTTAAATCAAAGGGAACTTTGGGAATTCATCCCCTTTGCAATGGATTGCGAACCCCTCTGGCACTCAAAGGGATATATATATATATATATATATATATATATATATATATATATATATATATATAGAGAGAGAGAGAGAGAGAGAGAGAGAGTACGGAGATGGTTGGACAGCACTCACAGGAATCTTTTATTAACAAACAGAGAATGTTTATTGTTTCGACATTACAGCCAAAGATACTGGCCATTTTCAAGAACCTTGAAAAAGGCCAAAATCTTCGGCCAAAACGTTGAAAGTGCTGTCCGACAATCGCTGTACTATATGCATCTTGCATCTTCAACGTATGTGACATGCACCCAGGTCAAGAACTGCAGGGCAAACATGCTTGTCTTCTTTTATCACAAGGGGGCAGTAATTTCCTGCTTTTCTAATAATATTGTCACATAAACTCACAAAAGCAAATTATTCTACAATCAAACCAGGACCACAAAGGTCACAACAATTAAAGGCAGTAGGTAATATACCTTCACTACAAGTACAGTGTCAGAGCAGTAGAATGTAGCTGCTAATAAAATAGTTGCTGGTGTAGTTTTGATCAAGAACCTTTCAAGAACCTTGAAAAAGGCCAAAATCTTCGGCCATTTTCAAGAACCTTGAAAAAGGCCAAAATCTTCGGCCAAAACGTTGAAAGTGCTGTCCGACAATCGCTGTACTATAT
Source organism: Rhinophrynus dorsalis (assembly GCA_037306005.1). NCBI lineage: Eukaryota > Metazoa > Chordata > Amphibia > Anura > Rhinophrynidae > Rhinophrynus > Rhinophrynus dorsalis. The sequence goes on along the minus strand of CM074718.1, from coordinate 194,673,481 downwards.
GCATCTTGCATCTTCAACGTATGTGACATGCACCCAGGTCAAGAACTGCAGGGAAAACATGCTTGTCTTCTTTTATCACAAGGGGGCAGTAATTTCCTGCTCTTCTAATAATATTGTCACATAAACTCACAAAAGCAAATTATTCTACAATCAAACCAGGACCACAAAGGTCACAATTAAAGGCAGTAGGTAATATACCTTCACTACAAGTACAGTGTCAGAGCAGTAGAATGTAGCTGCTAATAAAATAGTTGCTGGTGTAGTTTTAATCAAATACTAGGAGGCTGATATACGCAAAAAAAAAAAGAAAAAAAAATGAATTGGAGTAATTCTGAAACATGGGAAAACAAAAATTACCAAAATTCCCATTCATTTTAAAGAGGCTTTTACCCCATGGAATGCTAGAGAAGTCAACAGCACATTCAAGTAATTAAAAACCTCATTTCCATTTTACCTACAGTGCATTTGGTTTGCCCTAGAATTGTTCATGTTCCTGTTACTGCTGAAGATTGTATACAATGTGGCTCATGTACCAAGAAAGTAATGTATTTCTAAAGCAAACTAAGCACCACAAAATTCTATGGATTCCTTTTGATTTAAAATGGGAGTTTAATCCCCTGAATACTAGAGATACCTCCAATGTATTCTTTTACAATGCAATAGATTTCTCTATACTGGAGTCAGTTTGCTCCACAATCACACCACTTTCTTAGTATAACAGCCCCAATGTGCAGTTTGTTAAAGCAGTTAAGCTTTGATATATATTCATGATTGCCTGTTATGCATACAAAGACACACATGTCTTCTTGTAAACAGCTATACTAGAAGGAACTGGAACAATTATTATGTACTAGTTTTAAAGCCAGTGTACACGGGCCAACACTGGCGGTGCTGCAGTCATGCTCAGTAGAGACTGCTGGAATGCGCCGTGGCTGATACGGAGCGGGGCAATCCCCTCTCATGGTCCTCTGCACACCTTCCTGGGACTGCTAGGTCCAGTCCCCGGAAGGTGCGCAGAGAGTACTCCAGTCTGAATTCAGAGAGCCCCGCTCCGTATTAGCCACGCTGCGGGCAGTCTCTGCTGTGCATTACTACAGCATGAGCAGCTGTCTCTACTGAGCATGACGGCTTCTGACAAACATTGTGAGCGAATTATTATATAGGATAATGACAAATTGCTGAAACCAATTGTAGTAAAGGGAAAACTAAAATTTCCCCACATCCACATAGATTTGAATGGGGCTTTTAATATTTTAAATGATTAAGAGGACCCCAAAACATTTTCGTACTTAAGGGGTTAAAAGCACCATGTACATCAATGAGAATATGTATTTGTTCCTTACAGTGAAAATATTTATCCCAGAATGATTCTACCTTTCCCAAAAGGCCCATAATGGAACCATTTAATACAACAGTGCTGTAAAAGTGCAGCACACTCCATCTGGTGTACTTAACTGGCACTTTTCTTCAGTGCTAGTACTTAAAAAACTTGTATTTACACAGTGCTGATGTATGTAACTAAAGACTCGTGGAGTAATTGTCCACTGGTGTCCTCCTTCCCCTTAATCTAGGCATCACATTGTTTCACTCTGGACAAGTTCCTTTTGCATTTGGGGAAAGTGAAAGACATATTGGTTGCCTGAAGGCATTGGATAAAGTACTGTATAGGGCGGTGTTAGACAATGATTTATGCACTAAGGTTTGCTAAAGAAGTGATAAAATGGACTTCTCCAATTAAATCAATTCTCCAATTCCTATGTTATACTATAGAGCCAATGCACTAAGATTTCTCCAGCTTTGGATATATTACTGCATAGGCGCTATAGAATAACATAGGAACTGGAGAAGTGAAATCACTGGAGAAGTCATCTCCACTATTATCACATTTATCACACTTTAGTGCATAACCCCTCCCCCCACCCCAATTACCTCTTTAGTAACACAGACTTTTATAGCCAGGTGTATAACTACTTTGGTTGCAGGGTGTGCAGTTGTAATGGAGCCACACATCTAAGGGGGCTGAGAAACCCTAGGATCTGGTAAATTCTGGTAAAGCACCTTTTTAGAATATATTTTTATAAAGTTTCCACTGGACAGAACATAATTCATCATAAAAGCAAAATATATTACAATTTTAAAATATAATTAACACATTGTAGCAGATTTTATAATAGTGACTATTCTTTTAGCCTCATCTAGATATGGTGGACTGAGAGAACAACAGCTCAAAAAGGCTTTGCTTGGGTTCACCATTCCCTATAAAAGTAAATGTTCTCATATAGAACATCTTGCAATGCATCTATTTTTCAATGTTGCTGATGGCTCAAAAAAGGATTGTAACTTGCTGGGGAAAACAAACTTTATCATAAGGGAAAATAAAAAATCCCATTGATGTTGGTTTTAACCTCTTGAATGATAGAGACATCTCCAGCTTTCAAGGGGATTAGATGTCTCATTTTTATAATAGTAACTACTCTTTCAACCTCATCCATCATGCTGCTACTCACCTATTGATATTATCAATGCATCTTTAACTTGGAGTGTTTTCCGTAGATGGAATGCTTTTAAGTTAAACAGTGCTTGATTCAAAGTGTAGTTTTGCTGCATAGATACATGAAATAAGCTGTAGACTAGTTATACAAATATCTCATAAAATCTCAGAAATTTCAGATATTTTATCCTTATCCATATTGCCTTTTAATTTAAAAAATAAAAAAATAAAAGTGTAAACATAATACAGGCTATTGTGCAATACTTTCTAATATGTAATGTAAAAAGAAAGATTATTATGAGAAGTAATGCATAACTGTATTACCTTTCTACAGGATGATTAACCAATACAACCATACTCCAGAGTAGTGATGAGCGAGCACCCCAATGCTCGGGTGTTCGGGTGCTCTGACCGAGCACCCCCTGAGGCTCGAGTGCTCGGCCGAGCACCCGAGCCCCATTGAAGTCAATGGGAGGACTCGAGCATTACACCAGGCACCCCCTGCTCTGATGAGGGGAGGGTGCCTGGTCCATAGGAAAAGGGCAGAAAAGGATGGAAACACCACAGAAATGGTTCAGGGACAGCATAGGGAGGATGTCTGGATGCATCTTGGACTCCAACATCGCTGCTGGGAACGATCTTTCGCCCGTAGTACGCCATTTTTACAGACTGACCATAAAACACACAAAAAGGAAAATAAAAACGACTTTAGGCGAAAAATTGTTACCAAACAATATTTGCTGTATATTTACTTGTATATCATCTGCAAATTCTCCCAAAAATTTCCTTGATTTTCTGAAGTGAGGCCATGATTAAGAGGGAAACGTGCGCAGAGGCAAATTATCCCAAAAATTTCCTTGATTTTCTGAAGTGAGGCCATGATTAAGAGGGAAACGTGCGCAGAGGCAAATTATCCCAAAAATTTCCTTGATTTTCTGAAGTGAGGCCATGATTAAGAGGGAAACGTGCGCAGAGGCAAATTATCCCAAAAATTTCCTTGATTTTCTGAAGTGAGGCCATGATTAAGAGGGAAACGTGCGCAGAGGCAAATTATCCCAAAAATTTCCTTGATTTTATTGAACTGAGGCCATGATTAAGAGGGAAACGTGCGCTGAGCTGACCATCTAAAACATTATGGGTGAGGGTCTGCTGCAGAGCTGACCATCCTAAACATTATATGCGAAGGCCCGCTAGTGAGCTGACGCTATAAAACATTATATGCGAAGGCCCGCTAGTGAGCTGACGCTATAAAACATTATATGCGAAGGCCCGCTAGTGAGCTGACGCTATAAAACATTATATGAGAGGGCCCGCTAGAGAGCTGACCCAATAAAACATTATATGAGAAGGCCCGCTGGTGAGCTGACCTATATAAAAATTGTCAAACAGGGCCCGCTGGTGAGCTGGCCCTATATAAAAATTATATCACAGGGCCTGCTGGTGAGCTGGCCCTATATAAAAATTATAGCACAGGGCATATGGAAGAGGAGGAGGAGGATGAGAAGATTAAGAGTCAACCATATACCCGTTTTTTGGGTGGAAGGGGTGAATGGGAATACAGAGTATTCCCATCATTGTAAATAATATATGTAAAGTGAGTTTATGTTCCCCCGGGGCTTTCCTCCAGTGGAGTGGAGAAGTCAGGGGAAATCCAGGCCTTGTTCATTTTTATAAGTGTCAACCTATCAGCATTGTCGGTGGAAAGGCGGATACGCTTATCTGTTATGATGCCACCAGCAGCACTAAATACCCGCTCAGACAGAACGCTGGCGGCAGGGCAGGCCAGCACCTCCAAGGCGTAGAGTGCCAGTTCATACCACGTGTCCAGCTTGGACACCCAGTAGTTGTAAGGCACAGAGGGATCATTGAGGACACTGACACGGTCTGCTACGTACTCCTTCACCATCTTCCAAAACTTTTCCCTCCTTGTGACACTAGGCTGCGCATCAGGGTGAGGGTGCTGGCGGGGTGTCATGAAGGTGTCCCACGCCTTGGAGAGTGTTGCCCTGCCTTTCTCAGAACTGCTGTGTACTCCCCTTTTCTCCCCTTCTCGGCTGGCCAAGGTAGCACGTACTCTGCCGCCAGCGTTGTCAGATGGAAAATTTTGGAGCAATTTTTCAACAAGAACCTTCTGGTATTGCACCATTTTGCTTGTCCTCTCCACCGGAGGAATGAGAGATGAGAAATTCTCTTTGTAGCGGGGGTCCAGAAGGGTGAACACCCAGTAATCCGTGTTGTCTAAAATGCGTACAACGCGTGGGTCACGGGAAAGGCAGCCTAACATAAAGTCAGCCATGTGTGCCAGAGTACCAACAGTCAAGATTTCGCTGTCCTCACCAGGAGGATGACTCTCAATCTCCTCATCCTCTTCCTCCTCTTCTGCCCACCCACGCTGAAGAGATGGAACTAAAGTTCCATGGCTACCCTCTGTAGCGGAGGCAACCGTGTCTTCCTCCTCCTCCTCCTCCTCCTCCTCCGCCTCCTCCAATTGTCGCTGAGAAGACGAAGTGAGGGTGCTCTGGCTATCACCTTGTGTAAGCTCTTCCTCCCCCATTTCCACCTCTTCCACATGCAAAGCGTCGGTTTTAATTGTGAGCAGCGAGCGTTTCAGTAGACACAGAAGTGGGATGGTTACACTGATAATAGCGTTATCGCCGCTCACCATCTGTGTCGATTCCTCAAAATTGCGTAAAACCTCGCAGAGGTCTGACATCCATTCCCACTCCTCACTTCTGATTACAGGAAGTTGAACGGAGAGGCGACGACCGTGTAACAGCTGGTACTCCACTACTGCCCTCTGCTGCTCACAAAGCCGGGCCAACATGTGGAAGGTGGAGTTCCAGCGAGTGCTCACGTCACACAGCAGCCGGTGAGCTGGCAATTGTAAGCGCTGCTGCAGCTTCAACAGGCCGGCCGAAGCTGTAGATGACTTACGGAAATGTGCACACACGCGGCGCACCTTGGTCAAGAGATGATGCACATTGGGTAGGTTTTTAGAAATCGCTGAACCACTAAATTAAATACATGCGCTAGGCATGGTATGTGTGTGAGCTTGCCGAGCTCCAAAGCCGCCACCAAGTTACGCCCATTATCACACACAACCATGCCTGGTTGCAGGTTGAGTGGCGAGAGCCACTGCTCGGTCTGGTGACTAATCCCCTGCAACAGCTCTGAGGCCGTGTGCTGTTTGTCCCCAAGGCAGATCAGCTTCAGCACGGCCTGTTGACGCTTCCCCACTGCAGTGCTACACTGCTTCCAGCTACTGGCTGATGGGGGAGTGGCGCTGCGTGTAGAGAATTCGGAGGTGGAAACGGAGGAGGAGGAGCCAATAACGTAGGTGCTGGCGGAAACCCTGATGGAGGTAGGGCCCGCAATCCTCGGCGTGGGTAGCACCCGTGCCATCCCAGGGTCCGAGTCGCTCCCAGCCTCCACGACATTCACCCAGTGTGCCGTCAGGGAAATGTAGCGTCCCTGGCCACAAGCACTTGTCCATGTGTCAGTCGTTAAGTGGACCTTCCCAGTAACTGCGTTGGTCAGGGCACGGGTGATGTTACGGGACACATGGTGGTGTAATGCGGGGATGGCACACCGGGAAAAGTAGTGGCGGCTGGGGACCGCGTACCGAGGGACAGCTGCTGCCATCAGGCTGCGGAAGGACTCAGTCTCCACAAGCCTAAATGGCAGCATTTCGATGGCCAGTAATTTGGAAAGGTGTGAGGTTAGTGCTATGGCCTGTGGGTGGGTGGCTGGGTATTTTCTCTTGCGCTCAAATGCCTGGGGTAACGACATTTGGACGCTGTGCTGGGAGAGGGAAGTGGATGTGGTCGCTGATGGTGCTTCAGATGGTACAGGTGCAGGGCGGGAGGTATGCGGGCCTGCGCCTTCGACAGGCGATTGGCCGGCACCGAAAACAGGGGAAGAGGAGGCAGTGGTGTGGCCTGCAGACACAGATGGGCGATCCAGGCGTTCCTCCCACTTATTACGGTGCTTGGATGCCATGTGTCGGATCATGCTGGTGGTGGTGAGGTTTCTAGTGTTCATGCCTCGGCTCATTCTGGTGTGGCACAGGTTGCAAACTACAATTCTTTTATCGTCCGCACTTTCCTTAAAAAAACGCCATACCGCGGAACACCTACCCTTTGGCAAGGTAGATTTACGCAAGGGGGTGCTCCGTGGAACATTTGCGGGCCGGTTCGGTGCGGTCCGCCTTCTTTCTGTAGCCACACCACTGCCTCTTCCAGCCTGTTGCGGTGCTGCAGATGGCTCACCCTCAGGACTGCTGTCATCGCTCGGCTCTACACCTTCCCAGGTGGGGTCAGTCACCTCATCGTCCACCAAGTCCTCCTCCACTTCCTCACTCTGATCATCCTACTCATGTCTTGATCCCACCACATACTCAGTCATTGACAACTGTATAACATTCTCCTCAACAAGGTCTTGAGACGGAAATAGTGGTTGATTTAATGGCAACTGTGTCTCATCATCATCATCATCATCCACTACTTCCTTTGACCTTAAATGCCGTTCACATCTGTCATCTTCTTGTGATTGGGTACCCTCTAGAGGTTGTGAATCAGGGCACAAGATGTCATGTTCCTCTGCAAGCGTGCTTGGAGAGAGGGTCAAATGAAGGATTGGTGATGAGACGAGCTCCTCACTATATCCCAGTGTGGGATCACTTTTTTGACCAGACCGTGTATGGTGGGAGGAAGGATGATCAGAGTCAGGATTATGTTGACCAGACTCTTGGCTACTAAGAGTGGACTTGGTGGAAGACAGGGTGGTGCTTAACCGACTGGAAGCAGTATCAGCTGACATCCAACCGACCACCTGTTCGCAGTGGTCGGACCTCAAGAGTGATGTCCTGCGACGCCCTGTGAAATGAGACATGAAGCTAGGTATGGTGGATGTCTGTCTTTCTTGTGCTCTGGCACCAGGCACAGTTTCTCCGCGTCCTGACCCGCGCCCTGAACTATCAGGATCACGTCCACTTCCCCGTCCCTTTTTACCCGCCTTCTTCATCTTACACGGAATATGTGACTTTAATATTTGAGTTTGAAAACTTAACAGTATTTCTTCCTATTCTGCAACTGTGCAGAGTACACAGAATAGGCTGCTAAACTGCGGTGACACACACTGAATGGAATATGTGACTTTAATATTTGAGTTTGAAAACTTAACAGTATTTCTTCCTATTCTGCAACTGTGCAGAGTACACAGAATAGGCTGCTAAACTGCGGTGACACACACTGAATGGAATATGTGACTTTAATATTTGAGTTTGAAAACTTAACAGTATTTCTTCCTATTCTGCAACTGTGCAGAGTACACAGAATAGGCTGCTAAACTGCGGTGACGAACACAGAATGGAATATGTGACTTTAATATTTGAGTTTGAAAACTTAACAGTATTTCTTCCTATTCTGCAACTGTGCAGAGTACACAGAATAGGCTGCTAAACTGCGGTGACGAACACAGAATGGAATATGTGACTTTAATATTTGAGTTTGAAAACTTAACAGTATTTCTTCCTATTCTGCAACTGTGCAGAGTACACAGAATAGGCTGCTAAACTGCGGTGACACACACTGAATGGAATATGTGACTTTAATATTTGAGTTTGAAAACTTAACAGTATTTCTTCCTATTCTGCAACTGTGCAGAGTACACAGAATAGGCTGCTAAACTGCGGTGACGAACACAGAATGGAATATGTGACTTTAATATTTGAGTTTGAAAACTTAACAGTATTTCTTCCTATTCTGCAACTGTGCAGAGTACACAGAATAGGCTGCTAAACTGCGGTGACGAACACAGAATGGAATATGTGACTTTAATATTTGAGTTTGAAAACTTAACAGTATTTCTTCCTATTCTGCAACTGTGCAGAGTACACAGAATAGGCTGCTAAACTGCGGTGACACACACTGAATGGAATATGTGACTTTAATATTTGAGTTTGAAAACTTAACAGTATTTCTTCCTATTCTGCAACTGTGCAGAGTACACAGAATAGGCTGCTAAACTGCGGTGACGAACACAGAATGGAATATGTGACTTTAATATTTGAGTTTGAAAACTTAACAGTATTTCTTCCTATTCTGCAACTGTGCAGAGTACACAGAATAGGCTGCTAAACTGCGGTGACACACACTGAATGGAATATGTGACTTTAATATTTGAGTTTGAAAACTTAACAGTATTTCTTCCTATTCTGCAACTGTGCAGAGTACACAGAATAGGCTGCTAAACTGCGGTGACGAACACAGAATGGAATATGTGACTTTAATATTTGAGTTTGAAAACTTAACAGTATTTCTTCCTATTCTGCAACTGTGCAGAGTACACAGAATAGGCTGCTAAACTGCGGTGACGAACACAGAATGGAATATGTGACTTTAATATTTGAGTTTGAAAACTTAACAGTATTTCTTCCTATTCTGCAACTGTGCAGAGTACACAGAATAGGCTGCTAAACTGCGGTGACACACACTGAATGGAATATGTGACTTTAACCCCTTAAGGACCGGGAAAATCTGAGTTTGATTTGACTTAAGGACCGGAGCAATTTTGTCTTTTTTGACTATGTCTTTGTTCAACCATATTTTCTCTTTAATTCCTTTTGTGCACCCACATAAATTATATACTGTTTTTTTAAGCACAAGTAGGGCTTTCTTTTGATACCACAATTATATGAATACCTCATTGTTTAATTTGATTAAAATAGAAAAAAAGAGGAAAAAAATTGAAAAAAAACAACATTTTGCTTATATTTTCGTGTCAGGATTTGCATACAATTAGTTTATGACAAAAAAATACCCCTAAACATATTCATTTGCTTCTCCTGAATATAAGAATACCCCATATGCCTAGTATTTCAATCACTTCCTCACATTTACAAGGTAAATATTACAAGATGGATGCCATTATTTCCAACTTGTAATTTCTCAACAATTGGCATGTGAGCATCATAGCTTAGCTGACGGTGCCAGAACCAAAAATGTCCCACAAAGGTATATGTTTCTGAAAACTACACAACATAAAGTAAATAATCAGGAGAATTTTGGAGTTTTTCATGCAGCTATTTTTCCAGAAAAAATTTTCAAAATTGTGGTAATATTTTGTTTTTTTGCAGTTTTCACACTTACATTTCAATACTACTGTTGATATGAAGCACATGATAGGTGAAGATTTTTAAAAATGCATTGTTTAGTGTTCAGCTCCTTCTTCTGAGTACGGCAATACCCCATATGCATAGGTTATTCAAGGTTTGCGGGAGCTATGGGGCCCAAATTGGAACATGCGCGTTTCCAGTTTCACACTTTGAATTTTCACAGCTTGCATCACTGGTGCCATGTCTCATTTGGGGCTGTGTAACAGTGCTCCACTCTAAGATTTCCCCCCAAAAGTATATATTTTTGGAAAGTAGACACCCCAGGCTTTCATTTTATGTATGTTTTCAATTTTTTTACGCAGCCATTTTACCACCAATCGCTCGTAAATCTTAACGTAAGTTAAAAAAACAGCGTTTTTCACACTTGCACTTCAATGTTGATGTGAATTTCAAGCACATGATAGGTGAAGATTTTTAAAAATGCATTGTTTAGTGTTCCGCTCCTTCTTCTGAGTACGGCAATACCCCATATGCATAGGTTTCTCAAGGTTTGGGAGAGCTACGGGGCCCAAATTGGAACATGCGCGTTTCCAGTTTCACACTTTGAATTTTCACAGCTTGCATCACTGGTGCCATGTCTCATTTGGGGCTGTGTAACAGTGCTCCACTCTAAGATTTCCCCCCAAAAGTATATATTTTTGGAAAGTAGACACCCCAGGCTTTCATTTTATGTATGTTTTCATTTTTTTTACGCAGCCATTTTACCACCAATCGCTCGTAAATCTTGACGTAAGTTAAAAAAACAGCATTTTTCACACTTGCACTTCAACGTTGATGTGAATTTCAAGCACATGATAGGTGAAGATTTTTAAAAATGCATTGTTTAGTGTTCAGCTCCTTCTTCTGAGTACGGCAATACCCCATATGCATAGGTTTCTCAAGGTTTGGGAGAGCTACGGGGCCCAAATTGGAACATGCGCGTTTCCAGTTTCACACTTTGAATTTTCACAGCTTGCATCACTGGTGCCATGTCTCATTTGGGGCTGTGTAACAGTGCTCCACTCTAAGATTTCCCCCCAAAAGTATATATTTTTGGAAAGTAGACACCCCAGGCTTTCATTTTATGTATGTTTTCATTTTTTTTACGCAGCCATTTTACCACCAATCGCTCGTAAATCTTGACATAAGTTAAAAAAACAGCATTTTTCACACTTGCACTTCAACGTTGATGTGAATTTCAAGCACATGATAGGTGAAGATTTTTAAAAATGCATTGTTTAGTGTTCAGCTCCTTCTTCTGAGTACGGCAATACCCCATATGCATAGGTTTCTCAAGGTTTGGGAGAGCTACGGGGCCCAAATTGGAACATGCGCGTTTCCAGTTTCACACTTTGAATTTTCACAGCTTGCATCACTGGTGCCATGTCTCATTTGGGGCTGTGTAACAGTGCTCCACTCTAAGATTTCCCCCCAAAAAGTATATATTTTTGGAAAGTAGACACCCCAGGCTTTCATTTTATGTATGTTTTCAATTTTTTTACGCAGCCATTTTACCACCAATCGCTCGTAAATCTTGACGTAAGTTAAAAAAACAGCGTTTTTCACACTTGCACTTCAATGTTGATGTGAATTTCAAGCACATGATAGGTGAAGATTTTTAAAAATGCATTGTTTAGTGTTCCGCTCCTTCTTCTGAGTACGGCAATACCCCATATGCATAGGTTTCTCAAGGTTTGGGAAAGCTACGGGGCCCAAATTGGAACATGCGCGTTTCCAGTTTCACACTTTGAATTTTCACAGCTTGCATCACTGGTGCCATGTCTCATTTGGGGCTGTGTAACAGTGCTCCACTCTAAGATTTCCCCCCAAAAGTATATATTTTTGGAAAGTAGACACCCCAGGCTTTCATTTTATGTATGTTTTCAATTTTTTTACGCAGCCATTTTACCACCAATCGCTCGTAAATCTTGACGTAAGTTAAAAAAACAGCGTTTTTCACACTTGCACTTCAATGTTGATGTGAATTTCAAGCACATGATAGGTGAAGATTTTTAAAAATGCATTGTTTAGTGTTCAGCTCCTTCTTCTGAGTACGGCAATACCCCATATGCATAGGTTTCTCAAGGTTTGGGAGAGCTACGGGGCCCAAATTGGAACATGCGCGTTTCCAGTTTCACACTTTGAATTTTCACAGCTTGCATCACTGGTGCCATGTCTCATTTGGGGCTGTGTAACAGTGCTCCACTCTAAGATTTCCCCCCAAAAGTATATATTTTTGGAAAGTAGACACCCCAGGCTTTCATTTTATGTATGTTTTCAATTTTTTTACGCAGCCATTTTACCACCAATCGCTCGTAAATCTTGACGTAAGTTAAAAAAACAGCGTTTTTCACACTTGCACTTCAATGTTGATGTGAATTTCAAGCACATGATAGGTGAAGATTTTTAAAAATGCATTGTTTAGTGTTCAGCTCCTTCTTCTGAGTACGGCAATACCCCATATGCATAGGTTTCTCAAGGTTTGGGAGAGCTACGGGGCCCAAATTGGAACATGCGCGTTTCCAGTTTCACACTTTGAATTTTCACAGCTTGCATCACTGGTGCCATGTCTCATTTGGGGCTGTGTAACAGTGCTCCACTCTAAGATTTCCCCCCAAAAGTATATATTTTTGGAAAGTAGACACCCCAGGCTTTCATTTTATGTATGTTTTCAATTTTTTTACGCAGCCATTTTACCACCAATCGCTCGTAAATCTTGACGTAAGTTAAAAAAACAGCGTTTTTCACACTTGCACTTCAATGTTGATGTGAACTTCAAGCACATGATAGGTGAAGATTTTTAAAAATGCATTGTTTAGTGTTCCGCTCCTTCTTCTGAGTACGGCAATACCCCATATGCATAGGTTTCTCAAGGTTTGGGAGAGCTACAGGGCCCAAATTGGAACATGCGCGTTTCCAGTTTCACACTTTGAATTTTCACAGCTTGCATCACTGGTGCCATGTCTCATTTGGGGCTGTGTAACAGTGCTCCACACTAAGATTTCCCCCCAAAAGTATATATTTTTGGAAAATAGACACCCCAGGCTTTCATTTTATGTATGTTTTCATTTTTTTTACGCAGCCATTTTACCACCAATCGCTCGTAAATCTTGACGTAAGTTAAAAAAACAGCGTTTTTCACACTTGCACTTCAATGTTGATGTGAATTTCAAGCACATGATAGGTGAAGATTTTTAAAAATGCATTGTTTAGTGTTCCGCTCCTTCTTCTGAGTACGGCAATACCCCATATGCATAGGTTTCTCAAGGTTTGGGGGAGCTACAGGGCCCAATTTTGAACAAATATTGAATTTTCAAGTCCTGCTTAACTGGTACCATTACTCATTTTGGGCTAGGTTCCAGTGCTCCACTTTAGGATTTCCCCCAAAAGTGTATATTTTTGGAAAGTAGACACCTCCAGCTTTCAGTTTAGGTGTGTTTTCAAATTTTTTACACAGCCATTTTACCACCACTTTCTCGTAAACTTGACGTAAGTAAAAAAAACAGCGTTTTTTACACTTTGCCTTCAATGTTGATGTGAATTTCAAGCACAGAACAGGTGAAGATTTTATAAACTGCATTGATTAGTGTTCAGCTCCTTCTTCTGAGTACGGCAATACCCCATATGCATAGCTTTTTCATGGTTTGTGGGAGTTACGGGTCCCAAATTGGAACAAGCGCGTTTCCAGGTTCACACTTTGAATCTTCACAGCTTGCGTTACTGGTGCCATTTCTCATTTGGGCTGTGTAACACTGCTCTTTTTTAAGATTTCCCCCCAAAAGTGTATATTTTTTGAAAGTAGACACCCCAGGCTTTCATTTTAGGTGTGTTTTCAAATCTTGCAAACAGCCATTTTACCACCAAGCCTGTGAAAACTTGACGTAAGTAAAAAAATTCAGCATTTTTCACGCTTTGCCTTCAATGTTGATGTGAATTTCAAGCACAGAACAGATGAAGATTTTATAAACTGCATTGATTAGTGTTCGGCTCCTTCTTCTGAGTACGGAAATACCCCATATGGATAGCTTTTTCATGGTTTGTGGGAGCTATGGGTCCCAAATTGGAACATGCGCGTTTCCAGGTTCACACTTTGAATCTTCACAGCTTGCGTTACTGGTGCCATTTCTCATTTGGGCTGTGTAACACTGCTCTTTTTTAAGATTTCCCCCCAAAAGTGTATATTTTTTGAAAGTAGACACCCCAGGCTTTCATTTTAGGTGTGTTTTCAAATCTTGCAAACAGCCATTTTACCACCAAGCCTGTGAAAACTTGACGTAAGTAAAAAAATTCAGCATTTTTCACGCTTTGCCTTCAATGTTGATGTGAATTTCAAGCACAGAACAGATGAAGATTTTATAAACTGCATTGATTAGTGTTCGGCTCCTTCTTCTGAGTACGGAAATACCCCATATGGATAGCTTTTTCATGGTTTGTGGGAGCTATGGGTCCCAAATTGGAACATGCGCGTTTCCAGGTTCACACTTTGAATCTTCACAGCTTGCGTTACTGGTGCCATTTCTCATTTGGGCTGTGTAACACTGCTCTTTTTTAAGATTTCCCCCCAAAAGTGTATATTTTTTGAAAGTAGACACCCCAGGCTTTCATTTTAGGTGTGTTTTCAAATCTTGCAAACAGCCATTTTACCACCAAGCCTGTGAAAACTTGACGTAAATAAAAAATTCAGCATTTTTCACGCTTTGCCTTCAATGTTGATGTGAATTTCAAGCACAGAACAGGTGAAGATTTTATAAACTGCATTGATTAGTGTTCGGCTCCTTCTTCTAATTACGGCAATACCCCATATACATAGGTTTGTCGGGGTTTTGGGGGAGCTACTGGGCCTAGTTGGAACATGTTAGTTTCCTTTTACAGACATGCCATTTTTACAGCTGGTGCCTTGTCTCATTTCGGTCTGTTTGGCAATGCTGCAATTAATTTTACCCCCAAAAGTATATTTTGTAGAAGAGTAGACAACCCTGGCTTTCATTCTATTTGCATCTTATCAATTTTTTTGCTGCCACTGTATCACCAATCCCTCCCCAAATCTGCAGTAAGGCAGAGAAACACCATTTTTCACATTTCTATTTTAGTGTTGCTCTGGATTTCAATCAGATGATATTTGCAGATTTTTTTAAATGCTTTACATTAGTGGTGAGTTACATTGTATGAGTACGGCAATGCCCCATATGCATAGGTTTGTCAGGGTTTGGGGAGCTACTAGGCCCAGTAGGGAACATGTGTGTTTCCATTATCAGAGATAAATTTTGATAGTGTTAGATCTAAGGAGGGATGTATTTTGAAAAATAAAAAACAGGATATTTCAGGGGGAAAAAGTGGCCAAATAATAAAAGAACCTTTACAGCACTACTGCATTGTGCCTGAATGGTATTCCTTGAAACAGTCACCAATGCAGAGGCCAGGTTTGGAAGGGCAATCAGGACAGTAAGTGGTGGTGTCTGTCCGTATTCCCTTTCTGTAGCAAACCCTGCAGCGCTTCTGTGGTTTGTTCTTTTGGGGAGTTGGGGGGATTTTATATATAAAATGTACTAACCCGGGTCTTGGTGGAATTATTTCAGACGCACCTTGAAATAAAAATATGGAAATAAGTTGTAGCTGGTACTGTAAAAAGCTACATCTTTGATTGGGGTTTGCCAGCTTGAAAATTAAAAATGAATTATGGACAGCAGTCTGCATCAAATAGATGGCAACTTTTTATACCATGCCCTACACTTCCTCATTGTGAGGTATGGCTGCATTAGTTGATCACTCAGATCAACTCCCCCCATGTTTTTATTATATTCCCTGATGCAGACTGGCTTTCTCATTACCACTGTCCTGCCACGAACAGTGACTGCCACAGATCTGTCCTCATGCATTGTGGTCAGCATGCAGACCTCTTTTTTGTCCCTAAACTTCACTGCCAGCAGCTCCTGTTGGCACAAAGATGAGGACGTCCCAGTTTTTAATTTGGCATCTATGAGTGTTTTGGGAAACTCCCTGCAATTGCGTCTGACAGTGCCACAGGCCACGGTGTCAAAATAAAACAGAGACCTAAATAAAAGGGGGCTGGTGTAATAATTATCAACAAATAATTGATAGCCTTTATTTAATAAGGGGTAAATTAAATCCCAAACTATTTTCCCACTTGTTCCCATAAATTCGGGGCACCCAGGAGGATCAAGTTTGCTGTCCTTGCCCTCATAAATTCTAAAAGCCTGGGTGTAGCCTGTGGCACTTTCGCACAATTTATAAAATTTGACACCAAATTTGGATCGCTTTGAGGGGATGTACTGCTTGAACCCTAACCTGCCTTTGTATTTCATTAGGGATTCATCTACACTAATTTCTTTTTGGGGCATATACACTTGGGCAAACTTTTTCTGTAAATGGCTTATTAGGGGACGAATTTTGTATAGTCTATCATACTGGGGGTGTTCTTTTGGGGGGCACAGGGTATTATCGTTAAAATGCATAAAGTGCAAAATGATTTCAAATATGGACCTGGTCATAGTCTTGGGGAATATAGGGGTATCACATACTGGGTTTTTGCTCCAGTAGGATCGGATACTGGGCTTTTTTATTATACCCATTGCCATTATTAAGGCCCAGAATTGCTTAAATTCTATGAGGTCTATGGGTTTCCATATTTCTTCCTTAACTACAAAAGCTGAAGGGTTGGCGGCAGTATACTGGGCTGCATACAAGTTGGTTTGGGACACAATTTCCCCTAAAATGTCTTCCCCCAAAAATAAATCAAAAAAATTATCATAATTAAATCCCTCAACATCAGTTTGAATCCCTGGGGTGCCTGTAAATTCTGGTATTTGTGGGCAAAAATTTATTGGGGATACCCATTCATTATGATCAGGAGTGGCTGGTGTTGGGGCATTTCTTTGGCCAGATCTTTTTGCAGGTGCTGGGGCAATTGCCAGGGCAGCTCTTGGGGCAGCACTTGGGGCATTCCTTTTGGCAGATCTTTTGACAGGATTTTTGGCAGATCTTGTGGCAGGATTTGTGGCAGGATTTGTGGCAGGTGCTGGGGCAGGATTTTTGGCAGGTGCTGGGGCAGTTGCCAGGGCAGCTCTTGGGGCAGTGCGTCTTTTCTTAATAGAAGGCCCAGCGTCGTCAGTAGAGCTGCTCTCAGTTTCTGAAAACTGCTCTATTTCAAAATCTGACGCAGTATCTGTTTCCTCTGAGTCAGATGCCAAAAAGGCATATGCCTCTTCAATGCTATAAGTGCGCTGCATTTTGCCCACTAAATTTTTTTTCCTTACTCTAACGCTATCCCTAAACCTAACTCTAACCCTAAAACTTACCCTAACCTACGTATATCTAGAACCTACCTAACCCAAGTAAACTACCTATCTAAACTATACTTATTATATATATATTTTTTTTTTTTATTATTTTTTGGTTTTTTTTTGTTTTTTTTTGTTTTTTTTTTCCCTAAACCTAGATCTGTCCCTAAACCTTTCCCTAACACAAGTCTACACTAAACCTACCCACCTACCTACCTAAACTACCTAAATTATATTTTAAATCAATTTTTAATAAAAAAAAAATAAAAAAAATAAAAAAAAATTTAAAAAAAATAAAAAAAAAATTCAGAGGATACAAGGGGGATGGGGGGTATCCCACAGATCAGCAGACGCTGATCTGCAGTTTATTGATCACTCTAAAAGTGATCAGATGGGGGGGAACTTGGTGATCACTGTAAAACAGTGATCAAAGGGTTAATTTTATCGTTTAAACTCAGTTTTTTTTTTGCAGGAACTCTGGAACACACTGTCACACGAACTCTCTCTGTCTCTCTCCACCTCAGCAGTGTGCAAGATGGAGGGAGACAGAGATATATGACAGGGACAGTATTTACAAATACTGTCCCTGTCAATCAGCATTTGCAACATGTGATTCGCTCATCAAGCGAATCGCATGTTGCAACAAACTTTTTACTGGTTGTTACTAAGTGTCCCGGTATCGGGACACTTAGTAACAAGCAGCCCGCGCTCTCCCATCGCTCCGTGCGGCCGCGATGGGAGAGTTTAACCCTTGACGTACCGGGACCGTCAAGGGTCGTTGAATCACATTTACCCTTGACGGTCCTGGTACGTCAAGGGTCGCTAAGGGGTTAATATTTGAGTTTGAAAACTTAACAGTATTTCTTCCTATTCTGCAACTGTGCAGAGTACACAGAATAGGCTGCTAAACTGCGGTGACACACACAGAATGGAATATGTGACTTTAATATTTGAGTTTGAAAACTTAACAGTATTTCTTCCTATTCTGCAACTGTGCAGAGTACACAGAATAGGCTGCTAAACTGCGGTGACACACACTGAATGGAATATGTGACTTTAATATTTGAGTTTGAAAACTTAACAGTATTTCTTCCTATTCTGCAACTGTGCAGAGTACACAGAATAGGCTGCTAAACTGCGGTGACACACACTGAATGGAATATGTGACTTTAATATTTGAGTTTGAAAACTTAACAGTATTTCTTCCTATTCTGCAACTGTGCAGAGTACACAGAATAGGCTGCTAAACTGCGGTGACGAACACAGAATGGAATATGTGACTTTAATATTTGAGTTTGAAAACTTAACAGTATTTCTTCCTATTCTGCAACTGTGCAGAGTACACAGAATAGGCTGCTAAACTGCGGTGACGAACACAGAATGGAATATGTGACTTTAATATTTGAGTTTGAAAACTTAACAGTATTTCTTCCTATTCTGCAACTGTGCAGAGTACACAGAATAGGCTGCTAAACTGCGGTGACACACACTGAATGGAATATGTGACTTTAATATTTGAGTTTGAAAACTTAACAGTATTTCTTCCTATTCTGCAACTGTGCAGAGTACACAGAATAGGCTGCTAAACTGCGGTGACACACACTGAATGGAATATGTGACTTTAATATTTGAGTTTGAAAACTTAACAGTATTTCTTCCTATTCTGCAACTGTGCAGAGTACACAGAATAGGCTGCTAAACTGCGGTGACACACACTGAATGGAATATGTGACTTTAATATTTGAGTTTGAAAACTTAACAGTATTTCTTCCTATTCTGCAACTGTGCAGAGTACACAGAATAGGCTGCTAAACTGCGGTGACGAACACAGAATGGAATATGTGACTTTAATATTTGAGTTTGAAAACTTAACAGTATTTCTTCCTATTCTGCAACTCTGCACAGTACACAGAATGTGCTGCTAAACTGCGGCGACGCACACTGAATGGAATATGTGACTTTGATATTTTAGTTTGAAGACTTAACAGAATGTGCTCTAATCTGCAACTTTGCACACTAAACAGAATGTGCTCTAATCTGCAACTTTGCACACTAAACAGAATGTGCTCTAATCTGCAACTTTGCACACTAAACAGAATGTGCTCTAATCTGCAACTGTGCACACTAAACAGAATGTGCTCTAATCTGCAACTTTGCACACTAAACAGAATATATATTTTTTTTTCCCCCCCCCCACACAAAATAACCTGCTGCCCCCAAACACAGTAGTCCTAAAAAGGACTTTTGGTTCTTTTTTTTCACAATTTTGCTTTTTTTCCTCCCTACACTGTCTTTCCCTTCCTATCCTCAGCTCTCCCTGGCTAAGACTGAGCCGAACTCGCTGGTCAGGTGCTATACAGCACCCGACCACGGGTTCTGGCCAGCCAATCAGTGTAATGCCAGCAGCCAACATGGCTGCTGGCATTACACTGATGTCAGAGCCTCCCTGCACGTTTATTGGCTGCGCAGCAGCCGCAAAACGTGCGGGGAGGAGACCCGAACATGGCGGGCGAGCACATGCGGTACTCGTACGAGTACCGCCATGTGCCGAGCAGAGCGATGCTCGAGCCGATCCGAGCATCGGCCGAGCATGCTCGCTCAACACTACTCCAGAGCGCAGTTGGTCCACAATTAAATCTACTGACACAAACCAGCTGGGAATATAGCTTTCTTGATATGGTGGACTGAGAGAACAACAGCTGAAAAAGGCTTTGCTTGGGTTCACCATCCCTGATAAAAGTAAATGTGCTCATATAGAACATCTTGCAATGCATCTATTTTTCAATGTTGCTAATGGCTCAAAAAAGAATTGTAACTTGCTGGGGAAAACAATCTTCATCATAAGGGAAAATAAAAAATCCCATCGATGTTGGTTTTAACCTCTTAAATGCTAGCGATGTCTCCAGCTTTCAAGGGGATTAGATAACTCATTTAAATGAGGCTTGACAGAGAAATTAGATAGATAGATAGATAGATAGATAGATAGATAGATAAATAGATGTTTCAATATCATGTTTTACATACTGAAGTATAGTCTGACCTTTATTTTAGTTTTTACTTCACAGATTACTTGTTTTATTGGCACCCTCGGTTTTATTAGAGAGCTGTGTTTAATTAATGGATATGTAAACAGGTACAAATGGTGGTATAAATGCTTTTGAAGCTGTTAAATTCACCTATTTTGCATTCCGTGTGACAAGTACTATATATTATTATCATTAAAATGGGAAATTAACCCCTTAAGGACCCATGGCATGCCAGGAATGTCATGGGGGAATTTGCCATAAGGACCCATTACGGTCCTTGCACGTCATGGGTTAACTCTCCCATCACCGCCACACAGAGAGATGGGAGAGCAGCGGGCTTGCTGTTGTTAAGTGCACTTATTTTCAGCCAATGATGACATTATTGCAACATGTGATTCACTAGATTAGCAAATCACATGTTGTAAAAGCAGAATGACAAGGACAGTGCCTACAAAAACTGTCCTGGTCACATCTCTCTGTCTCCACCATCTGAAGCACAGCTGAGGAGAAGAGAGACAGAGAGATATTGTGAAAAGTTGTGTCCAGTGTTGCAGATCGTGTTTCAGAAACAAAATAGTTTAAAAAAGAAAAAAATTATTTTAATCCCTTTGATCAATGTTATTGCAGTGATCACTCTAGTAGTAATCAATTAGTAGCATTCAATTGCTGCAGATCAGTTTGTGCTGATCAGTGGTACTTTTTCTCCCCCCTTTTATTTTTGTAAAAATGTTTTAAATAAAAAAAATATTTTTAGGGTATTTTAGGGTTATATAGGTAGTTTAGCTAGATACTTGGGTTGGTTAGCGAGGTTTAGGCTATATGTGTATTAGGGAAGGTTTAGGCTTAGATTTAGGTTCAGGAGTACAGTAGAAAAAAAAACACAAAAAAGGTTAATTTCATTTAAAAATAGATCTTTAGAATAATTAGTGATAGTTTAGATAGGTAGTTGAATTGGGTTAGGTAGGTTCAGGGTATACCTGGGTTAGGTAAGGTTTATAGTTAGATTTAGGTTTAGAAGTAGTGTAGAAAAAAAACAAAAACAGTTTATTTTATTTAAAAGTTGATTTTTTTTACAGATTTTTATAATAATTAATGATAGTTTAGATAGGTTGAATTGGATATACATGGGTTAGGATAAGGCTTAGAGATAGAGTTAGGTTAAGAGTAGCATTTTATATAAAAACAAACAAACAAACAACATTTTAATCACAGGAATAGTGAAAGTTTGGGGGTTAGGTTTTTTTTCTGTAATTTTATTTAGGTCCTGTTCTGTTTCCTTTTTTTTTCAATTTTTTTTTATTACATTATTTTATATTCAGAAAGCTTGAGTGGGTACTTACTGGTAATTTATGTAGGATTAGTGTTTACATGGGTTAGGGTGAGGTTTAGGGTTAGAGTTAGGTATAGGAGATATAGAGTTAGGTATAGTATTTACATAGCAATAGTTAAGCAGTGGGTGAGTAGTTATTTAGAAGAAGTTAGACATTTTTTAGTTTAGAGTAGGTGTACACAATGCACCGGAGGTATAATTTAGCAGATACATATGCCTTTTTGGAGTCTGAAGTCACAGACACTTTGTCAGATTTTGACATCACACAGTTTTTGAGAAAGTGAGAGCTCTAGTGATGATGTTAGGCCTTCTGTCAAGAAAAGACGCACTGTTCAAAGAGCTGCCCCAAGCGCTGCCCCAGCAACTGCCCAAAGACCTACCCAAAGAGCTGCCCTAAGAAATGTCCCAAGACCTGCCACAAGTATTTTGAACATAGTCAAAAAAGTCAAAATTGCTCCAGTCCTAAAGTGCAATCCACCTCAGATGTTCCCAGTCCTTAAAGGGTTAAGCAGTTATCCAGTTGTTTTGACCTTTTTAACCTGTATCTCACAATTACTAAGCCAGTTTAACATTTTCATCACTTTAGGTGCTGTTTTCACTTTGTGATGTTATACCACATTTTTATGCATGTGTTATATTACATTATGTATTTTTAGAGCTGAATCTGTGGACAGATATTATTTTCTCTGTCTAATTAGTATATTGTGTCCAACCACTTTTTTAACATAATTTTTGCAGCTATGAATCTTACTGTTTTTAGTAAGTTATGAAATGCTTGGAACTGTTTTATTTACCTTTTTATTGTAAAAGTATTATAACCACATTTAATTATTAAAGATAGCAAGGGACACCAATACTAACCTATCTATAATATCTATAACATTAAATAAGAATACAATCTATACAACTGCTATGCCAATTTTTTACTTTTAATCAGACATTATCCTGTTTTGGGAGAGATGTAATTACTATTATTAACATTTTTTTATTATCCTGTTACAGTTCCGGATAGTTGAAGCCATTAAGTACTTTAACCTACTATAGGCAGCATGAGATCTATTTTCAGGGTCAATAATCTGGACACAAGAAATTATGGAAATGAAATATTATACCTTACAAAAATCAAATACATTTTATTCAAACAAATTTTTAAGGGTCTAAAAATGTATTTTCTTGATCAATAATGCTGACGTGTTGAATCAGATAGGTTTATTATTACTATTTCTTTAACCACTTCTCTGTTAAACAGCACCCACCTCTCACCAATGCTAAACCTGTTTCACAGTTGTCTATGCTCCACTAGCAAAAGCCTATGGGTCTAATTTTAGTATTAACTCACATTTCTGAAACAACAATATTTGTGATTTTATGCTTTGGTCATTCTATAAAAACTAGCTATTCAAAATTTATTTTTCCCCGATCTGCAAGATTCTGCATTTCAGGCACAAAATAAAGAGAAATAAACCAGGCATCCCTACATGCTATATATTTAACTCTTTGAGTGCCGGAGAGGTGTGCAATGCATCACTTTGCAATGCATTACACACCTGTCTGGCAATAAAATGGTTAATAGTACACAATATTATAATTTCAGGAACTAGTCACTTGCATTTTTACCCTTAGCTAGTTTGCTAAGAAATTTCCAAAATATGGCACTATAATAAAAAGAATAGACATATTATATTGGTTTCAGATACACTGAGATCATTGAAGCCATGTAATAACATATTATGTTAGCCAGAAGCATCTTGGATATTGGTACCCAAATTTTATAAAATAACATGCAGAAGGGGGTTCAATGACCACAAAACTGCATGGACCAAAATCTGTTAATGTTCTTACTTTTAAAGAGACATACATTCAAAGACACTAAAATCAATAACTACTGTAATATGAAAACAATGTTATCATACTGGTGGGGTTTGAGATACTGTAGTGAGTGCTAGGAACACTAAACCACTTCTAAAAATGGGTACGATGGATAATCATAGATGCAATAGTTGTAATGAGGTAGTGGGTACTTTCTTTCACCTAATTTCGTAATTCCCAGTTATACTAACTTTCTGGAACAGGTGTTGGATACCATCTTCCTGGTGCTTCAGGGGCTTGTTGGATTGCTGCTTGGGATGATCATTACCAAAATATGCCACGTTATAAACTATTATATCTAAACAGAGGCTCCCCACAGAAACTCTCTCAGATCTGGAATCCCTGACTTTGTTTTAATCATATCCTTGTTATACAGCTACTATCTTCGGTTCAATCTCCCTTTGCACAGTAACCTTGCGACCCCGTGGTTCTACTGATCCAGTGTTCAACAGAGGAAACTATACTTCTGGTAGGTTTAATAAGCTGATCCCTGACCTGGTGAGTAGTTGTCTATATCCTAGGTGGTTATCCTGCTATCATGCTTCGTGGCCTGCAGCTCTACCCGACTTCTCCTACTATAAGCCCCCTGGGAGCAGCCACCAACTGCTAGCAGCATTCTCAAACCCACAAACTCTATCTCCTGGCTCACTGGGGCCTACCTAGTTAGTATTCTATATTGTTATTCTGTTATTGTATATCATATCCATATCATATCAGCAGTCTGTTACTTCTTGTGGGGATTCCCCTCCGCAATGTGTTCTCAGGCAGCTTACATTGGCTGCTCCGGGTCAAGAGACAGGTCAAGCACAGGTTCCACTTGCCAGCAGCAATACTCCTGGCCCTAGTTGCAGTGCTGATTCTGAGGCAGTTGCAGCAACAGCAGCAACATCATCCGCCCCAGCCAGTGAAGGGGAATGTGGAAGAGAAGAAGAAAGATGCCATTCTTCTCCTCCTTTCCTCTCCTTTATTTACACATAACACATAGCAAATCATATTTAATTTCCCAAAGGCATAGTATAAAAGGGGCATGTGGGTGCCTGTGTTCGTGGTGTGTGGGGAAAGAATCAGTTAAACAGGGAATGCTTTTTTGGGTGGGATGTTTACTTTTATTGGGGGGCAATTAATAAAAAATAAATCCTAAATACAATTCAAAAAACCCATAACACATGATATAAAAGGGATCTGAGGATGGTGCCTGTGTTGGTGGTGGGAGTCTGGGGAATGAATCATTTGAACAGGGAATTTGTTTTTGGGGGGTTCTTGACTTCTTTTTGGGGGACAGTTAATAAAACATAAATAAAATAAAATAAGAAATTTGTATGTAAAGTGATAGAGACAGGGGCCCCCTGACATAAGCTGCCACTGGGGTGGACTGGTATTTGCCCTGAGGAAACATTGATCTGTAGGACTTAGACTTATTAGAGGCACAAGCCCTGAAGACACATTAATTTGTAGGACTTGCTTGGCACAAGACCTAAGGAAACATTGATTAGTAGGAAAATAGTAGAAAAATAGTTTTTTTTGTAGGACTATATTTTTTATTTATTTATTTTTTTTAAGCACAAGCCCTGAGAAAAAAATGTCCCACTGGTCAAGGTGACCACTGGCTATTGTCAAATGTCCTCCTGAGTCCATAATTGCGGAATTTGCAGCTGCTGATCTTCCTGCTGCTGCTGAGTTGTTTAAGAAACATGATGTTTAGGTAGCTGAAAGGTAATGGGATCAACAATAGCAGTAACATGGGTGATGGATGACGAAGATTCCACTTGCAACGACTAGCTCCAATGATGGGCCTGAGGAAGTAGCAGCACCATAACTATCCCCCACTATTTCTGGTATATGTGTTGCTGCTGCGTGCAAGTGGAACCTGTTCTAGTAATTCAGTTTCACTTGTTGACCCCATTCACCCCGGGCCCATGGTGGTCGGTGCACAATAACCTGCTCCTCAGCATCCTGCTGCCCTTGCAACTCAAATTCCAAAAGCTCTCTGCTGGTTGGAGGAGGTGATGAGCAATGTGACAAAGGGTCCCCTAATGTTACACTTGCCATTTCTTGGTGGTGTGAATAAGGTAGACTGGCAACAGTAGCAGTAGGCACAGGCCACTGATCTGTGCTCCTGATGGTGGTGGTATTATTGCGGTGGTGACAATTCTGCCTTCTTCAGGATCATGTTCCACATGGACAATGCAGTGGGGACAAGTGGACTCCCAAGGTCAGGAGAATGGTGTGGGCTTCTTGACTGCTTATCTGGATGCTCTCAATTGCTTCCCCTACCACTCTTATAACACTAGTCCCACCGGCTGCTTCACCATCACTGTTACTACTACTGCTAACACCAACCACATAAATTTCAGCCCCTGAGTTTTCCTCCTCACAGTCACTGTTAATAGCAGGATATTGATTACCCCCTCCTTCACTCCTAATGCTAACAAGTTACTGGACCTTAGTAGTAGTACTAGCACTGGTGGTACTGCTTGGGGGTGGCAAGTGTGACTTAGGGCCCCCTGCTGTCACAATTGGTATTATCTTCCCCCACTCCTGAGTATTACAAGACACACTAGCAGCAGCTTCAGCACTGGTGGCAACAGGTTCAGCACTGGCAGCAGGAACAGCACTGGTGGCAGCAAGGGCAGTACTGGCACCAGGCACAGCACTGGTGGTGGCACTGGCAGCAAGGGCAGCACATCTGACAGTAGGCACAACACATCTTACAGCAGGCACAGCACATCTTACAGCAGGTGCAGCATGTCTTGCAACAGGCACAGGCAGCTGACCTGTCCTGCTCTCACAACTACTACCCTTTTGTTCCTCCCTTGACAGTAATTTTCCCAAAAACCCTAGGGGTGATTTAGGGGGAATGGCCAGCATTGCTTCTGTAGTGCTCAGGTCCTCCTCAGACTCAGACACAGTGAACACATAATGGTCCTTCTAATTCTTCCTTTTATTATTTTTAAACCTGCTCATAGTGATAGCAGTCACTATGTGCCCCTCCTGACACAATTTTGCTATAAATACACAGTGGAATAGCACAGCATGTCTACCTCACTCTGTAGCTGCTTGTATTATGTCTCACTTCCTGGAATACAACACGTTTTATAGAGAAAAGGTGGAAACCACGTAAATAATTGTGCGGAAACGTTCTAGTCATCTGAAAAAATGGTGAAAAATTTTGGCCAATGGATGAAAAATGTGAAGATTTTAATAGCAGGTTTTAAAGAGGATTTTCCTGAGAAAAAAATGGACAACATGTGGTTTTCATGGAATTTAGCACGGGAACATGGCCAGAGATTTCGCCCACCCCTAACACTGACCCCACATGGCAGTGTGGTGGAGGATAATTGCAACCATGGTATAAAATGGCAGCTGAGGAGATTCCATCCCACAAAATATGCTAAGCTAGTGGCAGGGAGGATTCATTATTATTATTAAAATTCCTGCAAGTTTTCATGTACCCTTAGCAGGGAGTGGAGAAGGGGAATAGTGACAGCAGCAGTGCTTGGTTTCTGATGGGGGATTTCACATTGGTGTTTGATGTGAGTGCACATGTGCCCATTGTTCTCAGTCCTTCACTTATTTACCACACACATTATGCACACTGCAGTTGCTGATGAGAGACACAGTTCCTGCTCTCAAGTGAAAGATTTGTATTCTAGTAACAACACACCCATGATGTTGGAGAAAGGGCAGGTGGAGAAGTTTTACTGGGCAACTTCTTCTTTTCTCCACATATACCAGAAGTGGTGGGGGCTAGTTATGGTGCAGCTACTGCCACAGGCACATCACTGGAGCTAGTCGTGGCAAGTGGAACATTCATCATCCATTACCCATGTTACTGTTGTTGCTGATCCCATTCCCTTTGAGCTGCCTAAACATGTTGCCATTTAAATAACTCAGCAGCAGCAAGAACAGCAGTCACAAATTCTGAAATTACACCAGGGAATTCGACAAAGGAAAGTGGCTACTGGCCAACACAACGTGAACTGCTGGTACTAGGACAGTAAGGCATTTTTTTCTCAGTCCTTGTTCTTTAAAAAAATAAATAAAACTGAAGCCTACAAAAAAATAAACAATTTTGGGGGCTTGTTTCTAACAAGCATAAGTCCTACAAATCAATTTTTCCTCAGGTCTTGTGATTAACACAAGTCTAATTAACCACAACTAATCAATGTTTCCTCTGGGCTTGGGCCTATAACAACAAGTCTATATCCTACAAATTGAACTCTACAAAATACTTTATCCCATCAAGTATCAGTCTGCCTAAGGTGCAGCTTACATCAGGGGGGTCCCTGTCTCTGTCACATTACATACCGATTTCTTATTGTATTTTATATATTTACATGTTTTATTAACTGTCCCCCCCCAATACCAGTCAACACTCCCCAAAACAAATTCCCCGTTCAACTGATTCTTTCCCCAGCACTGGCAACCTCTTCAGACCCCTTTTATACCATGTCTTATGGGGGTTTTCAATGGTACTTATCTTTTATTATCTGTCCCCCCCAATCCCAGTAAAAAAACCTCCCTACAAAACATTTCTTGTTCAAATGTTTCCCCACACTTCACCAACACAGGCACCCTTATACCCCTTTTATACTATGACTTTGGAAATTAAAATAACATTTGCTATGTATTGTTTGTAAATTCAGTGTTTCCATTGATTTCAATGGAATGAGCTAGGCAAAAAAGCAGAAAAATGGCACTTTTCATGGGAAATTATATGCCAAGCAGGAGATGCCATTAATTGAAATTTTGGTTTGAGGTGACATTTTTATCCCTATCCCTACTTGTTAGGCACAAGCCCTGAGGAAAAATTGATTTGTGGGACTTAGACTTGTTGTTAAAAGCCCAAGTCCTGAGGAAGCATTGATCTGTATGACTTGTTTGGCACAAACAACTCTGGAAAAAATATTGATTTGTAGGACTTAGTCTTGTTAGGCCCAAGCACTGCAGAAAAAAATGATTTATAGGAGTTAGATTTGTGTTAGGCCCAAGCCCTGGGGAAACATTGATTTGTATGACTTAGAAATTTTAGGCACAAGTCCTGAGAAAACATTAATGTGTAGGATTTTGGCTTGAAAGAGGAGCAAGTTCAGATAAATCAGTGATTTTTTTGCACTCAGGTTTTTTAGAGTCACAAGTCCTGAGGAATCATTAATGATTGTTTGGACTCATGCCTGCTAGAGTTACAAGCCCTTAAGAACCAGTGTTGATTTTTTCACTCAGGGTTGTTAGTCACAAGCCCCGAAGGATCAGTGATTTGTAGGACTTAGGCTTGTTAGAAACAAGTCACCAGAATTGTTTTTTGTAGGCCTCTGGTTTCTGTTTAAAGGTCAAGCCCTGAGAAAGAAAAATGCCCTACTGACCTAGTTTCAGCAGGAAACGTTATGGTTGCCTGATGATTAGGCAGTTCTAGGGAGTGGGATCAACAACAGTAGTGATATGGGCAATGATGATCATTGTTCCACTTGCTGCTACTAGCTCCAGTGATGCACCTGGGGCAGTAGCAGCACCACAACTAGCCAGCCCCTACTTCAGCTATATATATATATATATATATATATATATATATATATATATATATATATATATATATATATATATAAAAGTAGTTGGCCAATAATGCTTCTCCTCCTGCCCCTCCTCCACAATCATGGGTGTGTTGCTGGAATATAAATGTTTCCCTTGAGAGCAGGAATGAACTGTGCCTCTCATCAGCAACTTCAATGTGCACAATGTATATAGGAAAGAGGGGAACAATGGGCACATCTGTACTCACATCAAACAACTGGCACAACTGTAACCAAACTGTAACCAGTCACCATAACGATTAGGTCTGCAATGTTAAATTATCCCACCAGAAATCAAGTACTGCTGTGTCACTATGTCCATTGTCATCTCTGCTAAGGACACCTGAAAACTAGCAGACTTAATAATAATGTTAATCCTCCCTGCAAACAGATCAGTATATTCTGCAGGATGGAACCTCCTTAGATACCACTTGCACAGATTCTGACATCTACAGAATGGCTATCAGCTGGTGGGGGTAATAAAGATTAAGAATGAGAGAAAAATGGGACTTTCTGCTTGGTGAAAAATTTCCCACAAAAAGTGTCTTTTTCCCCCTTTTCCTGCCTTTTTTCACCTAGCTCATTGCATTGAAATCAATGGGTAGAACACTTTTTCTCCACTACACAAAAGTTTTCTACAGCCATATAAAAGGCTGTCAGGCTCTCACAGCATGCCATTCTGTGTTTGTGAGAGCAGAAAGCAGCATGTTCTTGAGCTAGAGAAGATAGGCAAATAAAGGGAAATTGAAGCTTAGTTTTAAGAAGTCATTTAGGTAGGACATTTGTTCTCTGTAGTAGGGGAGTCTGGGGGCGGCACAGTGGAGAGAAGAAGGGAGGAAGGAGGTTGACCCAAAATACCCCAAGATTTGGTGTGACTGACTGGCAAGACACAAGCAGCTGGGGTCCAAATTGCTTGCTGATTTTACTTTTATTGTGTCTGTGCTGGGGAAGTCTGGGGAAAGAAGCTGTTGATTTTGTTTTTTAGTTATATATTTTTTTTGGGTGGGGAATAACTGTGATAAGATATGGTGGACAACTTAAAAAAACAAGTAAATAAAAAATAAAATAAATATTTAAACAAATAAATATATTACACAGATGACTGGAGCTCTGTGACTGAGGAAGACTTGATAGACAGCAGACGTCATTGAGAATTTTGTTGAGGGCCAAGGCAAGACATCACACTCCATCAGTTGTGTACTGTAGAGAGTAAAAACACACATACAGTAGTTGAGTAATGTCTAGCAAATGCACAAGCAGGAGGGGGAAAGGTGGAGGAAGTGTAGGGACATGGGAATAAAGTTTTAGAGCAAAAACTGACTGCAGCAATGGTTGCTGCAGAATGTGCAGTAAATGATGATGATCCCTCTCCTCCCAGGGTGGATGCAGTTTGTCAAGGTCCCACCAATCACACCACACCATTCCCCCATCACCAATACCATACACATCTGCCACATTGTTGGTTGTACTTTATTTTTTTTAATCACTTGACATCATCATGAATATGTGCCAGGCACTCTGCATGCTAACACATTTTTCAATGTATATGTTGCTGTAGGACTTACAACTTTGACTTCCAGCTACTTATTTCTCCACTACAGTCCTCAGAAGAACTAATATTGTGCCGGGAAATTTTGCAAAAAAAAAAAAATGCGTTGGAATAGGAAAAAATGTGTTGGCATAGGAGACAAATGTGTTAGAATAGGAGAAAAAGTGTTGAATTGGCGAAAAATGTGTTAGAATATACAAAGAATATGTTAGCATATGAGAAAAAAATTGTTGGAATAGGTGAAAAGGAGGAAAATTTTGCACTGGAGGAAAAGAGAACTTTTTCGAAAAAAAAGAAAAATCTGCCATTTTTCCCAAACAGTCATGCGGGAAATGTTTCTTACTTTTCACCCACCCCTAGTAATGATGACAGAGATGGATTATGAGAAGGCACTGTTACAGCTTCCCGCACCCAGACCCTAGTGCCAGAAGGTTATGATGAGCCAGGTGTTTCACTTGCCATTGAACTTTCAGGCTCTGGCTGGGTTTTCCTGTTCTTTCTTCTCTTTGATTTCTGCCTTTCCTCTTGTTGCGTTTGGGGAGAGACAGGGTTGCAGCAATGGTGGCACCCAATTTCTTTTGCGGGGCTTTGGCTTTCACATGCTTCACATAAATGTCATGGTGTCTGTATTTAATTTGCATTATGAGGGAAGTTGTGCCAAGGTGCATTCCCTCCTTTCCCTTTTTCACAAATTGTGCACAGTGCCATCACTGATGACAGCTTGGTGCCTGCCTCAAGAGAAAGAGAGTCCCTCACCCAGGATATCAGGGAGATAGGAAAAAGGTTGAGTAGAATGGCCTCTTTCTTCTTCTCCTCCACAACCTCTTTCACTGGCTGGAGGATGATGTTTCTGCTGCTGCAGCTGCTGCTTCAGAATCTGCACTACAACTAGGACCAGGAGAGGTATTGCTGCTGACAAGTGGAACCTGTCCTAGTCCGTCATTACTGAGCCCCATTCCCATTTTGTCACTGGTGGTCTGTAGCGCACTAGCTTGCTCATCATCCATCATGCCCAAATCAGCAGCAACAGGAAACTCCACAAATTCAGCAATCTCACTGCAGCTAGTGGTGGTGATGATGCTCATCCCCATTTATATTGAGGTCTACCCTCCCTTTGGGCTAAAAAGTCCATTAATGTCTCTTCTACCCCAGCTGCTCCACCATCACCTTCATCACCTCCACCATCAGTCCCTTCTTGCCGCTTCTGCTCTATGAGAGTCTCGCTGGTTGCTGATGATGACAAATTGGACTTAGGGTCCCCTGCTGTCACACTTGCCATCATCTCCTGCTCCTACTCCTAATCAGAAGTCACATTAGCAGCATTAGCATCAGGCACAGGTAGCTAACCTGTGGTACTTGTGCTGCTATCCAGTTCTTTATGTGCCTTTCCTGGTTTGCTAATAATTTTTCCATAGATCCCTAGGTATGATGTTAGGGGACTGGGCATCATTGGGTCTGGGGAATCAGGACTTCCAGACCCTTATATGCTGGTAGTGGTCACCATATATACAGTAATGTTTAAAGGTTTTAGGCAGGTATGGAAAAATTATGTAAAGTAACAATGCTTTCAAAAACAATAGTTTATATTCATCAATTAACAAAATGCATACTGAGTGAACAGAAAAAGAATCTAAACCCTTTGCTTTCAAATCAGCATTAATTCTTCTAGGTACACTTGCACAAAGTCAAGTATTTTGTATGCATATAGTCAGGTATATGATTTAATAATTATACCAAATAGGTGCAAATGATCATCGGCAACGTTGAGGACCATAGACACAGTGGTCAGCCAAGGAAACTTAGTGCAGCAGATGAAAGACACATCATGCTTACTTCCCTTCTCAATCAGAAGATATCTAGCAGTGCCATCAGATCAGAATTGGAAGAAAAAAGTGGGATCCTGGTATACCCATCTACTGTCTGGAGAAGTCTGGGCAGAACTGGTCTTCATGAAAGACTTGCAGCCAAAATACTATACCTTCAAAGTGGAAGCAAAGCCAAGCAACTCATCCATGCATGAAAACGCATAATTATGGGAGATTTTAACTATCCAGGTATCAACTGGAAAAATGAGACCTGTCAGAGTGCTAAGGGAAGCAGGTTTGTGAGCATGCTTCAGGAAAGCTACATGTCACAAGTGGTGGAAGTGCCGACAAGAAATAACAGTATATTGAACCTAGTGATAATTAATAATACAGAAATGGTATACAATGTTAAGGTAAGTGAACATTTGGGAAATGGGGATCACAACATGGTTACATTTGAAATCAGTCTGGCAAAGCAAAACTGTATAGGTTCGACCAAAACTCTTAATTTTAAAAGAGCTAACTTCAGATTGTTAAGGGTTTCAATGCAACACATAGACTGGTATACATTATTTAAAGGCAAAAATTGTCAGAATTCAAATTTAGGTTGCAGAAATTTACCCAACAGTATATACCAATGGGGAACAAATGAAAAAGAAGTAAACCACAGCCAATGTGGTTAACTGCACATGTAAAGAAGGAAATGGCAAGGAAAAAAAAAAGCATTCAAACTATTTAAGTCTGAAGGAACTGAACATTATTTCTTAAAATACAGAGAGTGTAACAAAGATTGCAAAAGGGCAATTAGTGTAGCAAAAATAGATTATGAAACCCAAATTGCAAGGAAAAGCAAGAGTAATCCAAAAAAGTTTTTCAAATATATAAATAGCAAAAAACTTAAGAGGGAGTTCATTGGACCTTTCAAAAATGAGATGGGTGAGTTAATTAGTGAGGATAAGGAAAAGGCCTTTGCTTTAAACACTTTCTTTGCATCAGTATATACAAGAGAGCAAGGAATGGTAGAAGCTCCTCAACAAGTAACTAATAAAACAATACAATTATCAGATACTGGGTTAACTCAAGAAGATGTCATGGGAAGACTGAACAAAATTAAGACTGACAAAGCCCCGAGTCCTGATGGTATACATCCAAGAGTTCTTCAGGAACTCACTGCAGTATTAGCAAAACCCCTTGATAATGGCAAGGAAGTTAATGTAATATATCTAGACTTTGCAAAGGCATTTGATACAGTGCCACACAGAAGGCTGGGGTATAAAATAAGGAAATCAGGAGATAGGAGATAAGCTTTGGATACAAAACTGGTTGAAGGATAGGGAACACTGTGTGGTTGTAAATGGACAATTCTCCAATACAGTTAAGTGAAGAGTGGAGTACCTCAGGGCTCAGTATTAGGTCCACTACTTTTTAACATGTTTATAAATGACCTGGAAATAGATATAGAAAGCAAAATATCAATATTTGCAGATGACACTAAATTATGCAAGATAATTAATTCAGAACAGGATATTCTCTCTCTACAGGGGGATTTACAGACAATCAGATTGGGCAAGCAAATGGAATATGAAGTTTAATGTGGGGAAGTGTAAAGTCATGCATTTAGGAGGACATAATCCCAAGGCTACTTATGAACTTAATGGAATCATTTTAGGGGACTCATTGCTAGAGAAAGACCTGGGTATCATTATCAACTACAAACTTGGAAACAGTGACCATTGACAAACAGCAGTAGCAAAAGCAAACAAAATCCTGTCTTGCACAAAAAGAGGTATTGAAGCAAGAGTGGATAACATTACTTTGCCATTATACAAATCATTGGTAAGACGTCACCTTGAGTATGCAATGCAGTTTTGGGCACCAGTTCTGAAAAAGGATATACTAAAACTAAAGAGGGTACAGCGAAAAGCAACAAATTAATTTAGGGAATGGAGAACTTGACATATGAGGAACAACTAGACAAACTTGGTTTATTTACTTTACAGAAAAGATGACTAAGAGGAGACCTTATCACATTGTACAAGTATATGAGAGGTCAGTACAAGGATCTCTGCGGTGAGCTATTTATTCCAAGGCCTGATCAGGTGACCAGGGGACACCCCTTGAGATCAGAGGAAAGGAGGTTTAGACTTCAGCAGAGGAAGGGTTTTTTTACAATAAGGTCTGTTAAATTATGGAATTCATTGCCCAAGGAGGTGGTTATGGCAGATACAATGGATACATTTAAGAGAAGATTAGATACATTTCTTTCAAAGGGAACATACAGAGTTATACTGTTTTTTAGTAGGCAGATCAGGAAGGTCTGCTGATTTGGTAGCAGGAAAGCTATAAAATTCTCAGTCACTGGGGTATGAGGCAAAGGTTGAACTTGATGGACTTGTGTCTTT
This sequence comes from Rhinophrynus dorsalis, assembly GCA_037306005.1. NCBI lineage: Eukaryota > Metazoa > Chordata > Amphibia > Anura > Rhinophrynidae > Rhinophrynus > Rhinophrynus dorsalis. The sequence goes on along the minus strand of CM074718.1, from coordinate 194,638,991 downwards.
ATTCAACCTAATTTACTATGTTACTATGCTACTACTAATTAGTTAGAGCTTTGAATACTTTTTAATCATCACAGAGAGGTACAGGACTGAAGATCTGGCAAAATAACTCCTGGATCTATGTGTGCTCTTCCATAACAGACTAATTAGAGACCGATCTCTAAAGATGGGTGAACGTTTTTGCCTCAGAAATAGGAGAAAAATGGCATTTCCGCACAGAGGGAAATTTCCTATGAAAAGTGCCATTTTTCTGTTTTTTTCTTCTAACTCATTGCATTGAAATTAATGAAAGACTGAATTTACACCCACCACATAACAAATTTACTTTATTTCCAACAGGCATAGTATAAGAGGGTCTCAGGGTCCTTGTGTTGGTGGAGTCTGGTAATAGAATCAGTTGAGCAGGAATTGTTGTTGCTGGAATGGGGGCAATTAGTTAATAAAATAAAGAAATAAATATAATTTTAAAAATAAAACTGAAAATTGTATGTAATGTGACAGAGACAGGGACCCCCCATAAGCTGTGACTGTGGCAGACTGAGACTTGACAGAATAGAGTATTTTATAAAGGACCAAGGCAAGACATCACACAAAATCAGTTCTATGTTGTATTTTACAGTAAAAGCACACAGAGAGTAGTTGAGTAATGCCCAGCAAACACACAAGGGATAGGGGTAGGGTGGAAGGATTAGGGATGTGTGAGTAAAGTGGTAGCCCAGAAATTGTCTGCAGCCATGGTTGCTGCAGCATGTGTAACAAATTATGATGATCCCTAAAAAGAAATTTATTTGTAGGACTTAACCTTGTTAGGCATGAGCGCTGATGAAACATTAATTTGTAGGACTTACACTTTTTAGGCACAAACTCTGAGGAAACATTGATTTGTAGGACTTAAGCTTGTTAGAGGCCTAAGCCTTAAGAAACAATTGATTTCTAGGACTTAGACTTGTTATTGGAGACAGGTGATGGAGACTATGCCTGTGGTCTTGGAAGAGCCAGTTCCCTTTTCCCCTAAGGTGGGTACCGTATCCATATTCCCTGACTCTCTTAGTTTTGGACCCAGACACAAATTATTAGGAGAACTGCTAGTGATGGTGAGATAGGTGGTGGCTGCTGTATGGATGGCAACACCTCCATTGGAGTTTCAGGCAGGGGTTAATCTAGTTCACCATAGTCTCCCACAATACAAATATCTGTAACTTCCTAGGGGGACTCCGTGGAAATTCCATGCCATCTGGGATCCTTGGATTAAAGGGATAGTAATGTTTCATAATAAAAGCAGCTCTAACTACTCATCTTAGTATTTGGACTTTGGAGAGTGTTATTTCAATTCTGTCAGAGTTGTAGATGAAGAGTAATTCAATGACAAAGTATCCCTCTCCTACCCCTTTTACTGATGTAACACTGCTCAGCCAGAGCAGAAGGGAGGTGCCCAGGTAGATTGCAGAGAGGGACAATCTTCATTTAAGATAAGGGAAAAACCTGAAAAACTTGTCAAGGGGGCAGGGCTTTCATTGTTCTCATAGGAAGAAGATTGTCCCCTGCTGTTATCTGTCTGGTCTATGGACTGCATTCCACATCTGAGAAGAGATGGCTTACAAGAGGTAAAAGGGGCGGGAGGGGGAAACTTTGCTTGTGAACATCTCTGAAACCATAAAGGTTTGAGAGATAGGACTTACATCATTCTTCATGTTTTTTTAATGCCTACAAAATAAAATAAACATAAAACGAAGTATTACTATCCCTTTAAAGCTAATGACAGTACTGGTATGGTACTCCCGGGCATTCCGTGAGCCATCATTCAGAGAGTCATTAGTTTGTGATCCATTATTCCATGAGACATTATTTCATGGACCATCATTTCACAAGCCAATATTTCATGAGTTGCAGTTACTTCATACTAGTTAGCTCCTGAGACTGTTGTGAGCTGTTTAAGCAGCATTAATATGTGACCAGTTATGTGTATGGGAGGGGGAGATGCCTTGCAGGGTTGGTTAGCAATTGGGTTTTGATTTTGGGTTGTACTGGGTGAAAACTTTGAACAATGTGTGGAGGTTTCGGCAGGAATAGCTCTTATACATTGTAGCTCTTACTGCTTATCCTATATAATAATTCGCTAAATCGTGTGTAATGCCCGACATGTGTAGTAGACAAAGCTGCGCGTGTGGCAGTCATGCGCAGTAGAGACTGCCCGCGCAGCGGCTGATACAGAGCTGGGCGCTCCGAACTAGCGTCCATCTCGGTATCAGCCGTGGCGCGGGCAGTCTCCACTGCACGTGACTGCCCCGTGACAGGCTGCCAGAGGCACTGTGGCCCGTGTAATGGGCTGTTCAACTAGTTACATATATTTGATTATATTCTATATATGGTGCATTGATTATGTTATCAATACTGCTTCATCTCTGTACTATGTTTTCTGCTGACTCAATAAAAATATTTTAAAAAAGGACTTTTCACCCATCCCTACTCCTTCCTGAGTAAAAAAGATTTTCATTACAAATAAAAGGAAGGTATGTTTATCAATTTAACCCTTTGGATGCTAGGGATGTACTTAATGCATTACATTACAGCTATAGCTTCCAATAATTTAAAGATATCAATCTAAAAGTGAATCAATCACATCTGTGAATGCTGTGGGATAGTTAATGGATGTATATGTTGTAGCAAATTGGTATATCTAGCTAATTCTAGTTAGTAAACACATATGATTTTATTTGCAAGTGTTTTTCATATTGATAACTGCTTGCTGCATTTGCTGTATCTATTTGAAGCAGGAATGCATGACGTACATGGTCATTCAGTATGGAAAATCATAAACTCATTTCAAATATAGCCTAGAGTACTAATATTTCAAATTAATCCAGAGTAATTGCACAACTTCTGGACACAATTCTTTAGTTAATTACATTTGCTTATGACAGTAAACCTACTTGCATGCACACATCGAATGCACCAGTAGATCTTTTGTAAAACAAAGTGGAACAATCCTCGGGCAAACCAAATGCACTAAAGGAAGACAAATAAACATTTCCAGAATTTCCATTGATTTGCATGGGTCTTCAATGAATTATGAAGCAATGCGCTGGAGGCCTAACTAGTGCACTAGAGGTTAAAAACCTAATTTAAATCAATGGCATGTTTAATTTTTCCCCTCTGGTACATTTGGTTTGCCAGAGAATTCTGCACTTTGTTTTAAACATAAGGCCTAGTATGTGGACGGTAATGTATTTATTCATGCATGTATTTCTATCAAATATTTGAAGTCTGGGTACTTTTATGGTAAGAAAGTATCTACAAAAATGTTATTAAATCAGCATCCTATATAATAATTCGCTAATGTATGTTTGTCAGAAGCTGTCATGCTCAGTACAGATGGCTGAGCGTGCTGCAGTCATGCGCAATACAGACCACCTGTGCCGCGGCTGATAACGGAGCTGAGTGCTCCAAATTCAGAACGTAGTCCTCTCTGCGCACCTAGGTGTGCAAAGAGGACTACGGTTTGAATTCTGAGCGCCCCACTCCGTTATCAGCAGTGGCGCGGGCAGTCTGTACTGTGCATGACTGCACCGTGGCCTTTGCTGCTTGACACTGTGGCCCGTGTACACGGGCTGTTCAACTAGTTGACATATAAATGTATAAATGTAAATTTATAAACCTAATGATGAATAAACTAAAATACATACTATTATTATGCCAAACAAAAACAGCATTGTTTACAGAATACAAAATTGATGGTAGTAGTTTGTGTGGCAGTATGTATGAAAGCTACATTCATTCACCCCTTTATTAAGCTGTGCAGGATTTTATACATTATGTGTTTACCACATGCTGAAGAAGCTGTCTCTCTGTATGATTTGTTCTGCATTTCTGGAAAATTTGATCAATAATACACAAAGTGTTTTCCTGAACAAGGTCAACCTTATCTTAACCACTTCAGCTCTTAAGGGACCTGAATGATTTTTCACTATGATTAGAGCAGATAAATTAAATTTTTTCCCTAATGCAATTACTGATCTAGTAAGTCACAGTCTCTTATAGGAAATGTGTGACAAGAGATGTGATATTTTATAAATCATTTCAACCTTTTTATTAAAATGCATTACACCATAGCAATTAGAAAGCTACTAATAGGAAAGTAAGAATTTGTTTGTGTACATAAAAATGTTCAGTGAACTGTTTTTGTTCACTTCCCTTGTCTTGTGCCTAAGCATAAGCATGGAACCTTGGGCCAAGGAAAATGTGGGAATGCATGGGCATTTAGAGTCATAACATTGCACTGTTTCCTCTTCCACACCTTGTACTAATAGTGCCCTGAGCAAATCAAAGAATCATTTTTGTTGTCCTGCTATAGAGGTGATCTTAATATGTATTTGTACTAAGACATCTGTACATAAGCACAGGTGCAGGAACTAGTTTAGCTTATCTATATATAAGAGCAGCTCATGTGCTACACTGGCACAATTCCTGTGGTTTTTATGATCGTGAAGGCATGAACCTAATAGGCAGTATAAGTCTTTATCATGACTTGCATTAAATTGAAGACCTCTCTGGCATCCAAGATGTTAAAGGAACAGAAAAGAGCTCAAAGTGGCTGTTAAGTTAAGCTACAGTAACTGAATCAGACATTTGTATTCATCATAAATACCTGATTTAATATTTTACAGAGATATTATAGAATAATTTATATATTCTGAGTTTATACATAGATGGTGGTGTTGTAGTTAATTGTAATACCCACAACTAAAATAGATGTGCTCAAGTGCTGTTTTGCACCACAGGAACATATATCCCCATGTACTCTTTGTGCACCAGAGGGACAAATGCGCTCATGTACTCTTTGTGTATCTGAGGAACACATATGATCATGTACTCTTTGTGTATCTGAGGAACACATATGATCATGTACTCTTTGCTTACACCATGTGCCCCACATAAAGGACAATGCATAAATCCACCTGCTCATAATCTGCCTTTATGTGTTTTGCCCCTTCCGTAGTGATTTTGTATGATCACTTTACACACACTGTGCATGCAGTCTACCATTATTAACCCTTTGAGTGACAGAGGGGTATGCAACACATTGCAAAGCTATGCATTGCTTACCCTTTTGGCACTCAAAGAGTTAAGACTTAAATGTGAACAAGCCCTGAACACCATCCCCATAGCATACACAAGAAAAAGGAAAAAGTTTACTCCGATTTCATCTGTATCTTGTTAGTACATGATAAAAACACAAGGTGTAGAGGAACTGTACTCATGAAAAGCCTGTAAACACCCCCCCCACGCACCTCTTAGCACAAGAGGTGTAAAAAGGAGACTTCATAGTGTATTTACCTCAGTATATATGCATTTGGCGGGCATAGCACACAAAGACTCATTTTGGCACCTATTTTAGCAAATAATTGCATTCATAAATTTACCTACCTGCACCAATTCTGATGCAAATCATTTACACCATGAGGAAAAATTAAAACTTTCAAATGAGGCTTTTAACAGGAAAGGTCTCCAATACTTTGTTTAGCATTGACTTCCAAGGCATTCAAATCTTTGAAACCACCATTTTAACTATGGTGCAGTTGGGGTGCACCAAAATTACTCAAATTAAACTTTGTGCATCAGCTTCCCAGTTCTGCAATGTCTTACACAGCCCAACAACAGTATTCATCTACATGAAATGATTAATAGATTCTTTACCTACCTACCAAATATGGGCAAGTACTTGCCTCTCTAAATCCCGAAAAAACAAATATTGTAAGAAGTTCAATATTTGCAACCTCCAATACACTTTCATTCTAGTCACTTGAAGTACCACCAAAGTTATTTGCAATGACTTATAGCATGCATAGCAGGAGACATGATTTCCTAAAGACATACTGTATAGAAGATTTTGAAAAAAGAAAGAAGAAAGAAACATGTTTTCCAGTCATTTGAATCTGGTTTTCAGGTAATATGTACAATTAAATGAATGTAATAGTATGGACTATGATATATGTGCAACCACACATTTTTGTCTCTAAAAACGTACATGTTATACTGCTGTAGGTGTTATCTGAGACAGACACACACACACACAAACTCATGCTCACTCACAGACATTAACATATTTATTACTATTTTTTTTAATAGAATGTAGACATATACTTTGCTGTTGCCACACCAGATCAGGTTAAATTATGAAGCAGGACAATATCTGATACAGGTAAACTAAGCAGAGATGAACTATCTGTATTGCATTTGAAATGATTCTTTGGACATTTGACTCACCTTGTTTTTTTGTTATTGGTGTCACTTTTAAAGACATGTATAGTTTCTTAATTAGGAATACATATTACAAAGTGTTTTATGCAAATATAATAAACAATTCAGTACTTGAAGAAGGACAGACAAACAGCAGTATCAAAGAGAAATTGCTAGACAATCTGTCTTTATCAGATGAACATGAAAAAAAGGATCAATAAATGAGCGAAATAACCTGTGCAGAGATCTGCTGAATAAGTATTCTAGTGAGTAATTGCAAGATGGTTTGTAATTCTTCTTCATTAAGTTTCATGAAATTATCAGGAATTAGCTGGTAGGCATCTTAAAGAAAGCTAGCAATGAACAGCAAAAGCATTTCCATTATGCTATTAAACCTTTTTGCAAAATGTAATCATTCAGTGCAGATAACCTATATATATTTGCAATAAAAAACTGTGAAATGATGAATGCCACACATGAAGTAGCATTATTGTGCTTTTATAAAATCAGTTAATCGTTATTTATAATATCCATGTTTTTACTTTGCTTCAACATGTGTGATCTTTTTGGTAAACTATTTCTGCAACTGGTTCCACACTGTCACTGTTCACTAATAATAGTATCAACAACAAATGCATAATGTTTCAGAAAGAGTGACTTACCTGAAAATGCAATTGAGGACTTGATGCAATGCAGCCTCCCTTAAGTAAATGATGTTTTCCTGGATCTTGAGTTGTTAGTGTTTCCTGTCAGTCTTCACTATTGCTTTATTAGTGTCAAAGAGGTAAAACCACTGAAATCTTCCAGCCAAGCCCCTTTAATTTTGTACTCATGCAGAGAAACACATATCTAAGAACACTGCCTTGCTCCAAACATTCATCCAGCTGGATTGAATCACACTTCTGTTTAGTACACTGATAAAATGCACCTTTCTTCTTGGACACAAGGGTTTCAACAGGGAGCATTCAGGGAAAAGCAAAACAATGCTTTGTGAACTGTTTAATCTCACGAATACCAGCTGCTTACTGCTTCTCCCTTCCCTGTGTCTTCCATGAAGCTAAAGTCATTTTCCCTGCTGCTCTCTCTGTATTTCTCTCATCACCAGAACTAGAACAGCATCTTTGCAGTATTATGATTGGCAGAAGCAGCCAATTCCTTCAGCTGATCACCCTCAGGACTCTCAAGGACCAGGAGCTGTTAGTGATGTCATCCAGATAGTGGGATGTAACACATGGTTCCTTTCCAATAGAAGCTAATTCAGAGATCAGCTGTATTCCTCTCACACCACAATGATTTATTAGAGATTCCTGAAGGATTTGCAAAAATCTGTCACTGTACAGTTGGTGCACTTCTTTTTATGCACCAGCTGTGTTGTAGGCATGCAGAAGTGTAATATCACAAGCAGTTACTGACACCTCCAATCAATGGTGCCATAAAATGTCTGATGAAAAATCTGACAAGTTCCTCCACTTTTTTCTCTCTATTTAATCATGTCAGGCAAGAAAAACAATGTAAATTTTCAGAAGTGAGATGCAGTAATAATAAGGTCACAGGATTTAAATCAATGCAGGAACCTCTTACACTGATCAAAATGACAAAAAAAAGCATTTTTTTAGCACTTGTACAACCATTCAAATAATTTTAACCCGTGAACTGACATTATCTAGGAATATTTCAAAAAGATGAGTATAAACCCCCAATAATATATGGATTTAAAATTTTAAAATTAATATACTTTAATTGATTGGATACAAAATAATTCACAAATACATTTCAGTATTTTAGCAATATGTATACTATTGTTGTTGTTCGTCTTATTATTATTACTATTAACTGTTGCAGATTTTTATTGCAAATCACTTGAGGTTGATTTCATACAAATGTCAGTGATTTTACATAAAGATTTCCACTAAATGAAGATTACAGATGGACAAATAAGCAACTTCATAATCAAGTCATATATCAGTGTCACTCAAAAAGCTTCATAACATCGTAAAATATTGGTGCTATACAATGTTGTTGAAAAGAGACTGAATGAGAACTATAGCAACATGCCAGTTAAACAATATATATAGAGTGTGTGTCTGTTTTAAAGTCAGATTTAAGTCTCCATAATAGCATTAGACTGAGAGTTGAACAGAGGATGGACTGAGGACAGACCACAATCAACAAAATAACTACACTTCCTGGATTCAGACCAAAAAAATGTTTATCTTCACCAAACACTGACATTTGCATCTTCTATCAAAATTGCTAAGCACCTGATGTAAGAAACCAGGATTATCAGGACAATCTGCTCAGTTAACCTCTAAACCACTGATGGAAAAAGAGTCTGCTTTCTTCTGCAACCCCTATTAACCCCTTCAGTGCCAGAGGCTTGGGCCATTTCCTGTACCCTGCAGGCCAGACACTTTTTCAGCATTTTTGCTATCCTTCCTTTTAAGCTTGATTTACTCTGGAAATTTCTAGTTACATATGGAAAACTATATATTGTTTTTTTCAGAACGAATTGAGCTTTCTCGTGGTACCTTACATGAAAAGAATTTTACATTGTGCAAAAAGCTATGATGTCATAATGACAAAAAAAGTGAAAATTTACTAATTTTGCTAAAATTACAAAATACAAAATTTGTATAGTTTTGCATAAGTCCATGGTTAACGTAGAGCCCTAATCACCAGCAGGGCCAAATGACATTTTCAACTTTATAAACTAATATGCGCATTCTAGGGTTTTTGCTATCCTAAAACAGTGGAACGACTATATAAAACTATATATTTCTGAAAAGTAGACAACCTGCCGCATCTAATGAGGGGTAATTTGCCTTCTTACCCCAAGCCTGTTGTGCCCAAATGCTTCCAGAAGGTGGCACTATAGGGAAAAATGGCATTTTCTGCCCCTTGAATTGTACTGAAATCTGTGAAAACCATGAAATTTCCAACTGTATTCATTAGCTAGCGCTCTTAGGAAAAAAATGACATCTTATTGGTATGAGTTCACCTACCTTAGGGGGCACTACAAGTACAAAACTACACCTATTACAACCATATTATTTTGGAAAGAAGACAACCTGCCGCATCTAATGAGGGGTCAATTGCCTTCTTACCACATGCCTGTTGTGACTAAATGCTTCCAGAAGGTGGAACTATTGGAAAAATAAATTGCATTTTCTGCCCTTTCAATTGTACTGAAATCTGTGAAAAACATGGAATTTTCAACTGTATTCATTAGCTAGTGCTCTTAGGATAAAAATGACACCTCATTGGTATGAGTTGACCTACCTTAGGGGGTGCTAGAAGTAGAAACCTACACCTACTACAACCTCTGATTTTCTAACATTTTCTCAAACCTGACTTGCCTGTACGAAAATGACTATAACACTTTCAGAAGTGAAGAATAGGTAGATAAACCATACAATTTTGGAAAGAAGATAACCTGCCAAATTGAATGAGGGGTCACTTGCCTTTTTACCCCAGCCTGAATTTAGTGCATACTGGTACTTTGAGTCTACCAGTAGGCAGTGGAAACAGGCTGGGGGTGAGGCTGGGGAATGGGACTGCCAGTTGGCTGTGGAACCAGGCAGGGGGATACGGTACATGAGGGGAGGATTGGAGACATTTTATGTGCATGCCACAGGGGTGTAGTGCATTGGCAATGCGTTGGACCCCCTGTTGCACACAAAGAGTTTTTTTTAATTATTATTATTATTTTGTATTCATACCTCGTTGGGGAGGTGGTATCAGGAACACTCCTGGTGTCCCGCATCAAGGTCTAAAAACAGAATAATGAAAAAAAAGTGTGTGTGTCAGAGGGGGTCCAATGCAATGCAAAGCACTGCGTTGGACCCCCCCCCCCCCGGGGCACATGCATTTTTTGGGGTTTTCCCTCCAATATTTTTGTGTAGACCTCGTTGGGGGCATCAGAACCCATACAATGAGGTCTGAATAAAAAATATAAGGGGGAAAAAAAATAATCCTTTGTGTGCCACATTGAGCCCCCCCAATGAGGTCTTAGTAAAAAAATATGTATATGTCCACAAAAGAAGTGACCCTGTGAGTGCCACATGGGTCTCCAGCGCATTGCAAAGCAATGCATTGGATCCTTGTGGCACTCAGAGGGTTAATTTTTTTATCATTAGTTTGTAATCAGAGCTTGTTGGGGGCCATCAGAACCATTCCTGATGGACCCCCCAACAATCTCTAATTACAAAGTAATGATAAAAGCCCTGTGTGTGCGTGCCACAGGAGGGGGGCTGCATTGGACCCCACCGTGGCACTCACGGGGTTAATTATAAATGTATTTTTATTATATGCCTTATTGAGGGGTATCAGGACCCCTACTGATCCCCCCAATGAGATCTTAGGAAAAAAAAATAAGTGTCCCTGTGAGTGCCACAGGGGTCTCCAGCACATTGCAAAGCAATGCAGTGGACCCTTGTGGCACTCAGAGGGTTAAAAAGAATTGTATCATTACTTTCTTATCAGAGCTTATTGGGGGGGGGGCATCAGGACCACTCTTAATGACCCCCCAACAATCTCTGATCACAAACTAATGATAAAAGTTCTGTGTGTGCCACAGGAGGGGGGGGCTGCATTGGACAACCCCCCAGTGGCACACACAGAGTTACTTTTCCACTTTCATTTATTTCATTTATTTTTTTCATTATTATTATATTTTTCAGACCTCATGGGGGACATCAGGACCCCTTCTGGTATCCCCTCAGTTATTGATCTCCCAGCCGATCGGCTGGGAGATCAATATGGCGACGGCAGGCGAACAAAAGCTCTTCTGCCCTTCTCTCCTATCACCAGTAGGAGTGAATGGGACCGGGGAAACTTTCCTAACGTCATTGGATGTGTAGGAGAGAGGGGAAAGGAGATGCTTCATTTCTCCTTTGTGCTTATTGATCTCCCTGCAGCTGGGAGATCAATAACTGGGGAGGCATGAGGATCACTCCAAAAGTGCCAGGCTGCATTTCACCAGTTATACCAGTTATACCAGCTTATGTAGTGATCACAGCTGTGTCCACTCGTACATTGTACCCACTTGGAACTCTAGGGGTTAATCATTACAACATCCACCTCTACTAATATCAATGGATTTTATACTTTGACCCTGCATTGACTCCTGCCTTTACCAAATACTTGGCAGTTCTGCAACTGACTCTCTTCACCCTTTTTGGAACCTGCACCCTCTGCACCTTAGATTGACCCTTGATTAGCCAAGGCTGTTGCACTTAGTCTCTTGTCCTATTCATTAAACCCTCTATGTCCAATCTGGCTCTTTGCTTTTTCATAATCATACTCACCTGCATAAGACTCTCCTCCTCCTGTATCCACATTAATTATCACTCCATTCACATTGCACCCTCACTTCTGCCCTCACAATTTCTCTACTCCCATGAACTTTTCTCATTCCTCCACTCCCTATTGCACTTATCTCCTTCTACCCCTGCTCACTCCAACTTCTGTTTGCTGCAGGTGACATGTCACCTAATCCAAGCCCCCCTATATTCCCTCTTGTACCAAATCTAGGGATGCATGAAAGTTGCCACTGTTTTCCCGTGAGAAATTCTGTGAAAACCACGTTATTGTCCACTTTTTTGCGGGAAATTCCACTTTTCAAACAGCGAGTAAAATTTTGTGGTTTTTGCCCATTGGTCAATTTTTTAGTGGCTAGAAAGTTTCAGCCCATTGATTTACGTTGTTTTCACTTTTTCACTATAAAAACATGATGTATTTGCGGAAGTCAGACACAATAGAAGCAGCTACAGAGCTAGGTAGACATGGTGTTCTGCTGCTATTTATTGTGAAAATTGAAGCAGGAGAGGCTCATAGTGACTGCTATCACTAAGAGCAGCAATAGGAGGAACTAGAAGGAAAGGCTAGGTGAAAAATAATCAATGGAGGAGCTGGAAGGACCCTTATGTGTCCACTGAGTCTGAGGAGGAGGAGGAAGTGACTAGCAGTACTGAACCAATGCTGTCCAGTCCCCCTAAATCAGTCCAAGGGATCTTGGGGAATTTAATGGCAAGAGAGGAAGAAAAGGTCAGCTGCCTGTGCCTGCTAGATGTGCTGCCTCTGCTGCCTCTATTGCTGTCCCTGCTGCCACAAGTGCTATGCCTTCTGTCACATGTGCAGTAACTGCAGCTACCATTGTTGTACCTGCCTCCAGATGTGCTGCACCTGCTGCCACTAGTGCTGTACCTGCAACCACCATTGCTGTACCTGCTGCTAGACATGCTGCCCCTGCTGCCACTATGCTGTACCTGCTGCCAGACGTGCTGCCCCTGTTACCACCAGTACTGTGCCTGCTGTCAGATGTGCTGCCCCTGTTGCCACCAGTGCTGAACCTGCTGCTAGTGTGCCTTGTAGTACTCAGGAGGGGCGGGAAGGAGAAAATTATACCAAGTGTGACACCAAGGAACCCTAAGCCACACTTGCCATCCCCAAGCAGTCCCGTCAGTGCTAGTACTACTACTAAGGTCCAGCAGCTTGTTAAAGTTAGGAGTGTAGGAGGGGGTAATCAACAACAATATACTTATATTACTAATGACTGTGAGACTGGGGAGGAAGACTCTGCAGCTGAACTTGATGTGGTTGGTGTTAGTAGTAGTACAGTAATGGTGAAGCAGCCGTAGTGTTAGGGGAAACATTGGAGAGTATGCAGACTAGCAGTCAAGGGAGCCCATACCATTCCTCTGACCCTGGGAGTACTCCCTTTCCCTTCACTAAAGTGTCCAAATGGAACAGGATCCTGAAGACTAAGAGGCCAGAACTGTTGTTGGGGAGAGCAGGCACACAATTAATACCACCAGCAGCAGGAGCACAGATCAGCTGCCTGCCCCTGCTGCTAGTGCTGCCACTGCCAGTCTGCCTTCTTCATGTCACCAAGAAATGACAAGTGTGAAATTAGGGGACCCTCTGTCACATTGCTTGTCACCTCCTCCAAGAAGCAGTGATATGTCTGTAATAGAGCAGTAGCACATAGGGACTAGTGGTGGTGATGATGATGATGGAGAAGCTGGGATGGAGGAGACATTGATAGACATTTTAGCAGAAACAGAGAAGGAATGGGAGACAGGGATGAGGATGGAAATCACCACCACTATCAGTGACCTTTTGGAATTAGAGGAATTTGCAACTGCTCTCTGATGCTGAGATGCAAGGGCAGCAGGATGATGAGGAGCAGGCTAGAATGCCGCAGACCACCGTGTACACAGTGGGAATGGGGTCATCTAGTGAGGTGGGACTAGGACATGTTCCATTTGCCAGTGCCAGCAATACTCCTGGTCCTAGTTGCAGTGCTGAATCTGAGGCAGTAGCAGCAACAGCAGCAACATTATCCTCTGCCACAGAAAGTGAAAGGGAATGTGGAGGACAACAAGAAATATGCCATTCTTCTCCACCTTCCCCCGCCCCCTTGAAATCATGGATGTGGGACTATTTTTATTTTGGGGCAGGCACAGTGCAGTCATGAGCAACAGCACTGTGCACAATTTTTTGACAAGTCAGTGAGAAGAGGAAAGGAGGGAACATACCTTAGCAAAAGCTCCCTGATATCACACTTGAAACACAGACAGCATGACACTTACTTCAAACATGTTAAAGCCAAACATCCACCACAGAAATCAAGCACTGCTGTTGCTGTACCCCCTGACTCTCCAGAAAGGCAACAAGAGGTGAGGTGGAGATCAAAGAGGAGGAAGAATAGAGCCACCCAGGCAGAGACTGGAAGTTCCATGACGAGTGAAAGAAATAGCTCGCCATCACCTTTTAGGGTAACTTCAACATCTGCCAATCCACCTCATTCATCGTTACCTCCCCCGACAAATGATAACCACTCTGCTGATGTTAGGATGTGGCAGTTCGTCTCTACCCACTGCACACTGTGTGGTGCACTGACCACACATGCCTGTGTGGTGTAGGAGAATCACAAGTAGTGCATCAAGCGGCATCTGAGGAGATTCCATCTTGCAGAATATGCTAAGATACTGGAAGGGAGGGTTCATCATTACTATTAAACTGTCAGCAAGTTGTCATGTGTCCTTAGTGGGGTCTGGACAAGGGGTATAGTGGCAACGGCAGTACTTGGTTTTGGGTGTCATGGTGTTTGGATACAGTTGTGCCCCCAGATGTTATTTACCACACACACTTTGCACATTGCAGTTGCTGATGAGAGCCACAGTTCCTGCTCTCAAGGGGAAAAAAAAATATTCTAATAACAACACACCCATGATTTTGAAGGAGGGGCAGGTGGAGAAGATTTAATGGCCAACTTCTTCTTTTCTCCACATAGACTGGGGGCTACTTATTGTGCTCCTACTGCCTCAGGCATATCACTGGAGTGAGTTGTGGCAAGTGGAACCTTCATCATCCATCACCCATGTTACTACTATTGTTGATCCCATTCCCTTTCAGCTGCCTAATCATCCTTCTGCTTAAACAACTCAGCAGCAGCAGCAGCAGTAAGAACAGAAGTTGCAAATTCCACAATTATGGACTCAGGAGGACATTTGACAATGGCACTAGACCAGAAGGGCATTTTTATTTTTCTCAGGGCTTGTGCTTTGAAATAAAAAATAAATGGGGGGCGGAGCCAACCTGATACAAGATGGACGCTTAAGACATTTGCTCCGTGCAGCTGGGGACCAAAATAGACAATTGTGACCTGATAAACCCGCAGTGTACAAACTTTGGCGACACATCATCTTTGCTAATGCCTCTGGGGTATCGGAAAGCAAAAAAATCCAGCAAGGAGATTAAAATAACGGATTATTTACCAGTACGCCACAGCTCAGGTTGGGTGCTGCATGGCTATGAGGCGCGAGAACGCGAGGAGACCTCAAAACATCCTCCGCGCTCACAAGCAGAAAGCGGAGCCTTGTCCCTATCTATATTAACGGAGGGATCGCAACTCGGAGTAGAGATGGCACAACCCAAGGAGACACGGTATCTGAAAAAAGAAGACTTGGCCGACTTTCCAACGAAGGATGACCTTAAAGAGATGGTGGCGGAGATTAAAACAACAGTCAAAGACGAGATATCGGGTCTCTGTAAAGATATTACCTCACTAGGTCAAAGAGTAGATCTATTGGAGCGGGACTGGGAAACAGTCTACCAGGAACACCACAACTTGGAGCAATTGTTGGTGCAACAAGATGACACCATAAATCTACTTACCGCAAAACTTGATGACGGACAACAGAGCACGCAGAAACAATCTGCGCTTCAGGGGGATTCCAGAATCTGTTGGACCAGGCGACCTCGAAAGATCTCTCCATCAGATCTTCACTGAAGTCTTAGGCCTACCAGCGGACCCCCCAATGCCGTTGGAAAGAGTGCACAGAGCCCTGCGTCCCAGGAAATCTCAAAATGATCCTCCCAGGGATGTCATTTGCAGATTCCTCAACTTCAAGGACCGTGAGTCAGTTTATAAAAAAGGCAGAGACATGGGGGAACTTAATTTTCTGGGAACTACTGTAGTTCTGTATCAGGATGTTTCGGTTCTCACACTACAACAACGGAGGGCTTTAAAGCCACTTACGGATCATCTACGAGACCATGCCATACGGTATAGATGGGGATACCCATTTGCGCTGATAGTTCTACACAAGGGGACTCAGCTTACAATCCGCACACCGGATGCTATTCCTACCTTTTGCATGGAGTTGGGAATTCCACCTCCTCGGTTACTAGATCCAGATCCTGCACAAGACAAGGGACAACAAGCTCTCAGGCGCCCCAAGGAGACTGAGTTTTCTAGATGGTGGGAGGTTGTCGAACCAAAGAAGAAGAGACTGAGGGAGCTGGATGTCCAACAGAACCCACAGGATTGTGACCTAACCATTGTAACTATGTTATCTCATGCAGTATTGGGGCAGTTGACCACTACATAATAGGACTGGTAAAAATGTATCTGTAAAAAGTATTCTTGGGACTAAGATATAAGAAACATTTATGGAGGTTATTGATACCCCGTATAGAGGGATAACTGTTAATAACTGTTAATAATGTTGCTTCTGTTAACACAGTTTATATAATGTAATACATAGGGAATAAGATGGCACTCTGTTATGGATGGGATCCTGTGAGGCCCATGTTTGGGGGATGGTCCATAGGGGTGTTATATTGTCAGACATAGGCCGGATATTCCGCAGGCCCTTAGATAGACGAAGCCATAGTCCCTCATTGGACTCCAACGAAACTCACTGGGGAGTCTGAGACCTCATTCACACACTTTTATGGTCACATAATTTATAGTCTTGCCAGAATTTTATAGTTAGTCCTCTGGCAAACGACTAACAGACTTCGCTTATATGACAGAAAGACTCTTATGATATTTTCCTAGGGGATGTGCTGTGTCGAATGCTCACTGATCTGTTCAGTGGCATGTTTGTATGCTGCTTTTCATGGAACGGGGATCTGCTGATACTGTGCCACTTAGGGGTACTCCGCAGGTTCTTTCCATAGGTCGGGGAGCACTTCAATACAGGACTAGGAGAAGGGGGGGTGATGCATGGTTAACATCAGGGAATAACACTTTGAATAGTGCTTTCTAACAGTAGTAGATGTTTCGAATTGAGAGTTCTGTACTTGAATATGGGCTCTGGGTTATACTGTACATGGGGATTGGGGGATGTTCTTTACTCTTTAGCAGTTCATGATTTTAAGTCAGATAATATTTCATTGTTTGGAGAATTGGAGAACGCTTCCCTGAGTTGGCCTCCATCCTCCAACCCTATACCCTCTTGTGTGTTTGTGACAAAAAGTTGATCTGTACCATGGTGGGGGACTCATATGGATGCGGGGGTGGCATGTGGCATAATAACATTAAAATCCTTTGCTGAAAGGCTCAAGTGAATCTGATTCCATGGTTCTCTAGCGTTCGTGTGTCCCTCCCACCATCATCAATGCTTACTATGATATGCTTCATATGTGAGTACACGGAATGTACTAATTTTCTTGTTTTCAGGTATACTGTGTTACCAGCATCTAAACTGGTCTCTGGCCGCATGGACCTGATCGTCCATCCGAGAGTATCCTCCTTTCGGTGGAACGATTTGTTCCATACGTACATTTTGACACTCATTGCCCTTATTCAGGGGTAGAGACTGTCAGACGTTACTCTCTTTCTCTAATGCTGGACTTCTTTAGTTTAGCATTTCTGTCTCTTTCTCTTCTTTACTTCTTTTCTCCTTTTTTCCTAGGTGGGAATGGGGTCCGGGGGGGGCCAGGTTGTGGCCGGTCTAGATATGGCAGTTTAATAGTTTTACAGCATGACATCAACTGGAGATATGACCCGGGTTAGAATTCTCTCTCAGAACGCGAGGGGGCTTAATGTTCCGGAGAAGAGATCAATGGCCCTTAGGGATTTTCATAGACAGAGAGCAGACATTGTAATGATACAGGAAACTCACTTTCCACGTAACCATATCCCCACTCTCAAATCTAAATATTATCCATTGGGCTGGCATGCGACATGCAGCACGAATAAAAAACACAGAGGAGTATCCATAATATTTCATAAAAATATCTCTTGGTTACATGTAGACACTTTGTCGGACCCGGAAGGCAGATTTTTATTTCTGAAGGGCCTGTTGTTTGGTGTCCCGTTCACTTTCGCCAACCTATATGCCCCAAACACAAGACAGGCCTCGTTTTTGTCTAGGGTCTTCCGTAAACTAGATGACTTTAAGCAAGGGCGACTTATTCTAGGCGGGGAATTTAATTTCCCGTTAGACCCTACACTAGATTGTTCAACAGACGTCTCATCTGTCCCTCAATCCACAATGGACAGGTGTAAGCAATTACTTCACGACTTACATTTATTTGATACGTGGCGTCTTTTGTATCCGACTGCTCGGGAGTATTCTTATTATTCCCCCAGTCATGGGAGGTACTCACGAATAGATCTTTTATTTATGGAACAGCATACCATTCACAACCTTGAGGAAGCCTCCGTAGGCCAGATCACTTGGTCTGACCACTCTCAAGTTGGTGTAAACTTTGCAGTAGCGCCTGGAAGTCGCGGCCCCTCAGCCTGGAGACTCAATGACTTATTGCTCAAGGGACAACAGAATATTGAGAAGCTATCAGGTATAATAACTGAATATTTTGACGTCAATGAGGAATCGGTGGAATCGAAAGTTTCTCTTTGGGAAGCACATAAATGCGTATTGAGAGGTATCTTCATCGAGATGGGAGCACGAAGGAAGAAGGCTCACTCTGCACATCTCAATGCTTTATTATCCAAGCTTTCTACTCTTACCGTTCGCCACCAAAGCACCTTAGCCCCAGAGGACTACAGACTAATTCAAGCTACGAGACTTGAAATCTCAAATCATTATGCAGCAGCTTCTCTTAAGTCCTTCCAGTGGAACAAATACGCCCACTATATGCAAGGGAATAAGTGTAGTAGACTCCTAGCTAGGATTGATAAAATAAAATGCAGGGACAATTATGTGACTCATGTGAAGGACAGCTCTGGTTCCTCCTGCTATTCCTTTCCAGACATATCGCGAGCTTTTGTTAAATATTTTCAGGACCTTTATAATTTGGCTGAACAGACTCCTACAATGGACATAGACTCTAAACGCTTGCGAATTAGAGATTTTTTACAACAAACAGGTATGAAGCAAATCCCAGATTCTACTTTAGCTTTATTAGAAGCTCCCATGATGGAGCAGGAACTTTTGGGTGTCATTCGCAAATCTCCATTGGGCAAAAGTCCCGGTCCAGATGGTTTCCCCATAATATACTATAAATCCTTTGCTGAGCTCTTAGTACCTCATATGTTAAACTCCTTTAATGAAATTCTTAAGGGGAGCTTCTTTGTACCCACAGCCTTGGAGGCACATGTAACCCTCATCCCCAAACCAGGAAAAGATCCGACGGCCTGTTCTAACTATCGTCCAATATCTCTGTTGAATATTGATTAGTGATGATCGAGCACCCCGATGCTCGGGTGTTCGGGTGCTCTGGCCGAGCGCCCCCGGAGGCTCGAGTGCTCGGCCGAGCACCCGAGCCCCATTGAAGTCAATGGGAGGACTCGAGCATTACACCAGGCACCCCCTGCTCTGATGAGGGGAGGGTGCCTGGTTCATAGGAAAAGGTCAGAAAATGATGGAAACACCACAGAAATGGTTCAGGGACAGCATAGGGAGGATGTCTGGATGCATCTTGGACTCCAACGTCGCTGCTGGGAACGATGTTTCGCCCGTAGTACGCCATTTTTACAGACTGACCGTAAAACACACAAAAAGGAAGATAAAAACGATTTTAGGCGAAAAATTGTTACCAAACAGTATTTGCTGTATATTTACTTGTATATCATCTGCAAATTCTGCAAAAAATGTCATCGATTTTTCGGAACTGGGGCCATGATTAAGAGGGAAACGTGCGCAGCGTAAAGCAGGTGTTCAACATGGTTATGGCCCGGGTAAGGTACAGCATTCAGGAACGGAGGCCGCAGCTACCACAGGTTTTACAACATGTCCGTTTGCCCTTGTTAAGTCCAAAATTTATAGTCGGAACAGTGGGGTCTGATCCATTGAGTAAAAGTGACGAAGTGACTTAGTGGATGAAGCCAAGAACTACCTTCTGCTCTGTCGAACACCCCAGCCCTATTTAATTCAATGGGAGGACCTGAGGCACTCCGATACAACCTGTATATCACAAAATGGAGGGCCTCATTCACATTGTGGTACAATAGTTCAGGTAGTGGTCCAACACTCATAAAGCCTATGCACTAAGTGATAGGGCTGCCAAAAATTAGACTGAAATGTCACTCCAATACACCCTTTATTACACATAAAGGAGGGCATCATACACACCCTTGAAAAATTAGGATTAATGGCCTGCTGGTGACCCTCTAAAACATTAGGGGCGAGGGCATGCGCTAAGCTGACCATCTAAAACATTAGGAATGAGGGTCTGCTGCTGAGCCGACCATCTAAAACATTATGGGTGAGGGTCTGCTGCGGAGCTGACCATCCTAAACATTATATGCAAAGGCCCGCTAGTGAGCTGACGCTATAAAACATTATATGAGAGGGCCCGCTAGAGAGCTGACCCAATAAAACATTATATGAGAAGGCCCGCTGGTGAGCTGACCTATACAAAAATTGTCAAACAGGGCCCGCTGGTGAGCTGGCCCTATATAAAAATTATATCACAGGGCCCGCTGGTGAGCTGGCCCTATATAAAAATTATATCACAGGGCATATGGAAGAGGAGGAGGAGAATGAGAAGATTAAGAGTCAACCATATACCCGTTTTTTGGGTGGAAGGGGTGAATGGGAATACAGAGTATTCCCATCATTGTAAATAACATATCTAAAGTGACTTTATGTTCACCCGGGGCTTTCCTCCAGTGGAGTGGAGAAGTCAGGGGAAATCCAGGCCTTGTTCATTTTTATAAGTGTCAACCTATCAGCATTTTCGGTGGAAAGGCGGATACGCTTATCTGTTATGATGCCACCAGCAGCACTAAATACCCGCTCAGACAGAACGCTGGCGGCAGGGCAGGCCAGCACCTCCAAGGCGTAGAGTGCCAGTTCATACCACGTGTCCAGCTTGGACACCCAGTAGTTGTAAGGCACAGAGGGATCAGTGAGGACGCTGACACGGTCTGCTACGTACTCCTTCACCATCTTCCAAAACTTTTCCCTCCTTGTGACACTAGGCCGCGCATCAGGGTGAGGGTGCTGGCGGGGTGTCATGAAGGTGTCCCACGCCTTGGAGAGTGTTGCCCTGCCTTTGTCGGAACTGCTGTGTGCTCCCCTTTTCTCCCCTTCTCGGTTGGCCAAGGTAGCACGTACTCTGCCGCCAGCGTTGTCAGATGGAAAATTTTGGAGCAATTTTTCGACAAGAACCTTCTGGTATTGCACCATTTTGCTTGTCCTCTCCACCGGAGGAATGAGAGATGAGAAATTCTCTTTGTAGCGGGGGTCCAGAAGGGTGAACACCCAGTAATCCGTGTTGTCTAAAATGCGTATAACGTGTGGGTCACGGGAAAGGCAGCCTAACATAAAGTCAGCCATGTGTGCCAGAGTACCAACAGGCAAGATTTCGCTGTCCTCACCAGGAGGATGACTCTCAATCTCCTCATCCTCTTCCTCCTCTTCTGCCCACCCACGCTGAAGAGATGGAACTAAAGTTCCATGGCTACCCTCTGTAGCGGAGGCAACCGTGTCTTCCTCCTCCTCCTCCTCCAATTGTCGCTGAGAAGACGAAGTGAGGGTGCTCTGGCTATCACCTTGTGTAAGCTCTTCCTCCCCCATTTCCACCTCTTCCACATGCAAAGCGTCGGTTTTAATTGTGAGCAGCGAGCGTTTCAGTAGACACAGAAGTGGGATGGTTACACTGATAATAGCGTTATCGCCGCTCACCATCTGTGTCGATTCCTCAAAATTGCGTAAAACCTCACAGAGGTCTGACATCCATTCCCACTCCTCACTTCTGATTAGAGGAAGTTGAACGGAGAGGCGACGACCGTGTAACAGCTGGTACTCCACTACTGCCCTCTGCTGCTCACAAAGCCGGTCCAACATGTGGAAGGTGGAGTTCCAGCACGTGCTCATATCACACAGCAGCCGGTGAGCTGGCAATTGTAAGCGCTGCTGCAGCGTCAACAGGCCGGCTGAAGCTGTAGATGACTTACGGAAATGTGCACACACGCGGCGCACCTTCGTCAAGATATCATGCAAATTGGGGTAGGTTTTTAGAAATCGCTGAACCACTAAATTAAATACATGCGCTAGGCATGGTACGTGTGTGAGCTTGCCGAGCTCCAAAGCCGCCACCAAGTTACGCCCATTATCACACACAACCATGCCTGGTTGCAGGTTGAGTGGCGAGAGCCACTGCTCGGTCTGGTGACTAATCCCCTGCAACAGCTCTGAGGCCGTGTGCTGTTTGTCCCCAAGGCAGATCAGCTTCAGCACGGCCTGTTGATGCTTCCCCACTGCAGTGCTAAACTGCTTCCAGCTACCGGCTGATGGGTGAGTGGCGCTGCGCGCAGAGAATTCGGAGGTGGAAACGGAGGAGGAGGAGGAGGAGCCAATAACGTAGGTGCTGGCGGAAACCCTGATGGAGGTAGGGCCTGCAATCCTCGGCATGGGTAGCACCTGTGCCATCCCAGGGTCCGAGTCGCTCCCAGCCTCCACGACATTCACCCAGTGTGTCGTCAGGGAAATGTAGCGTCCCTGGCCACAAGCACTTGTCCATGTGTCAGTCGTTAAGTAGACCTTCCCAGTAACTGCGTTGGTCAGGGCACGGGTGATGTTAAGGGAAACATGGTGGTGTAAGGCGGGGACGGCACACTGGGAAAAGTAGTGGCAGCTGGGGACTGCGTACCGAGGGACAGCTGCTGCCATCAGGCTGCGGAAGGACTCAGTGTCCACAAGCCTAAATGGCAGCATTTTGATGGCCAGTAATTTGGAAAGGTGTGAGGTTAGTGCTATGGCCTGTGGGTGGGTGGCTGGGTATTTTCGGTTGCGCTCAAATGCCTGGGGTAACTACATTTGGACGCTGCGCTGGGACAG
This sequence comes from Rhinophrynus dorsalis, assembly GCA_037306005.1. Taxonomy (NCBI): domain Eukaryota; kingdom Metazoa; phylum Chordata; class Amphibia; order Anura; family Rhinophrynidae; genus Rhinophrynus; species Rhinophrynus dorsalis. Next base: position 194,616,213 of record CM074718.1, on the reverse strand, counting down.
GGAAGTGGATGTGGTCGCTGATGGTGCTTCAGATGGTACAGGTGCAGGGCGGGAGGTATGCGGGCCTGCGCCTTCGACAGGCGATTGGCCGGCACCGAAAACAGGGGAAGAGGAGGCAGTGGTGTGGCCTGCAGACACAGATTGGCGATCCGGGCGTTCCTCCCATTTATTATGGTGCTTGGATGCCATGTGTCGGATCATGCTGGTGGTGGTGAAGTTGCTAGTGTTCATGCCTCGGCTCATTCTGGTGTGGCACAGGTTGCAAACTACAATTCTTTTGTCGTTCGCACTTTCCTTAAAAAAACGCCATACCGCGGAACACCTAGCCCTTGGCAAGGGAGATTTACGCAAGGGGGTGCTCCGTGGTACATTTGCGGGCCGGTTTGGTGCGGTCTGCCTTCTTTCTTTAGCCACACCACTGCCTCTTCCAGCCTGTTGCGGTGCTGCAGATGGCTCACCCTCAGGACTGCTGTCATCGCTCGGCTTTCCACCTTCCCAGGTGGGGTCAGTGACCTCATCGTCCACCAAGTCCTCCTCCACTTCCTCACTCTGATCATCCTCCTCATTTCTTGATCCCACCACATCCTCAGTCATTGACAACTGTGTATCATCCTCCTCATCAAGGTCTTGAGACAGTAATTGTGGTTGATTTGATGGCAACTGTGTCTCATCATCATCATCCACTTCCTTTGACCTTAAATGCCGTTCCCCTCTGTCATCTTCTTGTGATTGGGTACCCTCTAGAGGTTGTGAATCAGGGCACAAGATCTCATGTTCCTCTGCAAGCGTGCTTGGAGAGAGGTTCAAATCAAGGATTGGTGATGAGAAGAGCTCCTCACTATATCCCAGTGTGGGATCACTTCTTTGGCCAGACCCTCTATGGTGGGAGGAAGGATGATCAGGGTGAGGATTATGTTGACCAGACTCTTGGCTAGTGAGAGTGGACTTGGTGGAAGACAGGGTGGTGCTTAACCGACTGGAAGCAGTATCAGCTGAAATCCAACCGACCACCTGTTCGCAGTGGTCTGACCTCGAGAGTGATGTCCTGCGACGCCCTGTAAACTGAGACATGAAGCTAGGTATGGTGGATGTCTTTCTTTCTTGTGCTCTGGCACCAGGCACAGTTTCTACGCGTCCTGACCCGCGCCCTGAACTATCAGGATCACGTCCACTTCCCCGTCCCTTTTTACCCGCCTTCTTCATATTAAACGGAATATATGCCGGTAATCTGCGGCTAGGCACACGAAACAGAATGTGACGCTAATCTGTGGCTAGGCACACGAAACAGAATGTGACGCTAATCTGCGGCTAGGCACACTAAACAATATGTGACGCTAATCTGCGGCTAGGCACACTAAACAATATGTGACGTTAATCTGCGGCTAGGCACACTAAACAATATGTGACGCTAATCTGCGGCTAGGCACACTAAACAATATGTGACGTTAATCTGCGGCTAGGCACACTAAACAATATGTGACGCTAATCTGCGGCTAGGCACACAAAACAGAATGTGACGCTAATCTGTGGCTAGGCACACTAAACAATATGTGACGCTAATCTGCGGCTAGGCACACTAAACAATATGTGACGTTAATCTGCGGCTAGGCACACTAAACAATATGTGACGCTAATCTGCGGCTAGGCACACGAAACAGAATGTGACGCTAGTCTGCGGCTAGGCACACGAAACAGAATGTGACGCTAATCTGCGGCTAGGCACAGTGAACGGAATATGTGACGTTAGTTTGTGAATTTGCATACTAAACAGAATGTGACAATAATCTATGGCTAGGCACACGTTTAAAATGGCCCTTTTTGTCGCTGCGTTGTAAAATCATTGGCCCAGTGCACCTAACAGAATATGTCAGCTTGTCACTGCACTGTGAAATATTTGTCCCTGTGCACCTAGTACAATGTCACCTTAGAACATGTCCCCCCCACAAAAAAATGAAATTCTGCCACCCCCCAAAAAAATTAAATGCTGCCCCCACACACAACAGTCCTAAAAAGGACTTTTGGGTCTTGAAAGAGTTTCAACAATTTTATTCTCCCTACACTGACTTCCTGTGCATCTAGTATTATATGTCACCTTACAAATATCCCCCCCACAAAAAAAAGGAAATTGTGCCCCCCCAAACAAAATATAAATGTTGCCCCCACACACAACAGTCCTAAAATGGACTTTTGGGTCTTGAAAGAGTTTCAACAATTTTATTCTCCCTACACTGACTTTCCCTGCCTAAGCGCATCTCTCCCTGGCTAAGAATGAGCCGAACTCGCGCGTCGGGTGCTATACAGCACCCGATCACGGGTTCTGGCCAGCCAATCAGTGTAATGCCAGCAGCCAACATGGCTGCTGGCATTACACTGATGTCAGAGCCTCCCCGCACGTTTATTGGCTGCGCAGCAGCTGCGAAACGTGCGGGGAGGAGACCCGAACATGGCGGGCGAGCACATGCGGTACTCGTACGAGTACCGCCATGTGCCGAGCAGAGCGATGCTCGAGCCGAACCGAGCTTCGGCCGAGCATGCTCGCTCATCACTAATAATGATATTAAGTTTTACGCAAAAATACTGGCGGATCATCTGAAGGTTTGTCTTCCACTTCTCGTTCACCCCAATCAGTCAGGCTTTGTCCCGGGGAGAGAGACGAAGGACAATACTGCGAAGGTTATAGCTTTACTTCACACCGCTCTGAAGAAGAATATTCCATCTTTATTTTTGACAGTGGACGCGGAAAAAGCCTTTGACAGAGTGTGTTGCACGTACTTGGAGGAGCTGTTGCGGACTTTGGGGATGGGGGACCTTGGCATACACAGTATTATGTGTATGTATCGTGCCCCGACTGCTAGATTAAAGATCAATGGCTACTTGTCGGAACCCTTTACAATCTCAAATGGTACTCGGCAGGGATGCCCACTTTCCCCGATACTCTTTATTCTTTCCCTTGAATCGTTTATGAACTTAGTTCAATCTCACCCCAATATTCGCGGTCTCCCGACATTCCGAGGCGAGACAAAACTATCCAGTTTTGCTGATGATATCCTTCTAACGCTCTCTCGTCCCGAAATTTCATTACCTACCTTCTTGGAAGTTCTCAATGAATTCAATGGCGTCTCCAATTTTAAAATGAACACTACAAAATCTGAGATCCTCAACATTAATCTATCTGAAGAAACTAGGTGTTATTTACAATCAACCCACCCCTTCCAATGGCGAACTGATAAAATCAAATACTTAGGCATTTTCATTTCTCCTACTTTACAAGCCATTCAGACTTTCAACTTTGAGACCACTCTTACAACAATTTTAGATGATTTCAAAAGGTGGAAGGGCTTACATGTCTCCTGGCTAGGACGAATAAATCTTGTTAAGATGATAGCCCTGCCCAAACTTCTATATTTTTTCAAAACGGTTCCCCTTGGGCTGTCAACGACTCAACTGCAAATATTCCAATCCGCCATAAATCAATATATCTGGGCCTATAAAAGACCCAGACTACCAGCCTCTCGCCTCTACCTCCCGTTTAAAAGAGCAGGACTGGCACTCCCTAATATAGCAGATTACTATACTGCAACAGCTGTAACCACCCTTTTCGATCTGATACATAGGCCTGAGAAAGACTGGGTACAGGCGGTCGCCATGGACATAGATCATAGTACTCTCTGTAATATTATGTGGCTTTCTCCTACCGCCAGAGCAGGATTTTCCCGTTCTCACCCTATCTTGAAACATCTCCTTAAGCAATGGGACAGACTGAATTGTACAGCTTAAGTGACTACTTACCCTTCACCTTTACTCTCAATTCTAGGAAATCCAGATTTTTCGCCGGGTCTCACTGAGCCCATGTTTACGCAATGGAAAATTAAGGGGATTCATACTTTACAAGCACTGATTCTTCCCACTGGTATTCTGGAATTCGACTTATTGACGGCTGAATATTCTATTCCTGAATCACACAGGTGGAGTTATTTGCAACTTAGACACTATTTGTCATCCTTGTTGCGACAAGGATACCACTGTAGACCTTTAACATCCTTTGAATCTGCCCTCGTCACGGGTTTGTTGAAACACAAACCATTAACTAAGATGTACCGTCTCTTAAATCTCTCTGAAGATATAAACAAACCGGCATTTGTGTTAGCGTGGGAGAGGGATCTGGGAATTACGTATACTGCATTGCGCTGGTCCAATATATTACAGTCCATGCTCTCCTCGACATCGAACATACTGATGAAGGAGTCCAGCTATAAACTTTTTTCTAGGTGGTATATGACTCCTATAGCCATCCACCGTTTCTCCCCTTCCTCCTCTCCTCAATGCTGGAGATGTCGGAAAGAATTAGGTACTATTTACCATATATGGTGGGACTGCACCCTCATCAGGTCCTATTGGAGAGACGTTTTGGATACAATGAACTCGACCTTACTATTGTCTTTACAGTTGGAACCCCTGCTCTGTCTCTTTCTAGTTCTTCCTACTTCGCCCACTATCCCTACCCATTTAACCAAATTGGTCAAACACTTATTATTTCATGCTAGACAGCTCATTCCAAGGAATTGGAACTCAACAAATGTACCTACTTTATCAAAATGGTTGGCGGGGGTGGGCGGGACTTACGAGATGGAAAAGCTTCATGCCATCTCCACAGGGTCTTTGTGTAACCTAATAACCATACCATGTCACCTAACCCCCCCTTTTGTTTTGATCTCTGGAACACCCACTCTGTGTGCAACAAACTAACTGCTCTTCACAATTAGTTCATTTCACACACTCTAAACATTTTAGCCATCACTGAAACTTGGCTCACATCATCAGACACTGCCTCCACTGCTGAACTTTCACATGGCATCCTACAATTCAACCAAACTCCTAGCAACAGACGGGAGGGTGAAGAAGGCATCCTGCTGTCCTTTAACCATACATTTCAGTTAATCCCCTCTGTTATCTCTCTCTCTCTCTCTCTCCTTTCCTACCTTTGAAGCTCACACACTTTGGGCCAGATTTAAAAGTTTACATTAAAACATCCGCTAAGTAAAAAAGTCCTATCAGCCCCAAAAAATACATGATTTACAGCGGATTCGACAGGTAGTCTACAAGAATAGCTAAGGAGCGTAAGCACAACTAAAACACGTAACACAAAAAACTGTGTTGCACCTTTTCTTGCATCACTCTGCGTCCCAATCACCCGTTAAAACACAACTTAAGTCAAAATGTAACATAACAGCTGGCTTTGGATAGCAACCCTGATAGATGCACAAACAAATTCAAGCCCACAACCAATCCAAAGACCCCCAAAGTATGAAAAATACACCTATATACCCAAAAATAACGGTCACACCCTGTCTGCATTTTGAGTTTCAGCGAGCTAGAGCACAGGACCCAGGAGCGGAGGACAGTGTTAAGAGAGAGGGAGAGAGGAGCTGTCATTGGAGGTAGAAGGAATTTTTGGAGCAGAGAGAGAATTGGAGTTGCACCACAATATACACATAGCTGTGTGAGTGCCTGGGTGTGAGTGGGTGAATGATGTCAAGGAGAGGAGGACAGGGGAGAGGGATGGGGGGAGTAGTGGAGGAGGAGGAGGAAGGTCAGGAGGACATCCCTGGGCAGAGTAGGAGTGGGAGAGGGAGATCTGCAGGGCAGAGGGGCAGAGGGGGACCCAGCCCAGTAGAGTAGACACATGAAGGCCAGGGTCAGATGTGTCAGTGGGACGAGAGGTACCTGTCGGGGAGCACAACACACAGGCAGGGGCATAGAACAGGGCTCTCGTGGAGGCTGTACTAGAGAGGGAAAGCATCCTCTTTTAGAGGGAGAGGGTCCCTGGCCTGGCTGCAAGGAGGAAGGCTGCCTGGAATCAAATATGCAGCAAGGTGAATGTGGTGGCCAGCTGCAGAATGGAAGTGGAGTCCATAAAGAAAAGATGAGGCGAGTGCAAGAGGGTGGTCAAAAAGAAGCTGTTGGATATCGCCATGTACGCCCGAGGCACTGGAGGTGGTCCACCTGTTTCAATCACCTTCAGTGGATGGGAGGAGAGGCTGCGGCAGACCTTGTTGTCAACACTGATTGAAGGGGTCCCTGAAGGATAGGACACTGGGGATGAGAGTAGCCTCCACACTACCAGTAAGTGCATTATCACATAACCATACACCACATCAACCAACACAGATTTCACATGCAAACACAGTCACACCTCAACACATGGCCATCATTCATCCACACAACTACACCAACACAGCACTCTGAGGGTTAAAACAGGACACAATACAAGAACAAATGGCAAGGTTCAACCAGGCCCAAACCTGTCCAAGTCCCATGCCAACCCTCATGTTGCTGTGCTGATCACACACAATCCACACAAACCATGCTTTTTAAAGTGTTGTTTCAAAGTGATGTTAAACATCACTACTCTTCCTACACAATGTCACCCATGTACCCACAGGAAAATCAGCACATAACCCCTTGAGTGCTAGAGTGATAGAAGGATTATCAATGCATCGTTCAACAATGCTTTGGCAACCCTTCCGGTACTCAAAGGGTTAACAGATGACAAACACAATTCGACAGGGTTAGGATTGCATGCTACACAGGGGACATTCACTAAGCGGTGTAAAAGAGATGATGGAGTGAAGTTAACCCTTCCATACCATCACGTCACCAAATGTTTGCCAATGGAGACTATTCAATAAAATGGATTACGTTATTGAGGGTTCATTGGATAGATTCCATGGGAAAACATTGGAAATGGAGAAACGATATCACTGGAGAAGTCATCATTTCAATTTTACTTCCACTCCATAAGGTCTTCATCACTGCTCATTGAATCTCAATAAGGATGGATGAGGATGAACATCACAGTGCCACTAAAACTAACTGGCTATATGTGCAACACACATGCCTTCTAATAACCAGCACTGTGGAATTAAAGGAGAACCAAGTGGACCTTTGTATTGTGTATGCAATCATTTACTCTCACTTGAACTGTTATATCATAGATTTGGTTTTCACATGGATCCTGAGAAGTGGTGATGTCATGGATGGATGTTACACCAACCACTATTTGCAGAATACACATGGGAACCAAATGTCAACCACTGTAGGTGGCACAACAACAGGCTATGATTGATGGATATCCCTGATTAAGCAAGGGTGGGTCACTCACAAAGATGGAACGACTGATCCAAACAGCAGCAGACCGTAATCAGAGAAATCCCTCAATACTGGCCTGATTGGTGGCCTGGGGAATGAACTTGGACAGACCTCACTAAATGATCCTGTTAAGTTCATTTATCTGTGATTTCCAGGGTGGTATCCCATGCACCACAACGCAATGCATAGGATACCATCATGACAACCAGAGTTCAACATGTCAATTAAATCATCTTGCATTATTTCTGTCATTGTCTAAATTACTAATCATACCATTTCATCTCCCCACACAGCATTCAGGCCTGCAGCACAGCATGAGGCCATGGAGGAGACACACACATCCCCAGATGAGGTTCCTCTTGGGGAGTAAGAAGACAGGTCAGGCACATGGCCACCCTCTCCAGCTGCACCACCACCTCCAACATTTGCTGCTGTACAACCACCTCCTGCACCTGCTTCTGCAACACCTATTGCACCTGCTGCCCTGCCAGATGCTCCCACACACTAGCAGGACTGGATGTACCTGGAGCGCTCAATGCAGCCATGCTCCTCGGGACGGTAACACACTGCTTCAGAACCACCACCACCAGGAAGGTCCTGGCTCCTTGGGAATGTGGCCACCACTCCATATGGTCCATATGTCTATCCATTGGACCTACCCTCCTGGACGGCTCCCCAGCATAGGCCCAGAAGAATCAGAGTTGGGGGCCAAGCAGCTACCAGTGGTCATGGTATGAACCCTGGCCACTGGACTACGAGCACCTGGGCCTGATTGGGGAGCCACAGCGCCTTCAACTGAAGGAACACTTCAACCCACCAACACCACCACCACGTGTCACGGTTACCCAGAGAAGTTCAGGATTCAGTACGGTACAGTAAATGCAATTTATTAACAATCGGATAGAAAGAACAACAAATAACAGGAACAAGCAGAGGGTTACCAGCCAGCAAGCATTATTATCAGGAATAATAGGCTGCAACGCTAGACCACACTGCTGGAGACTAGGCCTTAGCCACTGGTAGTCTCAACAGGAACCAGGAGCAGTAGCTGGAACTGGAACTCAGGATATTGAACCAGGAGCAGGAGCAGTAGCAGGATCCGGAACTCAGGATCTTGAAGCAGGAGCCGTAGCAGGAACCGGAACTCAGGATCTTGATCCGACGTAACGAGTGAACTGACTCACGCCTGCAGTCAGATGCAAGTCTACCAGAGCCCCAGGCCCACACTATATTGTGTGTCTGATCACCAGGGGAAAAGGCAAAAGAATAGTCAGACAGAGCCACTAGTCAGCACCAGAGGGGGCAGTCAGACAAGCTGGGTCATGCACAGTTCAGGTAGTCAACCAGAGCCACAAGTCTGCACCAGATTGGATGTCCACTATTAAGGGTGAGGCAAAAGAATAGTCAAACAAAGCCAAAGGTCAGCACTGGAATGGATGGAAGACTAGCCAGGTCATACACGGAGCCCAAGGTACAGAACTGCTTTGATCAACAACGCAAGAGCATCTGAGTCAGGCCTCAGTCAGCCTTTTAAACCCCTCCACAGGAAGTAGGAGGAGCAGCAGCTCAGAGGGAGGAAGTAGGAAGCAGGTAGGAGGAGACTACAGTAAGCAAACAGATAAAACAGAGGCCTGAAGCATGCTTGCAGCCTCGCGCCTGTAATTATGCTGAAGTCAAGGTAAGCTGTAACACCACCACAGGGATCAGTGGGCAGCTCTGAGTCCAAGGATGTGATGGGCACATGCCTGACACCTGCAGCAGCCTCTCCACCTGCAGACACAGCAGCAGCAACCCCACCAACAGACAGAGAACCAGCAGCAACCCCACCAGTAGACACAGAATCAGCAGACTCTCCTCCAGCAGCAACCCCACCAGCAGACACAGCAACAGCGGACTCTCCACCAGCAGCAACCCCACCAGCAGACTCACCAGGCACATGGATAGAGGGGGAGTGTGTGGCATTACAGAGAAGGCAACTCAGAATCCCAGAGGACCAACACATACGTCAGAAGGCTCCAAAGGGAGTATCTGAGGAGCACTGCAAGGATACAGGCCAGCATCCATGCCCTGAAGGTACAGCACACAGTGCTGACTACAGGACTCAGGCAGTACCATACAAGGATGATGGACATGATGGGGCAGCTGCTGGTAGAGGTCAGAGGCCACAACCACAGGGAATACCTGCATGTGGAGCAGGAGCCGCGATCAACAGAAAGTTCCATGTACGCACCTCTCCCTCCAGTGTTACCCCTGAAACAACACCAAGGGCACGAAGTGTGGAAGTAAAGTCCCCTGTATCACCTCTTTATCACTCACAGCACACAGTGTATCACTGCCATCATCTCCTTGCATGAATACATCACAAATTCCATTCATGTTGAACTAGTGAATTCCTGTGATGTAAGTCATGCCTTCCTATGTATGAGGGATACTCTAGCCTTGAGTATGATTCCACATTAAGAGATGTCTTATCCAACATTTATTTATACAGACACAGATTGATACATCACTATTCAAACTACATTAAAACACACATGTTTTCTGGGTATATTGCCTATATATGCATTGAACGCTTGTATGAGCACCCAAAAGGTACATTTTAAACTAAATATGAATATTTTAGAAACACTACTGAACTGCTCATATGTTGTTCACAAAGTTTGGTACCTCTGTAGATAAGCATTCTTACTGTACAGGTTTGATACCTGGATGTTAGTACACACATGCATTTGTGTCTTCTGTGGATATGTGAATATTCCATTAGAGGTTGCTGTGAACATCAGGTCATACATTGCATCATCAACACAATCACTTGAAACATCAAGGAGTGAGCTTCATGGAAGTGTTGTCAAGGATTCAGTACAGTCATATGGAAACTCCTCTGTTCAAGGATGGATCATGCTATGGATGCTTGTGGGACAAAAGGACAGGATTTGGAACAGTACCCTTGAACTGATTGTCATGCAACAGCTTCAACATCATTATCCCCTTAACTTTTCCATTACAGGGGAGTACACAAACTATTGTTTTTAATGTGTTGTCTACTCGTCTGTAACCCATTATGGAGAGAACTAAGGGGATGTCAACCAGCCCTAGGGATGTGTGCCCCTGACATGAATACACGCATCAACAAATATGTCCTAATAGCTCCATGAAACAAATACATTTGTCCTGCCACTGTCAGAGTGAGTTTCATGGAGCTATTAGGATATATTTGTTGATGTGTATATTTATGTCAGGGGCACATATCACTGCACACACACAGGTCAGCATGGTGTCCATTGAGATCTGATCCACATTTCATGACCTCTATGTTGTGTAACAATACCACTGTAGATCCATCCCTCTGCTGCTCTTCTCAGCTATAGCAAACTACAGGTCCCATGTTGACTCCAATGGCCCTTTAACCCCTGATGTGACAGAGTGTTATCCAATGCAGTTCTTTGGATGACACTCTTTTGCTAGAAGGGTACCATGGTTGCTCTGGCTATGATCATGGCAAATCACGTTATTTGCTGCCCTGGAAGATGCTGAACATGGGTTATGTGTTGTACCTTGGTTCTCCTGGGAGTATGCATGATATCCTTGAGGTAGCAATGTCAACATGGAGGAGGGAATGGGAGATGGTTTTGGATCCCCAAACACAATATGCCACGTCCATGGTATGGATGATGTTTGGGGCCATACTGCTGCCAGTGTCAGGGCTGTGTCATTGATCCTGTGGGGTGAAACAGAATATCATGTGTGGTGTGGTTAGTGTGTTGGCACTAGTTCACAGGACTGATGATGGACATGCATGGATTGTGTGAATATCTGTGTTATACTCACAGCTGAGTATCAGTGGTCCCTGATCAGCCTGTCTCTCAACTGCACCCCTCGCAGGGTCTCCTCACCATGGCTAATGTCCACGGGAACTTCAGGTATGGGGGGGCCTGGATATCATCCACCAGCCTAGTGTCCTGCGATGTTGTGCAGTATTGCACATGCCATTATAATGTCACACACTACCTGGGGCATACCGCAGTGCTCCCCCCGAGTGGTGCAGACATCTGAATCGGGACTTGAGTAGCCCGAAGGTCTGCTCAATAGCATTCCTCGTTCTACCATGAGCCTGGTTATATCGCTCCTTGGCATTGGTTTGGGGATTGGCGACCGGGGTGAGGAGCCATGATTTGCAGCCCTAGCCAGCATCACCTGTGGAAAGTGAGTGACATGGTGAGACAGGGAGCACATGTTGTGTGAATGATGTTTTATGAGTTGGACTTACTAGCTGTGAGTCAGGAGCATGCAGAGCAGTGTTTTGTGTACACCTGTGGATTTGGGGTGAGTTAGAATTGTTAACTTACCCAGAAGCCATCCCCCTTTATAAGTTCCATTCTCAAAGTATCTGTGTACTGAGGCGTTTTGGAAAATGTAGGAATTATGACAGCTCCTGGGACACTTTGTACAGACATTCAGAATCATCATGTTGCTGTCACACACCAGCTGCATGTTCATGAAGTGGAAGTTCTTCCTTTTGATGAATTGATGTCCATCATGTGCTGAAGCTTTGATACGGACATGGGTGCACTCTATTGCATCCTTGACCCTGGGCATGCCTCCCCTTGCGTAGAAGCCCTGCTTCAGACGTGTTCACTCAGTGGTGGGAAATAGGATGTACCTACTGGCCTTCTTTTTTAGGGCTGGCAAGACCTGGGACAGCACCCTTGAGAATGTGGCCTGTGACATGCCAGATGTGTAACCTTCTGTCGACTGGAAGGTGCCACTTGCCATGAAGTGTATGGCACACAGGAATTTCTGCAAGCCAGATAGGGCATGGTTGTGGATGTAAATCGGCTCCACCTAATCCTTGATGACCTCCTACAGGGCAATGATGCTGTGAAGCCTCAACCTGTAGTGATCAATACCCTCGTCATCAGTCATTCCAAGGAGAGTGACCCTTGGGCGGTATACCTTGGGCCTTGGTGGTTGTCATCCTACATACATCCTACACTGCTCCAGGGGTCCTTGCGGCAGCTGGGGAGCATCCTGTTGCTGGGGAGCATCCTGCTGCTGCAGCTGTGCATCTGCAGGCAGGTACTGTCCTCCAGGTGGGGGTGGGCTACGATGTGGCTCTTGAGCCAGAGCCTCCTCACTTGCAATAGGTGAAGGCTGTTGATCAGGTGTGCCTGGGGTTTGCTGGTGTTCCCTAGCTCCTGCCCTTGCACTCCTTCTCCACAGTCTTCACATCAATATGTAAGCGAACATACTTATTTTTCTATCTCTCTTTCTATCTATCTCTCACTGAGTGGAAAACAAGCCACAAGCGAATGTGGTGAGCTGTCCCTATAAGTACGTGGTAGGGCGTTGTCTAGGTGTGGTGATGAGGTGAGTGATGACCAATGGGAAGGTGATTGCTTTTCAGGTAAGTGTTTGTAGGTGTGCTTGTTTTTTAAAATGTGTTGTGTTCTGATAGATGTGTCTCTGTCAGTTGTGGGTGTGAAGTTGTGGGGTGCAGGTTGTGTCTGAATTGTCTGGTGATGTTGCACAGGTGAGCTTATTTTGTATTGGCTGGTGCCCGTTTTGATAACCCCCATTGTTCCGTGCCCTGTTGTCTTGTTGTTTTTTTTGGAAGGCCTTGTCCCTGTTGGTTGTTGTGTTTGCCCATTAACTGTATATTTTTTTCTGCCTTTCACAGAACAGCACTCCTTTGAATGGCTCTGGAGAATCTTGTTCCATGAGTCACAATGCACATAAGTGTATCGGCCATAATGATTTGTGAACTGCAATTAGCTATTCATAAGACAGGCCTTTAAATGGTTTAACCCTTTGAGTGCCAGAGGGGTACAGAATGCATTGCTTTGCAATGCATTCTGTACCCCTCTGGCACACAAAGGGTTAATATATATTAACGCACCCAGTAGTGTTTTTTTTTCTAATGACTGCTTTTAAATCTACCCCTTTGTCTCTTCTCCCTTTTCCTCTTGTGTGTTGCTGTCATATACAGACCACCTGGTCCCACTGCGCAGTTCCTTGATCACTTTACTTCCTGGCTCCCTCATTTCATGTCCTCTGACTTCCCTCACTCATCCTTGGATACAACCATAACACCCCCTCTGCCCACAAACTCCTCTCCTTAAAAACGTCTTTTGGTCTATCACAGTGGACCAACTCTCCCACATACAGTGATGGTAACTCCCTTGACTTGGTCTTCACAAACATATGCTCTGTCTCCAGCTTCTCTAATGTTCTCTTTCCCCTCTTTGACCACCCCTCCTAACCTGAAAATTCATCATACTGTGCAAATACACCTCCCCCACCATGATCAGAGAGAAATCTGCATACTCTTGATCTGCAACAATTTTTAACATTCATGCAACCTTTTCTCAACCTCATCTTTACACTTACTTTCCCAGAACAAACTACTGCTCTCTATAACAGCACTTTCACAACGACCCTTGACACAGTGGCACCTGCAACTCTTCGCCACCCCCGCACACCCCATTATAACCTTTTCCACTGGGGTGAACTGATACTTTTGTAGAGGATTATTTGCTAGATTTGTTGTTAGAGATCCAAGCCCTGAGAAAACATTAATTTGTAGGACTTAATCTTGTTTCGCACAAGCCCTAAGGAAACACTAATTTGTTGTACTTAGGCTTCTTAGAGGCACAAGCCCTGAGGAAACATTGATTTGTAGGATTTAGGCTTTTTAGAAACAAACCTCCCAAAATTGTTTATTTTTTTTTTTTTGGACTATGTTTTGTTTTTTTGTATTTTTTTAAAGCGTAAGCCCTGAGAAAAAAAATGCCCTACTGACCTAGTGCCTTATGGTATATTCATTTAATAAAGCAAACTATGCATCTATAATAGTACTCTATTATGTACAAGCACACAAAGGGTTAAACTCTGCAATTCCCACACGAGGTTACAATAAGTAGCAGCTTGGTTCAGCTAAAAACATTGTAACGTGATAAATTTGCCATGCAAAAAAAAGGAAACTAACGAATGAAAACAATGCTGTCCATGGTGCTGAAAGCCTTCTCTTTATTCCCCTACTGGCCAACTAGGGAAGCAGAGAGAATGCTGCTCAGAATTGTCGTAGCTGCTGTTACACCATAGGAAAGTTCAGGGAGATCCCAACTATGACAACCTGAGGTAGGTGAAGTGAAGACTGCGAATTTCGACAACAGAGGCTGCTATCAGAGTTTAGTGAATGATTTGAAGTGTCATATTATAATATCAACACACCCCCTTGCATATGAATGTGTCTCATTATTCAGCATTTCCATATGGAAATTAGTCATTTTGCTTCATTTCCATATGTAAAAAAGCAATTGTCGATGCGAAGAATAAAAATTCGTAAACATGGTGAAGGCATGTCAGATGGATATCGATGTGGGTATCTTTTTGTCGGAGTGCTGGTGATGTGTTGTTGTAGACACTTTATGAATACTGTTGGTGTGCCTATGACACTGCTCTGACAGAATATCGACATTCGTAGCCCTCTTCGACCTTTAGTGCATCTAGGCCCTACAGTACCAACGTATAATGTCACCTCCCCTTCACCTCAACAAGTCATGTTGTTAAATCAATAAGTTCTTCTACTATGTACTACCATCCACAATTTCTAAGTTCTGAGAATGAAGTCAAAACCTGCACAAAAATAATGCAAAAGTACACCTGTGGAGTGGTAAACTTGCCAAAATGTTGTAGGTTGACATGCTGTCCTTTTCTTTTGTGGAAAACACAAAACAGCTTTAGAGAACTAATGTCACGTGTTGCGCAGTACTGGAGTATCCCATGCCACAGTTACTTTTCAAGTGTGGTTGTGCCAATGCTACTTAAGCAGGAAGTTAGTGTTGGGGGCAAAGGATGTAGGATGCCGAAACATACGCCTGGGGTTGGCTGCTTCTCTTGTTCAGAGAGGAATTGCCTGGTACTTTGTGGCTGGACTGCCTTTCAGTAGGATCAGTATGATGTGCTTTAGGATATTTTCTCTCTGTGAAAGGCAAAAGTGAGCTAGAAGAGATTGCACCCTGGGTAGGATACTTATCCTATAGAGCCTCATCACTTTGAGGGCAGGCTCGTTCCTAGTTGAGTGTCTCTGAGTAGCTCTTTGCATATGCAAATTACCCTTGGGACTAGTCACCCTAAGGGTAACAGGGTAATCCAGACATGGACCTCTTGCTCACAGTGCATAGAGAGATCAGCTGCACCTCACTGACGAGGCCTAACAAGGCTGAAACGTACGTCTGGGGTTGGCTGCTTCTCTTGTTCAGAGAGGAATTGCCTGGCACTTCGTGGCTGGACTGCCTTTTGGTAGGATCAGTATGATGTGCTTTAGGATATTTTCTCTCTGTGAAAAGCACTAGTGAGCTAAAAGAGATTGCACCCTGAGTAGGATACTTATCCTATAGAGCCTCATCACTCTGAGGGCAGGCTCGTTCCTAGTTGAGCATCTCTGACTAGCTCTTTGTAAAGCATGTAGGCACTCAGCCTGCTAACAGTTTTTCAAGACATATTTTGCTGTAGAACTCATAACTTTTATTTTCAGATATTTAATTCTCTACTTCAGCCATCAGAAGAAGTAATATTGCAGTGGAAATTCTTGCAAGCATAGAAAACATAGGTCAAAAAATGGCAACGTTCTTGTTGGAAATGTACTAGAAGTGGTGAAAAGGCAAAAATTGTATATATTTTCTAGGGGTGGGGGTTTTCACAAAAATGCAGTAAATTGTTTTCTCTGTGAAAATACCCTCTGGAAAATGTTATGACTTTTCACTCATCCCCAGTTACAACCCTCTGTGTTGCATTGTGACTGTTAGTCCCTTTTATCCTACCCTTCCATTTGTATATTGATCAGCTGGCTTTTTTAAGTTTGCCAATGCCATTCAGTTGTATTTTAACTCCCATTTCTTACTTTTCTTATTTTTATTCCTAAAAATAGATATTTTTAACTTTTTCACTCGTTAGAAAACACCAATTGTGCATTGGAACTAGAGATTTATAATTTCATTTTCAAGTGGTATCATAATGTAAGATACTTGACTTTACTCTACACAAACAAATCTACACTTAAAATTCAGATGCACTGCTCTTTTCTCTTTTTATTTCCAAGAGCAGCATAGGAAGAAAATTACCAAAAATATGAATGGGACTTCAACGCATTGAATGTCAGAGATCTCCAAGAGACCTTTCTTTCTCATTCAAGGGGTTAGAAACTCAGTTTAAGTCAACTAGCATTTATTTGTTTAATTTAATCTGTTTGAGTGCCAGAGGGTTGCGCAATGCATTGCTTTGCAAACCCCTCTGGCACTCAGAGTTAATTGTTTGCTATGATGCATTTTGGTTTCTTCATTATTGCTCATCTTTTTGGTGCAGTTTACATGTGATAAATAACTACATAGGAATAATTATACTAGAAATGATTATTAAGTATTGATTTGCTGTATTAGTTCTGGAAAGAGTAAAGTCAGTTTTAGTTAGTGATGCCATTTATGACCCAGCTTATGCAATTAGAATTTCACAGTTAGACTTCAAAGCCTCATTACATTTTCCTATGGCAGCTCATGCTGCTCTGTATATTAAGAACAGATATTTTAGACCACTAAAAGAAATCCCCAACTACAATCAAATCACTATTAATGTAAATATTTAAGCATTATCAACTCAGATTAAATGGTTCAACATTGTTTTTGACATTACTACATTCTAAAATCTATTATCTATTCTGTACGTCAATGCTCTGGTTCTAGCAGTATTTTTAAAGAAAATAAACCAAAATTTGAGAGGCTCTGAGGATTAATAAAACCACAACTGGATTGTTTTATGACTAGTCACTGTTCAGAAGCATCACATTTTAGCTCTCTAGTGTCATTTCAGAGGTTAAATTTCCATTTACATATTAGACTAATACCACCCAATAGGGCAGTTTAGTACCAGAATGACAGGCAAATCCCCTCTGCATGGGAAAACCAGTTAAACCCAGACATTAACACAACTTTGTTGGACCTAATCAGTGAGATACAGCTCGTTTTCCCTGGTCACTCTTGGCAGCCCTCACCAATGGGCTATCTTCTTCTTTTGTATTCTGTGGTACAGGAAACGTCCCCAGTTTATAAATTACCCCCCCCTTCATCCTGCCTATCAGTCTCTTTATTTCTTGTCCGTTCGCTGATAGGAGCTTGTTTTTACAGGAGTATATATATATTTTTTCAGTTTGCATTGTTTATCGCCTTAAGAGGCAGGTCATCTGGTCCGGTAAGGTAATGGCTGGAGTTGTATGGGTTGTGTAACGGAAGGAAGTAAGAGGACCGGGTCACCTTCCGTCTTAGTCCCCGGGTCTCTCCTTCTCGACGCCGGACTGGCGCCATCGAGTGCACCGGTCGAGCAAATCAGCGTTCCGGAGGTCGACTCAAAGCGGCGTCGAACCTCGGGAAGACCGATTCCGCCTCGAAGGGATGCAGCTGCCGGAGGGGTCGCGGCACTCGAACGCTGTCGAGCAAGCGCAGGACCGAATCAGGGAAAATGTAGCAGGAAGCAAAGTGGATATATTCCCAGCCGTTCGAGCACTCCGGTGCTCGACTCGAAGGTTGGAGCTTAGGCAGGAAACCAAAGGGGCAGAGTCCACGTTGCCGCCTGACAGGATACAAAGGTCGGTAGCGGGATCCTGGCAGCAGACGGACGAACGTACAGGAACCTGGTTCGAATGGGCGGCAGAGTGGCCACTTTTACCACAGGAACAAACAGACTCCAGGACTCTGGTTCACTCCAAACAGTAACACACTTTATTGAACAAGACACTCAACTTTTATACAGTTTAAAACATGGTACCACAATAGGGAGAGGAAGGGCCAGGCATTCTAATGCAGGCTTGGCCCAGGGACCAATCCAACACAATGGGCATAGACAACAGACCAATGGTGACAGTGAACAATGGACCAATGGCAGGGGGAACAGAGGGGCCAATGGTAGCCAAGGGAAACAAGCCAATGGGAGATGGGCAACTGAACACAATGTTGACAATGGTACACTTAACATCATTAATCAACGTCTGGACAGAGACAATGGACTGATCAGAGGGAATACACATCTGGGGACTGGGCCAGGGGTTGAAGCACGTACACACTAGTTTGAATATGCGGCTTCAACCCTGGCCAATCAGTGTGCGCAGTGAGTCGTACGTCGGCCAATCCGGCGTCGACTCACTGCCTCCGGTTTCCCGCGTTCGAGATGGCGTGGATACCTCGAACAAAGGAACCGGGGAATCACCGGCTTCGATGTTCGTGTATCCCTCGTACATTAAACCATACAATACATTAGACTTTCGACATTCTACAATATACAAACATACAACATTCGATATGAAAACCTTTTAACGTAATGATAGGGAAACCCCTATCAGAGTTCAAATAAGGCCACAGGTCCATAGTCTTTAAGGAAATTGTTCGTGGTCCAGACAAGGGCCTAAGTAACGGATAACATCCGTTACACTTCTCCCCCTTTTGGTTCCAAGCCAGCGGGTGCGGTAGTAAACGCTGGCTTGGAGCTGTAGGAGGGCATGGAGGTGGTGAGGCACTTGTCTGGCCAGTGCACTAGTCCGAAGGCCTTGGTCCTAGGCCAGTTTCCACTGAGGGGCCCCTTGTCCTGGGCCAGTGGTTAAAGTAGTCTTTCTGTTCTGGGCCAGGGGAAAACATGAGCCCTTTGTCTGGGCCAGGTAGGGGGAAACAAGGCCCTGGTCCTGGGCCAGGGAAACAATTGCAAGTCCCTTTGTCCTTAATCCTGGGCCAGAGGGTGAAGCAGTCTTTTTGTCCTGGGCCAGGGGAAAACATGAGCCCTTTGTCTGGGCCCGGTAGCGGTGTACAGGGCCCTTGCCCTGGGCCAGTGAAGAAAATGCTAGTTCCTTTGTCCTTAAACCTGGGCCAGGGGAACTGATGCCTGTTTGTCCTGACAAACATCAAAACAGGTGGCCTTTCCTGAGCCCTTCTCCAGGCAGTGCTAACGTCAAATCCTTCTGGGTCTGGGGCCAGTGGCTCAGGGTCCAGAGCTAGTCTATAAGGGGGATATCCCTGGGGCAATTGTGCCTCTGGCTTCTGGGCACCCGAGTTTGGGGAGAGAGGCACATCTCCCCCTTTCAGTTGGGCCAGGGCCCCAGAAGGACAGGAGCGGATGCAGTTCCCACGCTCCTGAGTCAAATCAGGTATGGGCCTGATGGGGAATACATTCCCACCCCCCAAGCTGGGGTCAACAGGGGACAGGGCAACACAAATGTCCTTGGTGAGGATCCTGGTCCCACTCACCAAGGTGGGGATCTCCAGTGCAGGGGTACCAACAGGCTCCTTAATGATGACTGTGGCCCCACTCACTAGGCCAGGGGTCTCAGGGGAAGGCAGAACAACTGCTGGGCTAGGGATGAGGACGGCTGTCCCACTCATCCCAGCCAGGACTTCACATGACCTGGTGCTCTTGCTCTCACGCACCACGTCAGGGGTTACAGGGGGACTGATGGGGCACTCCTTCCCACCCATCAGGTCAAACAACATATCCAGGGGAGTTCCAGCAGCCCTACTTTCTCCCAGTCCGCTGGTGTCCTCCTCTGGTAGGCCATCACACACAGGCCTTTCTTTTTCCTTGAGGGAGACCGCAGTCCCATCCCTCAAGGCGGCATTACTTGTACTCCTGGGGAGCACACACGGCTCCGCTCCCAGGTCATCTTCCAGCCCCGCCAGGGGCAACATTTTGTGGCTGCTGCTGGGTTCTCTCCCACCTAGTACAGCAGGGGTCTCAGGGGGACTGATGGGCTTGCTCCCACCCAAGAGTTCACAGTCCATACTTGTAGGAGGGCCAGCGTCACTATTTCCTCCCAGCCCACTGGGATCTTCCTCCTGTAGGCCATCATACACAGGCCTTTCTTCTGCCTGGAGGGAGACCGCAGTCCCATCCCTCCAGGTGGCATCACTCATAATCCTGGGGAGCACGCACGGCTCCGCTCCCAGGGCATCTTCCACCCCCACCAGGGGCAACATCTTGAGGCTGCTGCTGGGTTCTCTCCCACCCACTACAGCAGGGTCCTCAGGGGGACTGATGGGCTTGCTCCCACCCAGCAGTTTACAGTCCATGTCTTTAGGAGGGCCAGCGGCACTGTTTTCTCCCAGCCCACTGGGGTCCTCCCCTTGCAGGCCATCACACACCGGCCTTTCTTCTGCCTGGAGGGAGACCGCAGTCCCATCCCTCCAGGCGGCATCACTCATACCCCTGGGGAGCACGCACGGCTCTGCTCCCAGGGCAACAGAGGCACTGGTGAGGAACGTATTCCCACCCACCAGTGTGGAGTGAACAGGGAACCCTCCATCTAAGTCCTCTTCAGATGGGTAACCCCCCCAACATTCTTCCTCTTCTCCTGCACACAGTTCGCGCATGTACCGGCCATGTACAATGTCCATCAGCCTATCAATCTTGGCCACTGATGGCTTGTGTCCCAGAAGCGGCATAAGGTTCACCATCCTCCGATACACTGGGTCATCACTCGGTCCAATCCCGATAATAGTCCACTTTTCCTTCACTAAAAAGTCAATGTACTTCCAGTCGGGCTCTACAGCTCCGAGGCGCTTGTGGAAGTCACTGAGACCCCATGCGGGTCCAACTGATTCGATAAGATCCAAGAAGTCCAGAAAACCCCATTCGGGCAATACTGCTCCGCCGGATCCGCGTGCCGCCATTCCTCATTCGATACACTCGATGAAAGAAGGAGAAATCCCACCGCTGCCACCAATGTAACGGAAGGAAGTAAGAGGACCGGGTCGCCTTCCGTCTTAGTCCCCGGGTCTCTCCTTCTCGACGCCGGACTGGCGCCGTCGAGTGCACCGGTCGAGCAAATCAGCGTTCCGGAGGTCGACTCAAAGCGGCGTCAAACCTCGGGAAGACCGATTCCGCCTCGAAGGGATGCAGCTGCCGGAGGGGTCGCGGCACTCGAACGCCGTCGAGCAAGCGCAGGACCGAATCAGGGAAAATGTAGCAGGAAGCAAAGTGGATATATTCCCAGCCGTTCGAGCACTCCGGTGCTCGACTCGAAGGTTGGAGCTTAGGCAGGAAACCAAAGGGGCAGAGTCCACGTTGCCGCCTGACAGGATACAAAGGTCGGTAGCGGGATCCTGGCAGCAGACGGATGAACGTACAGGAACCTGGTTCAAATGGGCGGCAGAGTGGCCACTTTTACCACAGGAACAAACAGACTCCAGGACTCTGGTTCACTCCAAACAGTAACACACTTTATTGAACAAGACACTCAACTTTTATACAGTTTACAACATGGTACCACAATAGGGAGGGGAAGGGCCAGGCATTCTAATGCAGGCTTGGCCCAGGGACCAATCCAACACAATGGGCATAGACAACAGACCAATGGTGACAGTGAACAATGGACCAATGGCAGGGGGAACAGAGGGGCCAATGGTAGCCAAGGGAAACAAGCCAATGGGAGATGGGCAACTGAACACAATGTTGACAATGGTACATTAATCAACGTCTGGACAGAGACAATGGACTGATCAGAGGGAATACACATCTGGGGACTGGGCCAGGGGTTGAAGCACGTACACACTAGTTTGAATATGCGGCTTCAACCCTGGCCAATCAGTGTGCGCAGTGAGTCGTACGTCGGCCAATCCGGCGTCGACTCACTGCCTCCGGTTTCCCGCGTTCGAGATGGCGTGGATACCTCGAACAAAGGAACCGGGGAATCACCGGCTTCGATGTTCGTGTATCCCTCGTACATTAAACCATACAATACATTAGACTTTCGACATTCTACAATATACAAACATACAACATTCGATATGAAAACCTTTTAACGTAATGATAGGGAAACCCCTATCAGAGTTCAAATAAAGCCACAGGGCCATAGTCTTTAAGGAAATTTTATTTTATATATTTTTGGTTGTTGATTACCTAAAAAATTATTCCATAAGGGGCATGAGGGTGCCTGTGTTAGTGGAGTGTGGGGAAACAAACAGTTGAACATGAATCATTTTGGGGGGTGTTTGTTGACTGAGATTGGGGGGACAGTTAATAAAACAACAAAAGATTAATACAATTAAAAAAACAGACATGGTACAAAAGGGGTGGAGTTTGATAACTGGTATTAGTGTGACAGTAAATTAAAAAAATAAAATTAAAAATATAATACACTGGTGGGATTTGGTGGATTTAATATACATTTAATATACATAGTAGGTCATGTGTTTGGTGGAGAACTGGTATGATCATCATCTAAAAGCCTCACAGAACTTTCCTGAACTAACAGATCTTTGAGAAAGTGGCATAACCTCATGATACATATACAGTAAATCATCACTTTATGCTTTTTTCCTCTTTCAAAATAAATATCAGATCCAAAGGAACCTGAAGCAAAAACGGTGATCAATTTGTGATCGGTGAGTTTATCTCTGGGCATATATAAAATGGCTGCCTTACCTTTCCTCTGCTCCTGAACCTCCTCAAGAAATATTTTGAATAAATGCCTTTGATCTCAAAGTTCACCACAAATATTCAAGGATCCAGTTCTCTCTGCACCCTTGGGTTTATCCAAAATCAATGAGTTGTATTGCTGCATCGAAATTTACTGCAAATAAGTTTCAAGCTCTTTCTCCAAAAAAAAAAAAATTATCTGCTAAAGAGCTCTACATTAAAGACCTTCATAAGAAGCTACTGGGGAAATCTTGAAACTTTATGGGATAATAGCTTCAAGTATCCAGAGACTCAATACTGTTGTCCTCCTCACATATTTCCAGGTGGATAATTTTCACGTCTGAGACAGGACTTTTCTCTTGTGTCCTGTACAGTCAGTTATCTCCCACACACTGATTTCTACAACTTTAACTCTCTAACTGCAGATTTAATGAATTTCTAAATTTCACAGTTTCTGCTTTCTCTCTGCCCTCTTGCTGCAGTTCCTACAGAGCCATCACTGGGTGCAATATTCAAATCCCTTGGAATATTTAAAAAAAAACTCACAAAATGCCATAAAGAGAAAGTTTAGGAAACCCCTGCAAATTTAATTTACCAGGGAAGATCTTTAGGTAAGTTGTATATAATCCACTAGCCACTGTGCAGCTCAGAGCAAAAGACAAAAAACATTAAAAAAACACCCTTTGGGTCATTAGCAACCAGAAACTCATCACTAAATACCAGGTTCATCTTATCAAGCCCCTCAAACTATTATTATTTCCATAAAAACTCTAATGACTGGCCAAACAAAATCTAATAAAAAATATGAGGTAGTTAATATAAAAATTATTGTCTTTGGGAAGTTTACTTTATATAGTAATCATGCCACACAGCTGTACTCAGACTTGATCTGCAACAGGGGTTATCCGCCTCCACTTCTTAAACAGGATGTGATTTGGTTCCTTCTAGAGTCCCCTCCATACTGGAACTTATGACAACACCTTCTGACTCCTTCCGACATACGAACACATGACTGTAGCAGTTGGTCTAATCACAAGATTTCATCCAAATGGTATTAGTACATTCTATACACAGAGCTGTATGTTGAAACTCAACTCCACAAGGTGTTGCATGAGCACATACTCCAGGTGGAAAGGTGGTTCATTCCTCCCAACACATTTCAGAAACATAAACATTACTTGGACCTTTGCTAAAACTCCTTCTATTTAAGGAGACACCAACATAAACCCCTTAACTCCCTCCCAACCCAAATACTATCCACATTTATACTCGTCATAAAGATCAATAGAAATAATAGCAAAATTATATTGTAACTACATATAATATGTTAAATAAATGTTATTCATATCTAAGTCCAATTTAATCCCTGGAGACCAAAAACAAAGAAATATCTTCACTTTAACCCGAAACCAAAAAGGAAGGGTACAGGGATCTTTCAAATAAGCTCTTAAGTGTAATGAAAACTAATACTCTAAAATATATTGGTGCATCCCTGCACCTTAAAAATCAGACCTATCTAAACTACTTACAAAAAGGGGATGACTACCGTTATCATTAATACTCTTGGGGTCACACTTTTCATCTTTGCTCCAATCTTAACAACTGTTCATCGCTACCCCCACCCTTTCTCTCCACACCCACCTGTTCTACAAACTTACATTTTTAAGATTCCATACTTCTCCCATGGGCATCCAGGAAATGTCTATAATGATTACACAGAGGCCTACCATGTACATTGTGAGCACATTGATCTTACTCTTAAACTTAACAATACTTTTTTTAACTTGTGTTATGGACTTTCCTATATACTGGACCCCACACCCACACTTCACAGATATGACAAACATAGATATGCCATTGAAGTTATTCTAGAGGTTTGGTCATTTTTTTAAAACATTTCTGGAAACATTTCCAGAAACTCAGAGGAGATTTTATAAAACAGGGTTACAGTGCAAGGATTATTGACAGTCAGATACAGAAGGCTTCTCACATACCAAGAAAAAATCTGTTGAGCTACAAAGAACAACATAAGTGAAACCAGGTGCTACTGGTGGTCACTTACCACCTCCAGGTTGATGTTCTGTGCAAAATATCAAGTGAACTTCAAACAGCGTTACATACGGACGAACAACCTAAGAACATATTCCCACAGCCTCCCTTACTCTCCTTCAGACAACTGATGGTGAGGAGTTCCATGAATAAAAATACAAAAAAATGGCATAATTTCTGTCTACAAAGGAGGTGTAAAACCTGTGCACACATTTACACCACAGACAACATACTCATTCCACTAAACACACACAATTATGGGAAATGACAAGGTGTAAAGATACCATAAATGCTCCCCACATTAATGAACCACAATCAAACGAGGCACGCTCGAGTATGAAAGTAGAAAAAGCTGTATTTGTACTCAAAATAATTTAATAATAGGGCTTAAAAACAATTAAAAACAAAAATGGTAGGGGAGTAAGTATACATAACCCCTAGTAAAGAATACTACTACTGCCACAGTGCAAATGAGTAACTCATATAATAATGAAATACAATTCAGGAAAATACACTAAATATGCTACAAAATAGAGCAAGACCTGCACAATAGTATAGCAAAAAAGATCAAAAGTACTTATCTGCAATAGACATTTAAATAATAGCCATGGAAATAAGAGATCTTCCGGACTCTCCATGGAACACCCAGCGCGTATCACCACCAAATGTGGCTTTGTCAGGGGTAAAGTGGATCAGTCGGGAGGCTGTTGAAATAATGTCCATTGTCCAATCAAAAAGAGTAAAATATGCCACCTGACCCAGGTAAGCAACTCACCGAAGCAACCAAAATACAACCAACGCAAGTGAAAGGAGCTGCAATCACGTGAGACCACCTCCGATCTTGTGACATATACGTAAGAGATGGTCCGCAAGAAGAGGCCAGCCATAGGCTGGATGGGAGAGAGGCTTAAACAACCCATTGCCCAGGCAACCATACATAAACCTCCTATAGCGGACCATATAAACTGAGGATGCTACACTCGCTATAGCATGATACAAAGTAACTAAAATGCTGTGAATTGGCTATGCACTCCAGATGGCAGAAAGCTTAAATAGACAATCTAGTCTCCAGGGAACACAAGCCGAGAAACAGTGCTGTATGATAACATAAGAGTCTAATATAGCATCCAAAAAAACAAATAAGGACACATCATTAATAGATCTCCAGTACATAACACATGTTCAAATAATAATGTTTATGGCAAATACGGCTGTGTAACACCTGGAAGCCATTCATAAGGTGCACCTTATTAACACTCCCATTGATATGTCAGAACAGCAACCAGATCAACAGATACCCAACTGAAATTTAGACATCATGACCATTAAATATATATTAGAAGAAACCTAACATGAATAAGGATATAAATCAAAAATACTAAATATTTGTTATGAATGAAATCCCCCAAAAAATAAACAAAAAACATGAAACAGCAAAAGATAAGAAGTCTCTCTCTCTGGTCACATTTTAGTTCTAATCCAGAAAGTCGGATCAAAGTTCCCTTTTCTTATAATCCTCCGATTCATTAGAGCACAATCCAAATAAGGAGGGGAAGAATCCCAGGTCTACCCAAAGATTTATTCTTGTTTAAACCATCTTCTCACTTGGAATCCCACAAACATTAAGGAAAAGGCAAATCTGAAAAAAAATCACAAAATTAACTAATAAAGACAAAGAGCAAAATACAATAATTAATAATATTACATATACAAATAACTAGAAAAATGCATATCCTCATTTAGGCCAAGTGGGGAGCGAGTTTGCAACATGAATATCTACCAAACCTCTCTTCTCAAAAGTTTTTGTACTAAATTTCCCTTTCTAATATTCATTTTAATTCTTTCAAGGCTTAAAATCTCCAAATTATCACAAGAACTACTATGTGATAACAAGAAATGGGATGCCACAGTTGTGTGTCCCCTCTCTTTTTGTCACGCTCAGCATTTCTGATAAATGACATATGTTTCTGGACACAATTCTTTAATAACTGGATAGTTTGACCCACATATAAAAGCCCACAAGGGCATCTAAGCACATAGATACAATTCCTTGTACAGCAATTTACCAGATGCTTCAATTTAAGATCGTTATCTGCCACTGGACTGTAAATTTCTTTATCATTAGAAATATTAGGACAGATAGAGCATTGACCACAACAAATAGTACCCACCAAACCAGAACCCCTTACAGAAGGCAAAGAAGAGCGAAAATGATTATGAACTAATAAGTCTGATATATTTTGGCTTCTTCAGGCCATAATGGATGCTGTTGGGGATAAAACAGTCCGGACCATGGGGACAGTTCAAAGTAAGTACCAATGACAATTCAGAATATTTTAATAATCCCCCAATGGGAATTGAATTTTGTGATAACTCGAATAGATGTAACAGTTTTAGCAGGGCTTATAATTTTAAGTCCTTTGCTACTAGCCAGACCTGAAAAGTTACTCGCCACTGCAAGCCATAATATACCCACCAGAGCTGAATTTCTACTCGCCAGGGCTAAATATTCACTAATGGCTAGTGGCAAGTGGAAATTTTGAGCCCTGGCTTTAGTATCTTTACCTGTATTTAAAAGAGAGCTACTAGAAGTAACCAAAGCCCTCTTTTTCTTAGGCAAGACTTAGCCACTTTCTAAAAAACTAGACTGTAATTCCGCAGCCCTTATATGAAATTGACTATCCAAGGAGCAGTTGTGACACACCCACAAGTACTGCCACAGGTATGCCCTTCTTGCAGGTTTATGGAATAAATCAGACTGCAGATTACCATGGTCATTGATACTAATGGTTAGATCCAGAAAATCTACTGTCTGCTGGAGGGGAGAATAAGTTAAATGAATGTTAAGATCATTCACATTAAATTTATTTAAGAATTCTTGACAAAGGTCAGAAGGACCATGTCACAAAAAGATCACATCTTCAAAATAACGATACAAAAATGCTATATACTGAGTATAGCAATCCATAACTTCATTGAATACAAACTCTCTCTCCCACCCCCTAAAAAAAAATTGGTATATGAAGGGGCACATTTTGCCCCCATGGCAGTCACAGAGACCTGAACATAAAACTGATTGTCAAACACAAAATAACTGTGATTCAACACAAAAGCCAATAGATCTAACAAAAACTGACAGAAATCAGGGTCCGAACCAAAAGTCGTTTGACGTAAAAAATAAGACACTGCTCTTAATCCATGTTCATGTGGAATGTTAGAATAGAGCATCTCCACATCACAAGTGACTATGGAGGTGCCCTGATCCACATTCATTTCCTGATGTTTAGTCAAAAGATCCAAAGAATCTCTTAATTATGAATCCAGTTGGAGAACTAAAAGCTGCAAAAAATAATCAAGAAATAAACATACCCTCTTGCACAGACCTCCTATGCCTGCCACAATTGGGTGCCTTGAGGGCTACGTTTACTTTTATACATTTTAGGCAGGACATAGAAGGTTGGTACGACAGGACATGTAACAGTAAGAAAGCCTAACTCTCGTTTGGTGATAATACCTTGATCAAAGGCCCAAGAAAAAATAAAATCCACGGACAAGATACTCATTCCAAACACCCAGTTACAATGATACCTTCAACTGCAAATCATCCACTGTAATATACCTCATCATGTGTCTAAAATCTCCAACAGCTCTTTATGTGGGTGAAACTGGACAGCCATTACAAAAAAGATTTAATTCCTACAGATCCAGCATTAACAATAAAAAGACAGAGACACCAGTGGGAGACCATTTTTGCCAAAATGGACACAGTGACAGGGACATTAAATTAACTGTACCAATGGGACTGTTCCACACTCAGAGGGCCAGAAAAATATGGGAGGTTATGTTAATGTTGAAGCTTTGTTCTTGTAGTAGCCATACTCCTAGCACCTCCTATGGTATATCTATGCCAATAGTCCACACATTTTCTCAGGTTGAAATTAGTTACGAAACATAACAGAAAACTCCATGAAGTCAAAAGATTTTAGTATCTTTGAAGTGATCAAAGTTTAAAAAGGTAGATGTTTCCTCATATACTAACATATTATGGAAAGAGTTGTGCACACTAGCCTAGGGATAAAAAGGCAAGTGACTTCTCACTTGATGCAGGTAAATGTCTAATTTCAAAATTGTATGACTTACTAACCTTTTCTTAAAGGGATAGTAACACTTCATTTTAACTTTATTTTATTTTGTAGGCATTAAAAAAACATGGAGAATGATATAAGTCTTATCTCTCAAACCTTTATGGTTTATGAGATATTCACAAGCAAAGTTCCCCTCCCCGCCCCTTTTACCTAGTGTAAGCCATCTCTTCTCAGATGTGAATCTGGTTGTATGACCAGACAGATAACAGAAGGGGGCAATTTTCTTTGTATGAAAACAATGAAAGCCCTTCCCCCCTTGACAAGTTTTTCAGCTTTTTCCATTATCTTAATTGAAGATTGTCCCTCTCTGCAGTCTACCTGGGCATCTCCCTTCTGATCTGGTTGAACAGGGGGGAATACTTTGTTTGTGAATATCTCTTAAACCGTAAAGGTTTGAGAGATAAGACTTATATCATTCTTCATGTTTTTTGAATGCCTACAAAATAAAATAGTAGTAAAGTAAAGTAAAGTAAAGTAGTAGTAAAGGGATAGTATTACTATCCCTTTAATATCTGTAATTGTTATGGACATTATAGCCCAGGCAGGACATTTCACAAAAGAAAAGTGGCACGTGTAGGTTTGTATTTGTGACACCCCACTTTGGTATGCCAGTCCATACCAGTGAGGTAACATTTTTCTGGGGCTAGTAGAAAATACTGAATGCATTTGGAAATTCCATGGGTTTTCAAAGATTTTAGTATCTTTGAAGTGCTGGAAATTTAATGCTTCCCATATAGCACCACCTTATGGAGAGGAAAATATGTTATTCTAATGCAGATGAAGGTCTACGTTCCAAAATGTTATGCTGTGGGCTTTTCTTTTACCAATAACCTTACTTATTTCTGCATCACTCAAAAGAATCCCCAATGTTTGTTTAGTATGTTTCTTAAATCATTCCACTGATTATGGTGAGTACCCACAAATCAAATAGATTTGTCACTGGGTTTCCTGGGGTATTGGCAGCTCATTCTTCTCCTTCTTGATGATGGTAATACTATAACCTCTGGCATGAAGCCTTACAGATAGTTCCTCTGCCCTTGTTTGAAATGTTGCTTCTTATACGCAAAAATTCTCCTGTAGGCATGGATTTAATCAATGAATAAGGATGAACTCCCAGCATGTAATATGCTGTTAATAGCTGTGGATTTCCTAAATAGGTTAGTGTGTAGGAAACCATCCAAGCTGTTCTTAATGGTTACATCTAAAAAGTTAACCTATTCAGAGTCAAATTTCACCATGAGTCTCAGATTTAGGACCAGATTTAAAGGCAGGCGATAACAAAAAAACCTCAGTTGGGTGTTTTAACGTGCAGTAAGCCATTTAAAGGTCCATCTTATGAACAGCTAACGGCATTTCTAAAACCATTATGAAAGATAATCTTGTGCATTGAGACCCATGGAAAAAGACTTTCCAAAGCCATTTAAAGGTGTACTGCTAATGCAAAAAAAAAAAAAAAACTATACATTTAACGGGCAAAAGTTATGACCCAGTTTTGTTATCTGTAACACACATAACGGAAAAAAAACACAGAAAAACGCAGAAAATAAAACAGAAAAACAGCATATAGCATGAGCATGTAAATGGCAAAGTTAACCCTTGCAATACCAAAATAACACACAAACCATGCCTATGGACAATAAATCACTGTCACACACAACACAACAACCTAGCAACACCACAGGGACAAGGCCTTCAAAAACCACACCAACAAAACAAATCAAATCATTGCACAGAACAATGGTAGTTAACACATAACACAGACACCTCTCAATACAAAACAAGCTCACCTGTGCAACATCACCAGATGATAGAGACACAACCTGCATCCCACAAAGTCACTCTCGCAACTCACAGCGACACATCAATCACAACACAGCATATTTTAAAATACAAAAACACCAGCAAACACCTACCTGGACAACAAACACCCTCTCATTGGTTATCACTCATCTCATGACCACACCTGGACAATGCCCCGACAAGGTTTTAAAGGGACGGCTCACCATACTCACATGTGGCTTGTTTTCCACTCAGGGAGAGAGAGAGAGAGATAGAGAGAGATAGAGATACAACAATAAGTATGTTCGCATACCTATTGATGCGAAGACTGCAGAGGTGTGAAAGGGCGAGGGCTAGGGATCACCAGCAACTCCCAAGCATACATGATCAACAGCCTTCACCTGTTGCAAGTGAGAAGGCTGTCGCTGAAGAGCCACATAGGAGCCCATCCCCACCTGGAGGACAATACCTGCCTGCAGAACCACAGCTGCTGCAACAGGATGCTCCCCAGATACAGCAACAGGATGCTCCCCAGCTGCCACAGGGACCCTTTGAGCAGCGTAGGCTGTACAGATGACAAACAAGGGCCAGGGTATACTACCCAAGGGTCACGCTCCTGGGAATGCCTGATGAGGAGGTGATAGATCAATACAGGGTGACGCCGCACAGCATCATTGCCCTATGTGAGGTCATCAAGGATGAGGTTGATCCGATATACATCCACAACCATGCCCTGACTGGCTTGGAGAAACTGATGTGTGTTATACATTTTATGGCAAATGTAATCTTTCAATCAACAGAAGATTACACATCAGGTATGTCACAGTCCACATTTTCGAGGGTACTGGCTCAGGTGTTGCCAGCCCTCAAAGGCAAGGCTAGCAGATACATACACTTTCCCACCACCGATATGGAGTGGACACGTGTAAATCAGGACTTTTATGCAAGGGGAGGTATGCCCAGAGTCATGGGTGCAATAGATTGTACCCATGTCTGTATCAAAGTTCCTACATGTCAGGGACATTTATTTATTAACAGGAAGAATGGATTCTGGCTATGGCATGACCTACATCACAGGAGTCCACTAGTTGTTTGACCACGTGTGGACTTTGTGATGTATACATGCAAGGAGATGATGTCAATGACACACTTAAGTGTGTTGTGAGTGATAAGGAGGTGATACAGGGGACATTACTTCCCCAGTGATCTCATGTCCACAGTTCTCATGTTGCTCAATGTACCCAATGTTCTGTGATTGCTCAGGTTTAACATATCTCAGTACATAGGCTACATTACCAAACCGACTAACTGGAGAAGTGATATTTCTGGAGAAGTCTGTTTCTACCTTAGTTAAACATTAATACAACTTACTGGATAACCCAATGGTCAACCTAAGATTTCAATGTGTTGAACAATCACAGTGTGAATCACAGCCGATGTGTCTGCATGTTCTATCTATTCTGCCTATCACTACTTAGCTAAGTCAAATAGCTGTTTTGTCATCCCCTATAAACCACAGCAACTGATGCAACTGAATGTTCACAGTGTTGCACCGTTTGTTATGCTAAGGGAGTGGTGTTTATTGTTCAGATCCAACCTACTTCATGGCCATACAACACTGACCTGCTATTCGTCTCTAATGGTGGATTGCAAGTTGGATTTTGATAACATTGTGTGGTGTGTGTGTGTGTGTGCTAACCCATTTTCAAATATCCTACAACCATTTAAAATGGGCAGAGGTTGTGTTCACTGAATTGCTTTGATTTGGTTCCCATGGATTTCCTACAAATAGTGGATGTTCTAAAATCCATTCATGGAATCCCCAGTCCTGAGGATCCATGTGAAAACCGAATGTATGATCTGACAGTTCAAGTGAGAGCAAATGATTGCATGCACAACGCAAAGGCCTATTTGGTTCTCCTTTAATTTAAGATTGTTTATTTTGAGGCCTGTGTGTTGCACATACACCCAGTTATTCTCAGTGGCACTGTGATTTGTGACCTGATCCATCTTTTTTGTGATTCAGTGATGAAGACCTGATTAAATGGAGGTGAAGTGGAAATGATGATGACTTCTCCAGTTCTATCATTTCTCCATTTCCAATGTTTTTCTATGGAGTCTATACAATGAGACCTCGAGAACTTGAATCATATTATTGCATTTTCTCCATAGACAAACATGGGAATTGGTGAAATGTTGGTATGGAAGGAATAACTCCATCAACTCCTTTTTCACCGCATAGTGAATGTCCACTGTGGAGCATTTAATTGTTACCCTGTCGACTTGTGTTTTTTGTTGGTTAACCCTTTGAGTACTGGAGTGGTTACCAAAGCATTGTTGAGCAATGCATTGATGATCCCTCTAGAACTCAAGGGGTTACGTGCTGAGTTTTCTGTGGGTACATTGGTGACATTGTGGTGGAACAGTGATGATCTTTAACAGACAAGATTTTGTGAAACATGGTTTGTGTGGCTTGTGTGTGATCAGCACAGCAACATGAGCATTGAACTGGAACTTGGACAGGTTTGTGCCTGATCGAATCTTGCCATTTGTGTATGTATTGTGTCCTTTTTTTTAACCCTCAGGGTGCTGTGTTGGTGCAGTTGAGTGGATCAATGATGGGCATGTGTTGGGGTGTGACTGTGTTTGCGTGTGATCGTTGTGTCAGTTGATGTGGTGTGTGGTTATGTGATGATTCACTTACCGGTAGTGTGGAGGCTCCTCTCATCCCCAGTGTCTTATTGTCCAGAGACCCCCTCAACAGCTGTGGCTAACATGTTTTGTCTCAGCTTCTCCTCCCAGCTGCAGAAGGTGATGTGGGCAGGGACCACCTCCGTGCTTTGGGCATACAGGGCAAACTCCCCCATCTTCTTCTTCACCACCCTCTTGCAATCGCCCCATCTCTTCTTGACGGACTCCAAGGTCCATCTGCAGGTGGCCACCACATTTATCCTGCTGCACACTTGGTTCCAGGCAGCCTTCCTCCTTGCAGGCAGGCCAGGGACCTTCTCCCTCAGATAGAAGATGCTCTCCCTCTCCTATATAGGATAAAGTGTACCACAAAGAACCTGCTGCAAGTATGTAGCATCACCACACCTCAGAATATGCTTTCCATCTTGTTGGATATAGGAGATAGTGTGTGTAAGTACACACAGTATTTAAAGTTGTCTCGATCTTGAATGTATTCTGTACTTATATCTGTCTGCAAGGGATTTGTCACTCAATAGTGGTTCAGCCAGGTTAGGTAGGAACTTGGATCACCTACCTGATTTTTGTTTACTTTTTACTTTTTATAACTCTCATTTCTCCTTCACATCCACACCCAGAGAACAACTGATGACCAACAGTAGTCATATCAAGCAACTCCAGCACCATCTTTTTTTGCCTGAAGGTCACTAACATTAACATTTCAGCTGCTTTCTCTCTGTCTCCTATGTATAGAGTGACAACATTGCAGAAACTGATAACTGACTTATAATTAACATGGTGAGAATACACGTGGGAAACTCCAGGTGGGGTGGGGAATACTTTATTCTCATAGATTTTCAATAAATTGAAAAAGACATATCAAAAATGGCATAAAATGTTATTTTTTTGTGGGAATTCATGTGCAAGGTGAAAAGTGACATTTTCAGCATGTTTTGCCTTTAAGGGAACATTTTTCTCCCATCTCTACTAGCCACAAATGATTTGTTTGCCAGCACTCAAATTGGTCTCATTTTCACCTAGAACTAGTTGTCCCATAAGTATGCTGTAACTATCTCATGATCAGCGTGTTGCTACTTTTTTAAGATAGATGGTGTTCATGTGCATCAGCTGTCAGCCAATGTTCTAGGAGCAAGTCCTTTAGAGATGTGCAATCACCACCACAAATACAATACGGTTTCCCCGGATACACATGAATTCCTTTCTGTGTTGATGACATAGGTTCTTCAAAATGTCATGATGTTTCTGTTGTTGTCCTTGCTTCCTTTTCACTATGCTTTCAAGAAGATGTTTTCCTATATTTCTTTCTCTCATCTTCTACAATGCAAACTTCCACTCAGTCTATAAGGATTTCTTTATATTCATTCACAGAGTTAAATATTCTGAAAAATTATGCTTAACACAGTGGTCCCTTTTAATGGCATCTATGTGAGGATCCTGCTCAAAGCATGTTTATATGTCATTCATCAGCTAGTTGATCTCTGTGTTGTTATTGTAAGAATCCTTTTCCTTGCTCTTCATTTCTTTCTGTAATAAATATATTAGTGAAAGTATATCTCTCATTCTTGCACTTTGCTGACTAACCAGCAAAGTGGCCTCCTCAAAAGGCTTCAGTACAGCATCTCACAGGAGTCACACTTTAATTGCCATTGCCCAGGTGACAAAGAAGCCCCCTCCAAAGCCTTCCAGTTAAGCAATGCATATTCAGTAATGGTCTGGTCCTGCTCATACAAATTCTCCAGCATGTATAATGTAGAATCCAGCTGGTATGGGCCCCAATTTCTAAGCTGGTGATGAGACAAGTGGTTACCCTCTTGAAAAGTATGTAATGCACTACAAAGGGTGATCTAAAAGGTGCAAAGGGTTTGTGGATAATATTTATCATATCTTTAAAGGGATAGTAATACTTAAAATGTAAAAAAAAAATATGTTGTAGGGTTTATCCCCCTGAGTAAAACAAGAGTACTCCCACTGCTGAAAGGTGTTTTATTCAAAAGTTATTAATTTTCAAAGTTGTTTTTTTTTTGTTTTGTTTTTTTGTTTTCTTTTAAGGTGCAATATCACAGTGGCCTGAAAGTGTACAGTGGTGCTGTTGCTACATGATCCTATGGACAGCTCTGGTCCCAGGACCATAAATCTCCATAGGATGGTGTAGCAACAGTGCCACTGTACAATTTCAGGCCACTGTGATATTGTACCTAAAAAAGTCAACTTTGAAAATTAATATATTTTGAATGAAACACCTTTCAGCAGTGGGAGTACTCTTGTTTTACTCAGGAGGATAAACCCTACAACATATTTTTTTTTTACATTTTAAGTATTACTATCCCTTTAAGGGTTTCAGATTCTGAGAGGAATCAAATAACAATTAAATTTAGGACATGAGAAAATCAGGGTACCCACATCATATCTGCTATTTTCTAGACAGGTTTTATACTGGAGATACTGTCAGCAGACACACAGCCTGATTTCAAGAGCAGATTACAAGCCATTCATCTATAACCTACAGCAGTTTCTTTATCATATTTCCAGGTATTTTCTCTCAATGCTCTGCATGAACAAAGTGACATACCCATGGTAGGAGTTTGCAGATGACCTTTACTACTGGTGAATGAGCCAGAAGAAAAACTTATGATGACCTACTACTCCTGCATGCTGCTGCCCACTGTTGCAAAAGATACTCAGTGAGCAGTGACAGTCATATAACCTGTATTCTTGATACATGTCCACAAATCTGTAGTCAGGTGAACTTTTTTGTCATATGATGTTTTCAGCCCTTTGCCTGTGACATCAACAACCTGCTGAAACAACTCTGGCACAGCAGTCCTTGATAAATAACAGCAGCTTGGAATTTGCCGCTGTGGTGCAGCATATGACAGCAGTTTTTAAAATCACTTTTTTTTTTGTAAGAATAAGGCAGCAAGTCACCTGTCAACATTTTGGGAAGCTTGCTATTCCACAGGCTTACATTTGGAATATTATTGTGCAGATTTTGACTTTTGACTTTTTTGAATTCTGTGGAAATGTGTGCTGATAGCACATAGAGGAACTTTGCAAATGTATTGCTTTAATAACATAACTACTGCGTATGGTGTGTGACTCAGACTAACAGAATATGAGGTGAACCCATAGAACAGAGGAGGACAAGGCAGAATAGTAACTGTAAAACTAGTCAGGATGCTGTTGAGCTATGAGGTAACAAAAAAACAGACTCTCAAGGCAATGGCTGAAGAGCAGTTTGTGAAAGAGAAGCTGGGTACATATTTAGTGAACAAGATTGACTGCAAGTGTGACCTTGCTGTGGCTAAAAGCCATAGGTAAAGTCGTCAACAGCAAAGTTGAATATCCAGCTCCAGTTTGGTGAGATCTGTGCCAGCATGGTCACATTTGCTCATCAATGGAAGCAGCAGCAAGTGTCACAGAAAGATAAGAAATGGAACAAGAATCTCACAATCTAATCAAAGTCACAAGATTGAACTCATCCTGTAAAATCTGCTCAGGAAAGTATCTAAGGTCAAACCAGGCCAAAAACAAACATAGTATTAACAAGTGACGCTCAAACACAGTATACTGGAATTAATGCTCTGGACATGCACTGAAGTATAGAGTTAGGTCCTATTGATGTGTCCAGGAAAGCAGACAGGTTCATAAATAATAGCGGAACTTGAACAAGTGGAGTAGATCTGCAAATAATAGCAGAGCAGGACTTCCTTACTAAGTTCTTACACGCTGGTGGTGGTGTTGAGTCAGGCACTTCTGGGGATTCTGAGTCTTGCCAACTTTAAATAACTCATAGTCATCCTACTCCACGATGTTCATTTGCACAACAGTACTAGGAAACAATGTGTCATTGTTAGCGAGGAAAATGTTGTTCCATTTTGTCTAAGACATCTACAGTGGCTCTCTGCACATATTTAACTTTCAAATCATGAGTGATTTATCTCCATAATGTAGATTTCATAGACTGAGAGGTTCCTGAGAAACCACTACTTCTAGGGGCTAGATGTTGCACTAGTACTAGCATTAGGTGTCAGTGGCACTGCACTTCGAACACCAGCAGAAGCAATCATATAGTTAACAATAGTTAGTTTGAAATTGTGAGGGCTGAACTTGGAAGCAATGATGCGGATGCAGATGACCAAGGTGATAACTGTGTACTTTTAGGCATGTTTAATTGTGCAGAGTCAGACATTACAGTTAATCTCTAGAGGAGTTTGTAAACAGGCATATTACTCAGTTTCAGGGTAGGAAGATTGAGCCTTTTCCTTTCAGCTATTCTGTTGGCCATATTGTCATTGCTTTCACTCTGAATTTCATCTATGTCAGGAAAAGAGGGGAAGAGTTACGGGACATATTCTCAATCAGCATCCTCCATAGTACAGTACAGGATGAGGACAGACCTGTTAGCCTCACAATCATCAGCTTGCAATAAAGGAAACAAAATGCCACACATATAACATCCACTGATCTGACTATATTCTTGCACCTCTTGTTCTTGTAGATGTAGGAGTGCATCTGTGTGTAAGCACTGTACACTAAGTATGTTAAGTTGTATGTGTCTGTTTATTTTGACAGTATAATGCATTTATATATATCTGTGAAGTATATGTAACAAACTCACTCAGTAGAGTCTCAGGCCCACCTAGCTCAAGTAGTAACTTAGATTACCTGATTGTCTGTCACATATCAGTCAAAAGGTTCTGTTTTTTTAACCCTCCTGTTTCCCCTTCACACCCACATTTGTAGGACTGGCTAAGTTTCAATCTATAAGGTTAGCGTTTAAATAAATAAATAAAGCAAGAAAGCATTTATTTTAATGTATACTTTGGGCAATTCAGTTTACTTAAATGTAAATGTGTAATTTCATACAGTGGGCTGGATTTCCTTGTAGATGATATTTCCTATAGATTTCTAATAGAAAATGTGGACATACAACCAGTAACAATGTAATAATTACCAATAGAATCACGACCAGTATAGTATGTTGTATGTTATACAAGTGTTATTCAAATGCACCACTACTGAAACTTAAAGTATTCAAGCAACTAAACACATATGAATATATAAATATATATTTACTCTAACGCTAAGAATCTTTCACTGTTTACAAACATATGCATGCTGGGAGTCTGGAACTTCCTAAATAAGCAGAATGGGTAAGCATCAAATGAAGGGTGAGCAATGAGCCCCTAATAGAATATTGAGAAATAAACAAGAAAAAAAAACTCTAAGTAATAAATAATATTGCCTACATTGCAGTTTTATAAATAATAGGGTATAGGCCATTATTCATCTTGACAAGTCAGTGACCATATATATTACAAAGGTTAGTGGTCATGTCCTCATACGTGAGTAGAAGTAGGTTTCCATCCGTCATACAGATTAATAAGCAGCGGTTAGTGGCTAGCATAAATCCATGGCTATAACTGTGTCTGCAGCTATGAGACATTTACATTACAATCACACACAGAGGAAAGAATAAGAAGAAGTTGTATTTTTCTTTCTTGTATTTACAAAAATATACAAGTTAATTTAACTGTAAAATAAGAAATAAAATGAATTAACCCAGGACTAGAGATGTGCACAACACTTTGCTTCACAATGCATTGCTTCACCCCTACTCCTCAAGGGGTTAACCCTTTGAGTGCTAGATAGATATCCAAAATATTGTGTTAATTGTGTTGTTCCAGTGGTGTAGATGCAAAATGAATATCACAGTACTTGACAAAGGGATGCAGTTGCTCAAAAAATCTTTAAACATATTATTGCATTTTCATACTGTGATACTCATCTTGTATATATATATATATATCTCAAAGTGTTGCCAATACGATCAGTGAGAGAGGGTTATCACTGATATTTGCAATTTACTGTACATTATAGCATTTATATGCTTATTTCATGCTTCCCAAAACTATCTATCCTGGGCAGGATAAACATTGCACAAGCCCTTTGTAACTCTGCTGTAAATCACCATCACTGTGAAATAATGCACCATGTGCTCCGGAGGCTTAAACTCTCTTCTTCTGGACAAATTGATTTTTAAATGCAATAGCTCAAGCTGCTTGAATTTCACATGTTAAATAAATGTCGATTGGGTTCAGGACTGTCTAGCCACATTCTTTTCAGGATCAGGAAGGAAGGGTAAGTAGCATGTAAGATAGTAGAAAGTAAGTGGAAATAAACTAAAGATAAGATTGTCTTATGTTTCCAGTAAGTGTTCACAGATGTCATTAAAAATGTATTAAGGACATCAGTATACCAAATCCAAACAAAAAAGATCCTCACATGCAAGAGATTTCCCATGACTATAGTAGAACATATTTTATTAATAAAACATGAAGTGAGGTAAGGGGAAAGAAGATAGAGCTGAATTAGATGATGGTCATAATCATGCAAATTGACAGTGACAGAGACATACATTATCCATTTTTTCAGTCACAAAAAAAACAGCATTCTACACACTAACAGATTTAATGTGTCCTTAACAGTAAAACTCAACACTACCATCATTACTTCCAAAAAATAATTGTGATTATCATAATCCCTGTTACTACTTCCAAGTTCAATCACCACCCAGCCACACTTACTAGTATTAACTAAGTAGCAAAACAGGTCAACATCCATATCCCTAGCTATAAGTTATTGTACTGCTAATTGAAACACAAAACTACTGATACCAGCTGCTAGTCCTTTTGAACATATAACATCTGTAGTAATAGTAGTCTCTCTCAGGAACCCCTTAATCTATGAAATATACAGTAAGGAGTTATTTCACTAATAATCTAAAATGTTGCTGTCTGGTGTTAGTGGTGGGGGGCAGGGAGCAGGATTATATCTAAGCGCATCCTCATTGAGATCCCACCTGAAGCACAACTACATATCTGTTTGGGAGACATACCAGTAGCATGTCTGAGGTGTGATAGATAGCAGAAACATGTATAAAATTGCATGTATCTGAGAGGCACATGTAAGTGTTGTAGATATCTCAGGAAGCGGGACAACAGATTCCTCTGTAACAATAACACCCATGTTTCTTACTGCTGTTATGCAATTGCAAAGCACAAAGTACAGTGCCCAATGTCCACTGATAGGCCAACCATCACCACCACTAGTCATGTTTTTAAAACAATTGAGTTGTATAGTTCTTCTATGTGCAGCCAACCCACTCTTTTTGAGTTCTTTGAAAGAAGTAAAAATGCACACAAATAATCCAAAAGTACACTTGTGCAATGTCAAACTTGTTGAAATGATGGTGATTGAAATACTGTCTTATTCTTATGAAGAAAACAGAGGTTTTAAAGAATTGATTCCATATGTTGCACCCCACTGTCATGTCCAAGCTGCAGTTATTTTTCATGAATGGCTACATCAGAGTTGTACAAGCAGGTGATTAGTGTTGTGGACAAAGGGCAAAGAGGTCCTGCTAACATGTTTTAAGGCTTTTGTTGCTGCAGGACCCAGCCTGCTAACAACATTTACTTTCAGCTATCTATTTCTCCTTCAGCAGTTGTATTGCAGCGTTAATTCTAGTAGCAATAGAAAGCAGAAAATGGCAATGTTCGTGCATTACATTTATTGACGATCGCAAAAGTGTGGACATTTTACATATTTTCTATTTGTGGCAATTTCCACAGAAAAATTGAGGATCTTCTGTGAAAATTCCTGCAAAAAATACCTTAGCTTATAGATGCAAATGGCAGTAACAAGATAAGAATAATTTTACAGGGATTCAATGCTGTCCAACATGATGCAACTGCAGGGTGCAAATGAGTCTGTATGGGCCAGCATTCCAGCATGTTTCTGGGTGTCACCCTGTATCTCACTGTTAAGTGTTTCTTCATTTTATATTCTGAACTCTTTATTAAGACTTTCATGTGTACATATATGCTCTAAAGATGACACTCACTCAGAAACGTTCAACGTGCTTTACTATTGTTTGTGAGTGTGTGAACTACAAATGTAACTTTTATCAGGACCTGATATAGATCATCCTCCCAAAAAGCATTATGAGCCTCTTTACACAAACATCCCCTTAATGATACCCCTGCATCATTATTAAGCCTCTTTCCTGACTGAGGAATGGTATTGAAAGGGGTAGAGATTGACATAAATCCCTCATTCCTTTTCATGTGAAATTTTAGGGAAAAATATTTTTTTTGCTTTTTTATAGACAATATAGGAAACCTATTAAAATATCTGTCATTTTTGCTATAGCCAGTACAAATGAAACAATAACTTGACAATTTCTGCTGATGCAGAAATACCAGTTGCTGCTGTTGCTTTCTGCTCTCTGTTTAAAATGAGGAAGATGAGTTGGTGGCTGTTTGTAGCATCAGTCCAGAGGTTCTGGGTCTGATGTATCTGTGAGTGTGACAAAAGTTGCACAACCTATGTAGCCACTACTGAAGGAGAAAGAAAAGTCTGTGATGATAATGATGATGAAGGTGGTGATAATGATGACCGTGAAATGAAAGCTTTTGTAGCTCAAACAAACAAAGCATAGGAGAGAAATCTAAAGATGGCAATGGGCATCACATTATGGTGTTTGCTAATTTAGTTCAAGCTGAGTCATCTCACCATTTGATGTCACAGGGATAAGCTTACATTGCCATATGCCTCAGTCTGTTTCCAATGTTTTCAATGCTGAGCCATATGGCAAGGTAAGCTTTGAGAAAAATGTTAGCAGGCTGAGATCCAGCAACATAAGCCTTGAAAAACAACATTCGCAGGCTAATACCTACGGCAAGATAAGCCTTGAAAAATATATTTGTTCCTGGTGGTATTGACCTGGTGAACTAACAACTGAAAACAATAAGTCACTGGTGGTATTAGTAGTGAGTGCCTGACTTGCCATTGGTCATGATGACTCATTACTAATCAATTAATAAAAATAATGAATCCTTCCTGAGCGGTATCTATTCTACAGGGTGGACATTGTGTAGATGTTCTTTTTTACCCTGTATTCTATTAGTCTTTATCACAATGGCATGTTTGGTTACAACTGCACACAATTAACCCCTTAAGGACCCATGAAGGTCCAGGACCGTCATGGCTTAAATGATAGCAGCGTGCCTCCGTGCACACTGCTATCATTAATTCCAGGCTGAGACTGAGCGCTCCAAGACCGAGGCGTTCATTCTCAGCCCTTCTTGCTGGTGCCGGTTCATGTGATCGCCGTAGCAGCAATCACATGTACCGGCATTCTGAGAAACAGAGTCAACATGCAAAGCATGCTGACTCTGAGTGTCTCCTCTACCTCTGTCTCCCTTGCTATCAAAGTAAGGGAGAGAGAAGTAGAGAGGAGACACCTAGTGGTAAAAGAGAATACAGCAGCTGGGGGTATTAACCCCTTCACTACTGGTGCAGGAGGCTTGCTAAATGCAGGTCAATTTTTGACCTGCAATGATATACTTTTTTTTTTTTTTTAAACACAAACACACTTTTTTTTTTACAAAAATTAATTTTATTTAAAAAAAAAATCTCATTAAACAATTTTGGAAGTGTGATTGTTGTGGAGCTATGTAATACACTTATACACACCGCCAAATATCAGGGATAAAAAGTGACAAAATAGGGTGGGAAAAATGGACATGGGGATTTTTACCCAGGGGGGACAGTGGCCACTTTAAACTGCACATTTTGTAGGTATGACTGACAGGTCATACTTTTCATGCAGTCGCCATAAAAATGTAACCCTTTGTGCCCAATTGATCCCAAGAGAAAAAACAAAAATGGTGTTTTTTTACCTTTTTTTTTTTTTACATTTTTTCTTTTACATTTTTTTTAATTTCCATAAAGTAAATGGTGGGTTAGTCATATATGTGGGGGGTCAAAAGAAAGCTCTATTTGTGCTTAAAAAACAGTATATCATTTATGGGGATGGAATAAAGTACTTAGAGGGAAAACACTGTTGAACAAAGACATAGTCAAAAAGGTCAGAATTGCTCTAGTCCTTAAGGGAAACAACCTCAGATTTTCCCAGGCTTTAAGGGGTTAAGGATGGGCAAAAAGTAAAATTTTGCTCCCTAAGGAAATTCTGCTAAATTTGCTTTCACTTTTCCTTTGGCAAATTCCATCCATAGAAAAATCCTTTTTTCCTGCTTTTTTGCTAATAATTGAAATCATGAGTGATGTTTTCCACCTAATTTTCTCTAGCGGTAGGATCTCCCGCCATCATAGAATAAAACACCTTGGGTTCCCCCATTGCTAAACAGTGTTCAGAGTTCCATAGAGCCATATAGGAAAATGTAAAAGACAGAAAG
This sequence comes from Rhinophrynus dorsalis, assembly GCA_037306005.1. Taxonomy (NCBI): domain Eukaryota; kingdom Metazoa; phylum Chordata; class Amphibia; order Anura; family Rhinophrynidae; genus Rhinophrynus; species Rhinophrynus dorsalis. The sequence continues at coordinate 194,572,673 of CM074718.1, read as the reverse complement.
AGAGAGAGAGAAAAAAAAATTATAATCAGGCTTACATAATGCCGCAAATTTTAAAAAAATATGAGCAGGCTTACACAAGTTGAATCTATAAAGGCAATTGGCAGAAGCAAAGTCAGGCCGATTGTATGTCAATGACACTGGTGCAAACTAGAAAGGGACATACCCATCTGTGACATTATGGTGCTTGCTGCAAATGTAGTTCATACTGCTAAGTTGTCTGAGTATCACATGTCATAGCAGTTTCTGTAGCATCAGCAGCAGCACCACCACCACAAGCCACTTTAGGTACAGTCTACATACTTCTTCTCTTCCTCCAATTCATGAGGGTTGGAATATGTTTCACTTGGGGCAGAGAGGGGCTGTTCTCATTAACTACAATGTAAACAGAGGGTAACAAACATTGAGAAGAGGGGTAAGGACTGGGATCATTCAACCGGCACAATGGCAGCATTTGTAAAGCACACCCAAATTACCAACATCAGCTTCAAAGTGCTGCTGGTTATGTTAAACCGTCCTCCAAGATATCATCTGCTGTCATTCATTGACTGAGGCACTTTTCCTTTCCACAACACATGTAAGTCAGTCACTTGATGGTGTGCGGATGGCTTAAACTATATTTAATACAAATAGTGTACCCTCCACCAACTATCACCTTGGCATATTCATCAGAAGGTGCAATCTGCAGATGCTCCCTTACTCCCTGCATTCTTTTGCTCTCAACAACAGTCCCTGCTGCTCAAAGTAAAATAATCCTATATTGACAATTTCAGGGCAGGGAAAGGTGAAATTGAATGGGGCTGTTGATTGTCACCACCTGAAGTGCCTTCTTGTGCTATAGCTGCTGTACTTTGTGGTGCAGCTGCACCTGCTGTTGCCTCACTAGTACTAAATCTACTACTAGGAAATGAAAAACTTCTTCCAACACTGCCTGCCATTTGGGATCACCTCTAAGTGGAAATCTACTATCATCTTCCTCTCAAATTACTCCCACTACCAATATCTGCACTCATGGTTATGAATTCAGCTTAGATTGTAAGCTCCTTGGGGCAGGGTCCCTTTCCCAGTCTAGGATTCCCTTGCTGCACTTTCCCCCGGGAATGATGCACTGATCACACTTTAGCCTAATGATCTTAACCTTGTTCTGTCTTTTTGTATTATATTATTTCAACTTTTGTTAAGCGCTGTGTACATGTATGGAACTATATAAATAAAGATACATACAAAGGTGGATGCATCATTAACAGCCTAATAAGGATCATGCTACTCTGCCTGCTGCTGCTGTGACATATGTTCATCATCAGTGGTACCTAAAGACAATTAAATAGCAGGAACTAAACCTGCAGCTAACTCCATAATTTCTGTAGTCCTGGGGAGAGGGGTGAGGTGGTGATACCCAGATCTATCACTCAGTCTTCATTCATTTGTAACCTCCTCTCTCATGCTTACCCCACTATTAATAAAGCCCTGCAGTGTAATTCTTGGGATGTTGTTTGTTTTTGAGTTTTGTTTTGCATTCTTCTTGATCAACAGGAATTATATGGCATGGGATGGATTTGATGGACACGTCTTTTCTCAGCCTCATCAACTATTTCAGGGCTGTACTAGTTCAGTTCTCAAGGGCCACTCCTTAGGTTTTAAGGATTTCCCTGATTAAGCACAGGTGAGTTAAACAGTGGCTCATTCATTTTGACTGACTCACCTGTGCTTAATCAGGGAAATCCTTAAATCCTGGCCTGTTGGTGGCCCTTGAGAGCTGAACTATGTTACTATGTTACTAAGTTTCATTACCCCTTTTTAATGCAAAATATTACTTTGTTTGCTTTTGCTGTGCAATGGAGTTTGACACTGATCATTATTTCCAAGTTTGGAGTTTAAAAGGAGTCCCAGAAATTCCCCCAGCAACAACACTCTCAGAATGATTCCAAAAGTAACATTGCAATTTGTTATTTCCAAGTGCATAACTTTACAATTTTTTACATTAAATTGCATATTCCTTTTGTTTGCCTATTCTGCAATTTTATGTACATGCCCAAAATGTTTTTTTCTATATTTATTTTCATGTCACTTATAAACATATTAAAAAGCAGTGGACCAAGTACTTAACCCTGAGGTACTCCATTCTCAACTCTACCTGTAATGAAGAATTTTCAATTTACAACACATGGTTCCCTATCCTTCAACAAATTTTCTGTCCACTTGCAAAGGCTTCCTCTAGATCCACTTATTTTATTTGTAGTCAGGGCCTCCGGTGCCCATGATGGAACCTGGGTAGTGGGTCTTATGTGCTGAAACCCCAGGTCCCCTAGACCTGGGTGATGACGAAGCGGCCAGACTGATTAGAGGGCTGGCTTAGTGAAATATAATAACCTGGGGGGGGGTAAGTGGTGGGACCGGAAGTGACGACGCCGGATAGCAGGGAGGCTGAGGGTTTAATACCCTGCGGCCCCTCCCACAAATTCAGGTGAGCCTTCCACTTGTAGTCAGGGCCTCCGGTGCCCGTGATGGAACCTGGGTAGTGGGTCTTATGTGCTGAAACCCCAGGTCCCCTAGATCTGGGTGATGACGAAGCGGCCAGCCTGATTAGAGGCCAAAAAGAAAGACACTATACGGGTAGACAGATTTATTTGAGATTTATTTGTACAGTTTAGAAAGAGCAGATTTAATCTCTGTATGCAGATTAGGAATATATCTGGTGTAATATTGGGATTTCCACCTTTCTAAACACTGGATTATGTGAGGTGGAACGTTATGTTTAGAGGCTGCTGAAGAGGCTCCTATTATAATCGAATGGCCGGAAAACTCCTTTGGGTTATAACCCAAGCGAGCAAGAAGAATCCTGATATATTTAATGAAAGGCTTAAATTGAAGTGGGCCGTTAGAAGTAGGCAACAAAGGGCTGTCGTCAGGCTGACTGTTAAGTAGATTGGTCAGTAATTTGAGGGCTTGGTAAGGAAAGCAACCGTCATTGGTTTGAAATATTTGAATATTTACTCCTTCGCCTCTTTCATCTGTTTTGGAGTGAGAGAGATGAAGGATAAAATAATCTACGTGATCTTGTAAATCCTCTTTTTTAAGAAAAGTATGTTGACCTGGAGAGGCCAAAAACTCACCTGGTCTCAGGAATCCAAAGAACCCCAAACATATAGCTGCCAGCAGAATACAGTTGGTATTAGGCTCGAAAGGGGCTTCTTTCAAGGATTCATATAATTTGCGAAAAAGCTGGCCGTCAATTGGAAGTCTCGTACGGGCGGGGGCTAAAGGATTCTTAAACAGGCTTTTAAGGAATAGTTTTATTTGGTATGATGTGTACAAAAGAAGTTCAGTTAGGTTAGATTTGATTTAGGTGGTGGTGTATTCCTGCAAGATATAGCTTGATAGTAAAGGGGGACAATTTAAGGGACTGGTGACAGTAAGCCCCGAAAGCCAGAATGATTGGAACGGAATATTGCCGAGGTGATTTAGTGAGAGCCAGAAATTGATGTAATGTTGACCATGCCTTCTGGTATATTTTGAGTGTACTTGGAGCCAAACCGTGCAGCATAATCTTATTTGCTTCAGCCAGGAAGTAACTCATGTCAGGACTAGCTCTTGGAATGGTGGGGGTGATGTGGGCTTGTTGTTGGCCGTTGGCATCAATCTGAAGAACTCCTGAAAGTTAAGATGAGACAATGCATCAGCTTCTTGATTGCAAGAACCTGGGAAAAAAATACTATGAATGCTAAATTTATGGTACAAAGACAACCAAGTCAGTTTACGTAAGAATGTCATGATGTGCCGGGATGAAGATCTACCTTTATTGAGCATTAAACTAGTGGCTTGATTATCGGTTCTAAAAGTCACAGTTTCCCCTGTCCACAAATGACCCCACAATACCGCTGCTGACACGATTGGGTATAATTCAAACAAGGCTGATGTTTGAAGAAAAAATGGAAGGTTCTCGATTTCTGATGGGTTGCAAACCACTCGGAATGAAATATTGCAGCATAGCCTTGCAAGGCAGCAGCATCTGAAAAGACCACTGGTGAGGAAAAATTAATGGGCCGGGAAAATAGAGAGTGGCCATTCCAGTTATTAAGAAATGAAGACCACATGGACAGACCGGATCTAGCATCTTGGTCTATAAGGATGGGGGTGAAATCATCCTGGGCCAAAGGAAGGAGTGACAGGAGGTGGGAAATAAATGATCTCTCTTGAAGAATGATCCGAGTTGCAAAGTTTAAGTGGCCTAACAGGGATTGTAGTTCCTTTTTAGTAAATGAAGGACTGGCTAGGAATAGGTGTAGTATGGCTTGGATTCTTGCTAGCTTGTCTGCAGGCAGATAAGCTTCCATCTTAACTGAATCGAGGCAAATACCTAGGAATTGGACCGAGGTAGCTGGGCCCGAGATTTTTTCAGTAGCAATGGGGACCTTCAATTCCCGAAATAAGGACATTATATTAGAAATTCCAACTGGACGCTCTGTGAGAGACTCTATGATTAAAAAGTCATCCAGATAATGAATTACATTGGAGCATTGAGAGTGTGAACAGATGATCCAATTAAGCAATTCCGCAAAGCTCTCAAACAGTTTAGGACTGCTTCTCAGGCCGAATGGTAGTTTTACTTCAAAATAATATAATTCACGCCACTTCATGCCCTGGAGATGCCATAGTGAAGGACTAACTAGGAGAAGCTTGAAGGCATCTTCTATATCGATTTTAGATAGCCAGCAACCTTTCCCTGCCATTCTCATCAAACACATGGCATCATTGATAGAATGGTATTTTAGGCGGAATTCTTCTGATGGTATCAAAGAGTTGATACTTGGCTGCCGAGAAGCATGAGGGGCTGAAAAATCCACTATGAGGCTTTTTTTAAGAGAACATTTCCTGGTGGCAATACCTAGAGTATTAGCCCTCCATACTGGAAAAGGGGGAGACCTGAATGGGCCGATGATGAAACCCTTATCTAACTCTGCTTTAAGGAGTGTGTCTACCAGTCTTGGTTCTAGTAAAGTGGACTGCAGGTTAGGGAGGTCTATCGAAACTGAAGGGTATGCCAATAGACCAGTGTGAAAACCCTCTTGAAAACCCGACATGACAAAATTTACTAAAGTACGATCTGGATGAGAAATGAGAAGAGACTGTAATAAGTTGAGATTGACAGAAGTTAGTCATTTATTATGCCTCGGGTTCCGTGGGCAAACAGCCCGGGAATGAGACCTACGACAGAGAGAGCACGCATGAGTCATGTGACATGCGCTGAAAAAACATCAGCCATGGGACATAGATGCTGCGTATGGTTAGCAGACTTGCAGAGCTGACAAACTGGGGCCTGTATGCCGGCGAAGTGCCTGCAAAACAATTAATTATCTAACGAGCTCCAATCTGTTCTAAAGTTAAATTGGGCCAAAACCGCCGCTGCCTTGGCGGAAAAAGCCCGGTGATAATCATAAAAATGAAAACCTCCGTACCTGTAACCTAGATCTACTATGAGGAACAGGTACTGGTCTAGTTCCTGCCTACAAAGTGGAAAGGAAGAACAGAGGACATCTCTGAAAACACTAAAAGCCAAGACGAATTCTGGGATAGACAATTTTTTAGACAGTCTAGGGTCTTTGGCCCTTAGTGTGACCGAAAAGTCACCACAATTTATTGTTCGGTTTTCCATCAAATCTTGGGTCGAAATGAGCAGTGACACCAGATTAACATCTCTGCCCTCCAGAATATCCTTCCGGATATGAGCAGGGATCATATGTGCTGGGGTAATTTGTGGGTGAGTCATCAAGGTGGGATTACCTTGCAAAAGGTTAGGTTGACAAGGGGGCTGCCCTTCGTGTGGGAACCGGAAGTTATTCTCCAGAGCCCGGATCCTATTCTGCATATCTGACATTGAAATATTGTAATATTGGACAACATCTGCGTCATGTTATTTAGCTGCGCAGAGTAATCTATGGCAAATGGAGAAGCTGGAGCAGAGGGAGGGGAGTGACTCTGGGATGGAAACAGAAGTCGGAATAATTCTGCCTTTCTAGCAGTGGCTGGGTATGGGATGTGGTGCTGGGATAACTCGGCCGTTATTTTAGCAGTAGTCCAGTCCCTAAAAGAGGGCTGGATAGCAGGGGACTGTGCTTCGTGAGGGGGACTGGTGCTCCTAGGAGTAGCGGGTTCCTCCACCGGGATTATCTCTGGCTCCGTTGATCCTTGGGCTGTTGAGTCCTCCATCCTGTTAGAAATAAGGTAAGTCAGTTAATAGCAAGACCTGTAGTGGTGAGGGTGTTAGTAACATGCAGTGTAGGATTCTACCGGAGGATGGAAGTCCCAATGAATGTTGCCCATTCCCCTCTCGGCCCATTCTGCTCTGAAAACATCGTAGTCGAGGCTCAAATTAGACCCGAGGAGGATGAAAACCTCACCGGAGGACCCATAAACCGTGTGCCCAGTGACTGGCCAAACTGAGAAGAAAAGCCTGTCCCCAGCCAGCAGCTGATATCATCTGGCAGGGAGACCTGTTTCTTTCCCCTATGTAACCGAACGTGGTCCATAAAAACATGCTTGGCTATTGCCGGGGAAGTAATAAATGTCAACCATGAGAAATCTAAGTCTCTCTCTCTTCCTTCCTGCGATGAAGGGGTGGGGGAGATTGAATCCTGCACTCCCAAAATGCTTTAAAACCAATCCGGCACCTTTGCGGCCTTAACAAGGAAGTAAGAGGGGAAAATGCATGAATGATTAGACTAATTAGGTTCCTTGCCCTCAGCAATTGAGGGGAACCAAATATCCTACGCACCTTGTCGGCCTCATCGATTAAGGTAGGTGACGGGAGGTAAGGTATGAAGAAACATGACTCTAGTAATACTAAGTTCTTAAAACCTCAACCTTGGTCCTCAGTGATTGAGGGAGGTGAGGTATGCAGTAAAACTAAAATTACTAATAGAAAAGCATGCTCTGAGAATACTGATAAGTCCCCTTGACGCTTCAATGATTGAGATATGTGAACACCTTCGGCCGTTTGACGGGCGGTAAAGTATAGATTACGTTCAGACTCTGACTACCCTGCCGCAAACGCATGAGCTGAAAGTTGCCACATTGACGTGATAGTGCACATAATTGAATGATGTAAGTACTTAATGTACCAGTGGTGCTTCGTGATAGGTGAAGCGTGAAGTGTGACATGACGATCCTGTTAGGCAAACGGTAATAGAAAAGAAAAAGAAGGATCTACTTTCTGAGCTGAGGGGTAAACCGAGTATAGCTGAAATGGAATAAGCTGCATCAGCTTGAAACAAGAATAATGTAGAAAAATAATGGTGATTACAGAATGGCAGGTTTGAAGACTACTATCTGGTGAGCCTGGTGATAATTTGCTTGATGGGTAAGTTGACTGAAGCAATAAAGACAGGCCTTATGCAGTGTTAGAACTGAACCTGAAAATTCTCTTAGCCTGCAATTGAACATACCATAAGGGATTAGCTTGGAATGAAAATAAATTCCTGATGAGCTAATTAAATGAACCTGAGGAGCCTGGTTCTTGAATCATCTGATTCATAAGGGTATAATATAAGGACTTATGGAGTGGAAAACACTAGGACATACCAGAAATGAAGCAGCCGGACAGCCTGATAATTAGACATTGATACTGCGGACTTGACTTCCCTGACTGGAGGAACATGAAAAAATAAAGAACTGAAATAACACATGCAAAAAGGGGTAGAACCAGATAATAAGCTAGTGTAATGGTGATAACCCCGGGTGGTTAGAAGAAATGACTATCCTAATGGTACTTGAAAATGGGGACATGAATAGTTCAAATCGATATTTATTGAGGCATAAGTCAGAGCTTATAGCTTGTTCTAAAATAACCTAAATTGTGCAAAGCTATTAGTACAACCGGTTAACATATTCTTAGAAGCAAGACTGCACTATAGTATTTGTCAGTGGCATTTTTTTTTTTTTTTTTTGCCGACTACTCTTCACCACCCTGAGCCAGCCTAATTAGCTTATGGTATGACTCGTGAGCCGATTGCTAACCCTATAAGCCTGAAGTGAAACCTGCTGCTATAAGTGGACATAAAAGTAACAAAGCGGCTAGAGTCTAATAACCCAGGATGTGGCTGATTCTTACTTTGATTGTAATAACTAGTATTATTACTGGCATGCATCATCTGCTATAGCAAGCATTTATGAAGTATAAATACCTTAATATGATCCTTCTGAACTATGGAGAAGTATTCAGCTGAAGAAGCATACTTACAGTGCCCTTAAGGAGGTTAAGTGTAGTGAGGAGAGCTGAGGGAGCGTGCTGTATTAACCCCTTGTGCAACAGTGAGTCATGCAAAGCGATGCATGCCAATTTGACTTAAGAGTTGTCTTACATAGTTGACCCACAGCGATTAGCGTTGGTATGATAAGTGATTTGAATAAGTTCCCAAGCTGCTGTTTACTTAACTCTGTGAGAGCCAGAGCAAGGCAGAGCACTGCATACTCAATAACGTTATTTATGATTTGCATGTGCAACAAATGTACTGTGTAAATTACTACCCCATTGAATATAATGCCTTAAACTTGAACATCTGTGGATGCTTACCTTGCTGCTTCCTGATGCCCAGTGATGATGTCACTAGCAGCCGACGGGAGTCACGACGTAGAGCGCCTAAAGTGAGACAATGCTGGGAACGCTTCTCCTTCCACTCCTGTTTGTGGAGTGTATGGACCAGAAGTGATGACACCGGATAACAGGAAGGCTGAGGGTTTAATACCCTGCGGCCCCTCCTACAAATTCAGGCAAGCCTTCCACATATCAGCCTCTTGTATGACGCTGTAAAATCTAGATATATTACATCTACACGTTATATTATCTAGGTTGCTACTTACTTTTTTATAGAATATCAAACAACTTCTTTGGCAAGATCTTTTCATTATAAAACCATGTTGATTCCTTCTAATAATTGTATTTTTTGCAGGGAAATCCAGAATATATTCCATTATTATACTTCAAGCAGTTTCCCACTACTAAGGTTAAACTCTCAGGTCTATAAATCCCAGGTTATGTTTTATTTCCCTTCTTGCATAATGGCACCACACTTGTATTATACCAATCTAGTGGCACTTAGCCTGTGGAGAGAGGGTTTTAAAGATGAAAAAGAGTAGTCTTGCTAACAGTACACTGAGTTCCCGAAGACCACTTGGATGTATACCACAAGGCTCAGGTGTCTTGTCTGTATTGATTTTATCTAGTCTTCCCTTAACCTCTTCTTATTTTAACCCTTTATCAGTCCATTTCTTATACCACCTTAATCAACATGCCGATCTCATTTTTAAAAGGTCCATTACTCTCCCTCTTAGGTTTTTTGCCATTTATGAATTTGAAAAACTTTTTGGGATTAATCTTGCTCTCCCTTGTAATTCAAGTTCCATTTTCTTGTTAACTTAAATTGCTTTTGGCAATCGTTGTTGCACTCCATGTATTTCAAGAAATAATTGTCTATTCCTTCATTATTTAATAGTCTCAAGTAATGTACTTCCTTATATTTGCATTTAACCATATTGGTTTTGATCTACTTCTTTTGTATTTGTTTCCCAGGGGTATATACTGTAACCTGAAATTAAACTCTGACCATTTTCCTTCATATTTTTTCCCTTTTAATGATTCCTCTAAGTCTATGCATTGTATTGATGTTGTTAACATTTTGAAATTGATGTTTGGTAGCGAATGATGGGAGTTGTAGTCTGGCAGCATCTGAAGGGTCTTCTGTTGCCTATCACTCTCCAGGCTACTGTGGGACAATATGCAAACTGCTGTTAGGATTAGACACCCTAAGGGTAATGGGGGAATCCAGACCTGGACCCCTTGATCACAAGTGCCTAGAGGGATCAGCTGCACCTCACTGATGAGGCCCAACAAGGCCGAAACATGTGCTTGGGGTTAGCTGTATCCCTTGTTCAGAGAGGAATTGTCTGGCATTTCATGGCTGGACTGTCATTTTGACAGGACTTGTATGATATGCTTCAGAATATTTCTTCTCTGTATATGGCATTTGTGAACTAAAAATTGTTTATTTTTTTGTAGGACTATGTTTTGTTGTTTTTTTATTTAATTTTTTTTTTTCAAAGCACAAGCCCTGAGAAAAAAATAAAAATGCCCTCCTAGCCTAGTGCCAGCAGGTCCTGTTGGACATTGGCCACTCGCCATTGTCAAATGTCCTCCTGAGTCCATAATTGTAGAATTTGCAACTGCTCTTCTTACTGCTGCTGCTGAGTTGTCGAAACAACAGGATGATTAGGCAGCTGAAGGAGAATGGGATCAACAATAGCATTAACATGGGTGATGGATGATGAGGGTTCCATTTGCCACAACTGGCTCCAGTGATGCGTCTGAGGCAGTAGCAGCACAATAAATAGCCCCCAGTCTATGTGGAGAAAAGAAGAAGTTGGCCAATAATTCTTGTCCACCTGCCCCTCCTCCAAAATTATGGGTGTGTTGTTATTAGAATATAGTTTTTTTTCCTTGAGAGCAGGAACCGTGGCTCTCATCAGCAACTGTAATGTGCACGTGTGTGTGGTAAATAATATCTGGGGGCACAACTGTATCCAAACACCATGACACCTGAAACCAAGTTCTGCCACTGTCACTGTACCCATTTTCCAGACACCGCTAAGTACACATGACAACTTTCTGACTGTTTAATAGTAATGGTGAACCTTCCCTGCCACCATCTTAGTATATTCTATGGGATGGAATCTCCTTAGATGTCGCTTGATGCACGGCTTGCAATTCTCCTCCATCACACTGGCATGTGTGGTCAGTGCAACACACAGTGTGTAATGGGTAGAGACAATCTGCCACATCCTAACATCAACAGAGTGGCTATCATTTGGAGGGGGAGGTAACTATGAATGAAGTGGATTGGCAGAAGATGTAGTTACCCTAAACAGTGATGGCGAGCTAGTTGATTTACCTGTCATGGAACTTCCACTATTTGCCTAGGTTGCTCTGTTATTCCTTTTCTTTGATATCTGCCTCGCCTCTTGCCTTTCTGGAGAGTCAGGGGGTACATCAACAGCGGTGCTTGATTTCTGTGGTGGATGTTTGGTTTTAACATGTTTGACATAGATGTCATGGAGTCTGTGTTTCATGTGTGATATCAGGGAGCTTGTGCCAAGATGTGTTCCTTCCTTTCCTCTTCTCACTGACTTGTCTCAAATTTTTCACAGTGCCTTTGCTGATGACAGCACTGTGCCTGCCCCAAAAGAAAAATAGTCCCACAACCATGACTTCAGGGGGGATGGAACAGGTGGAGAAGCATGACCTCTTTCATCTTGTCCTCCACATTTCCCTTTATTTTCTGTAGCAGCAGATGATGTTGCTGCTGTTGCTGCTACTGCCTCAGATTCAGCACTATAACTAGGACCAGGAGTATAGCTGGTGATGGAAAGTGGAACATGTCCTAGTCCCTCATCACTTGTTGACCCCATTCCCACTGTGTCCACATTGGTCTGTGGCACACTAGCTTGCTTCTCAGCATCCTGCTGCCCTTCCAAATCAACATCAGAAGTAATTAGAGCAGTTGCAAATCCCTATAATTCAAAAAGGTCACTGCTATTTGTGGTGGTGATGCCCATGCTCATCCCTGTCTCCTATTCCTTCTCCATTTCTGGCTAAAAAAGGTCATCACTGTCTCTTCCACCCCAGCTTCTCCAGCATTATCATCACCACCCCCACCAGTCCCAAAATGCCGCTGCTCTATTACAGACATCTCACTTCTGCTTGGAGGAGGTGATGAGCAATGTGACAGAGGGTCCTCTAATGTCACACTTGTCATTTCTTGGTGACGTGAAGAAGGCAGACTGGCAGTGGCAGCACTAGCAGCAAGGACAGGCAGCTGATCTGTGCTCCTGCTGGTGGTGATATTAATTGTGTGCCTACTCTTCCCCAGCAACAGTTCTGGCCTCTTAGTCTTCAAGATTCTGTTCCATTTGGACACTTTAGTGAAGGGAAGGGGAGGACTTCCAGGGTCAGAGAAATGGTGTGGGCTCCCTTGAGCGCTAGTCTGGACGCTCTCCAATGTTTCCCCTACCTCTACAGCTGCTTCACCATTATTGCTACTACTGCTAACACTAACGACATCAAGTTCAGCTACAGAGTCTTACTCCTTAGTCTGACAGTCACTAGTAATATGAGAACATTGTTGTTAATTACCGCATCCTAACACTAACAAGCTGCTGGACCTTAGTAGTAGCACTAGCACTGGCAGGACTGCTTGGGGATGGCAAGTGTGACTTAAGGTCCCTTGCTGTCACACTTGATATCATTTTCTCCCCCCTTGAGTACTAAAAGACACACTAGCAGCAGGCAAAGTATTGGTGGTAGCAGGTTCAGCACTGGCAGCAGGGGCAGCAGGGGTAGCACATCTGGCAGCAGGTACAGCAATGCTGTACAGCACTGGTGGCATCAGAGCAGCACATCTGGAAGCAGGTACAGCACTGGTGGCAGCAGGGGCAGCATGTTTGGCAGCAGGTACAGCACTAGTGGCAGCAGGGGCAGCACATTTGGCAGCAGGTACAGCAATGGTGGCTGCAGGTACAGTAATGGTGGCACTGGCAGCAGGGGCAGCACTTTTTTCAGCAGACACAGGCAGCTGAGCTGTCCTTCTCTCAATAGTACTACCCTTTTCTTCCTCCCTTACCATTCCCTATTCTCCCTCCCGTCCAATTAAGTTCCCCAATATCCATTGGGGTGATTTAGAGGGACTGGACAGCATTGGTTCAGTACTGCTAGTCACTTCCTCCTCCTTAGATAGTGGACACAAAAGGGTCCTTCCAATTCCTCCTATTATTTTATTTAAACCTGCTCATAGTGATATCAGTCACTATGAATCTCTCCTGCCTCAATTTTGCTATAAATACACAGCAGAACAGCACAGCACGTCTACTGTCACTCCCTGGAATACGTCACGTTTTCATAGCAAAAATGTGAAAACAAAGTAAATCAATGGGCGGAAACTTTCTAGCCACTGAAAAATTGGCAGGGAATTTTGGCCAATGGGCAAAAAACTCAAACATTTTACTTGTTGTTTTAAAAGCGGATTGTCTCACGAAAAAGCGGACAGTATTGTGGTTTTTGCGGAATTCCTTGTGGGAACACATCGACAACTTTCGCCCATCCCTACTTCTAGGCTCAAAGCTATGAAGAATGGTACATGATAATCAGCTGGTAATGGGCATCCCCACCACCACCAGCAGTGACACTAAGGTGTTTTTACTTCCTACTCCTGAGTCATATGACACTGAAGTACATCATATGTCACAGTAGCACAATGATAATCAGAATAGTTTGTAATTGTCCACCTTGCCCATGGGTATAAATAGTGGGAGCAGAGTTAATATGAGACAGAGAATTGTGTATATGGTTCCACTTGCCACTACTACTCCTTTTCCTAGTAATAATATAAAACAACAGAAGGAAGTGCAATCCACACCTCTTGGTATCCCAAAACACAAACAAGTTAAAACATATACTCACATGAGTACTCACTACCAGCTGTAAGGATGTATAAGCCGGTAATGTGCATGTTGCTTACTTAAGCTCACCCTGCTCAGGGACACACCTCCTGATTTGGAGTATCCAAAGAAGTCCATAAGTGGATCCACTCAGTGTATAAAAATGTTAGAATTTTAATATAGAACAGAAAGTGTAAAACAAACTTTCAAATAGTAAAAAGAGGGTCATTTACCTTTTTGCGATTAGCACCTGATGAAAAAGCAGCATGCTTGGAAACATATAGAGCACTGGGCATTTATACTATTTTGAAGTTTTATACTTAGTGTTTTATAGTAAATCATAAAATTTGTATAAACTGAACATATCCAAATATTATATTGTTTGGATACAACAGTTCACGAGGTATATCCCAGAGCAGGGCAGGCTTAAGTACCCTCTACATACAATACCAGCTTATACATCCTTGCAGCTGGTAATGAGCACTCATGTGAGTATATGTTTCAACTTGTTTATTTTTGGGGATACCAAGAATTATGGATCTCACCTCCTTCTGTTGTTTCCTACTACTAATACTAAGAGGAGGAGTAATAGTAGGAAGTGGAACCATAGCCACAAGTACCTGGAACCATATCCACTCCAGGAGTTGTGTCCTGAGGGTCTTAGAGTGCAGCACATATATCCTATGTATATTTGACTGAGTGAGGGCAATCCTGAATCCCTTATCTGCTCATCTTGTCACTTTTAGTGGTTTTAATATTGTGAGTATATCGGTTATAGTTGATGGTTGCTTACATCTTCTATCTATATAAAAGGCCAGACGTATGTTTGTCCAATACATGCCCGAAAGCAGGCCAGATGTATTGTATTTTTGTCCAATGCAGTCATGCACAGTACAGACTGCCTGATGCAGTCATGCGCAGTAGACTGCCCGAACACAGGCCAGATTTAGGCTTGTCCGATTACATATTAAAATAGGAATACCCCTCCTGTTGTTTCTTCTGTTCTAAAGCTACTGAGGTAGCAGCAGAAGCACAACCATCAGCCATTGCAAGAGCATCTGGAAAACAACATCCCTCTCCAACTCTCCCCAGCACTAAAATTGTGGATAGTGGATTATTTTTCACTTGGGGCAAGCACTTTGCATTTGTCAGCAATTTTACTGCACACTGTGCAACACATTTTAGAAGAGGACAAAGAAGGGGTCCACATGACACATATGCCCTAATTAATGATGTATAATGACCCTAAGGTGCATGTGGAACTGTTCCACAGCACAGAAAAACAGTCAACTGCTATCACTGTGTCTCTTATCCCTCCCCAACATCAAAAAGGATGTGAGTAAAAATACAATACAAAAGTGCATGAAGCAATTGAAACTCCCCTATCAGAACTGAACATTGACAACAAAAACAACAATAAGACCTGTGTCATATTCTTGTGCCAGGGTCTGGGGCTGAAACAATATCCCTGTTCTTCCACCAGCACCCTCTAGGTCCTCCTCTTTATCACTGCCACTGTTACCAGTACCACCAACCAAAAGTAAATTGCAGATGTTAGGATCTGCCAATATATCTCCACACATTGCATATTGTGTGGTACAATGACTACACAAGGCAATGCCTCTGATAACGTTCCATATTGCAAAATATGCTAACCAGGGAGGGAGAATTATTTTAATTAAGTGTTGTGAGCGTTGGGAAGCATCAGTCACCCACCACCACTACACAGTAAATTATATTTTGTGAAATTGACAAAGGCCATTAGTGACTGACATGATTACCTGGAGCATATTTTAACACTGTTAACATAAACCTGAAGGTATTTGTTATAGTTGTGCTTATTATGAGAACAGAGATGTGCCAAGTATGATCTCAGTCCTTCTCCTCTTTCACACACTGTGCACACTGCAGATGTTGTTGATAATTGCACAGTTCATTTCTGCTCCCAAGGATAAATATTTTACAGCCCATGATTTTAGATGGGTTGCAGGAAAATCATATTTGGAGAACTTCTCACGAGATGCACCTGAAGTAGTAGTGGCTTGTTGTGTTGCTGCTGCTTTAGCAGGACTAGGACTATTAGGAATCATAACTTCCACCTCTCTCATGTCAACACTGTTGCTGAATACACCACCAACACAGTCTGTAGGGATGATGATGATGATGATCCCAATACAATATAGCAACCTAATACTGATACTCAGCAAAAAGTAAATTAGCAAATGCAATAATGCCACTAGTGGGTGGGTCAGATAATGTCCCTTCCCAGCCAATTGAGTTCCAGAAGATGGAGCCATGCATGTCCAAGATGTGTCCCCTTCATCTAGCTGATGATTAGCTAGGGTAAATTAATGAAGTTATTCCAGGGAACGTTCAGTGTCCTGCATAATCCCATCTACCAGCCAGTGGAAGTGTGGAAAGAAATTTAAACAGGAATGGCTGTACATAAGCCAATTACTATTTAATTCTCCTGAAGAAACCTGGACAATGGCCCAGGCAAGACTAAAGAGGGATTTTTGTTCCTGATTTGTTTTACTATTGTTGGCACTGGTGTTACAATGCATTGTATAAGTCTCTGGCTCTCAGAGGGTTAAATGGTGGCTGGATGTGAGGATCAAGACCACTGAGAATACCACTGGACCCCAACATTGAGGTATGTTTTTTTTTTTTTAAAACACATTATGGGTGATCCATTAATATGATGACATCTTCCTATTGCAAAATGTTTATTATAATGTCATTATATGGGGCTTTGTTTCCCTAAGAAATGGCAGGGGAAAAGGCCAATATTTTTTTTTTTAGATTGATAGCTGCTTCCTGTCTCAATATTAATTTATTTTCTACTTCTCCCAAAGAAAGAGTTGATGAAGAGGTTCTGTTAAGCCTTTCATGGACAGTATGTAAATTAATAGGGGGCCTCCAGATACCATATTGATTTATTTTATTGTTTTTTGGTTTTTGGAATTAATTAATTAAAGTTTTGTAAACTGAATTTACATTTTTTGATAAATGTACCCACCCAATATTTTTTTCTGTTTAGTTGTATAGCAAGGAAATAAATGACCTTCTCTTAAAGAAAAACATAATATGTAGTTCTTTATTATTTTGACATGCTACATTTCTTATTAAATTGACAAAGCAGCAGGAATTTCATGGGAGGAGTTGGTAAAAGCTTAATAGGCTTTTCTCTGCTCTTTTGCCAGCTGAAGTTCCATTCTGGAGGAATGGAATTTTGCACTAAATTTGTTACAGCTATATAAATGTCATAACCTAGCAAGAAAATATACTGGTAAATATTTTACATTCCACTTGTCTGTGGTATGAGTAACAAGACGTCCAAGGTATATTTAAGAAACAATCATCTTACAAATGAAAATACTGCATAAGCCAAGAAGAGGAAAGAATTATAGAATACAATACATTGCATTCTTTTCCTGATCGTGCATTGTGTTCTCCAGTGGGGGGCAAACTTGTATTAAATATATAATCTTTCTTTCATCAAATTTGTTGTTTTTTCCATCAATTTAATTCACAGTTGGGACATTGTCTCCTGCAATAAATGTGTTATGTTGCCGAAAATATATGTGACTGAAGAGTACAATGCAACATTGTAATTTTATAGCTAGAAAAAACAAATTTAAGGAATCATCAGTATTAAAATGTACAATAATCAGAAAACTCCTATATGTCAGTACATTCTATATGTCATAAATCAGGAATTATAATAAAATGATTAATAGTAATAATGTTAATAACAATTACACTTGTGATATGTCACATTGCTCTTTAAGCATTCGATAATTAGCATTTATAAAAAGAAATAAGAATTTTTGCATACATGCATTCCATTTTTAATTGAAATATATGCTAGCAGTGCTACCTCCATGTATGTTTATAATTATATGTTTAGCTATCTGTGAAACATATCATGTATGATTAACTCTTTTGATGTTATACAGATATCCAGCACAATATGAGGATTGTATGCATCAATTAGTTCAGCTTATTTTCAGTTTGTGAATACTATCATGCAAATCGTGAGGCTTCACTGCATGGTATAAAGGGAAAGTATGATGACTTAATTGCACACATAATCCATCATCCTTAACACTTTAATGCAAGTAAACCCTATATTATACACAGCAAAATTAACTGAATTTATACCAACCTCTGTGTCTTGTTTCTGCATTGCATTAAACATGGTGCAGTGTAGCAGACCTCTACAAAACATCCATTCACACATCCACAAACCCCACTTAGTACAGAGAAAATGGGAGAATTTTTGTTGTAGGCACATAGATGATAGGCAGGTCCAATACAGGTAAATTGATTCCAGCACCTATTTTAGATCAGCATCATATTAATACATCCCTCTTTTAAGAAACAATGCTTTAGAGACTTATCTTCCATAAAATGGGTTAATAAAGTAGTAAATATTATTTATGAGATAGGACTAGGGACAGAACATCAGTGCAACTTCCACTGTATACCTGCATGCAAAGCCTATGCTTTGCTATTTCATTTTAGTTCCAAGTCCATAAACAATACTTCCACAATGCCTTGAATGAGAAAAAGTTTAACTCAGTCACATACTAGGATGATGTTAGGTTTGTGATTTTTAATTAGCTAAGTCAATCAAAGTTTGGCTAAGAAAGGGGTGAGACACATGACTGGGTTGCACTTTTCTGTATTTAATATTTATTTTATGGCTTTAATGTTATTCTTTTACAGGGTTATGAGGACCAGGGAGTTGAAGCTACCATCCTCTGGACCTCAAGTTGCAGGTAGCGAAGGGAGAATTTTTTACACCTCAATTGTGATGCATGCAGAAAATAGCATTTTCCACATCCCATGGCAATATATCTGTGAAAAGTGTTGTTTTTCTGCTTGTTTTCACTGCATTGAAATCTATGACAATATTATATTTGACCCAATGTGGAGAGATCATGGGGAAAGTCTGGCTGGGTAAACAAGGAGAAAAAAAACACGTCAGTCATAATCATCAGCATCATTACTTGTAAGCGCAACCTTCAAGTAACCATTTAAGTAAGAAGCACCACAGGTCAAGAACATTCCCATCCCCAACACTGGCCTACGTTTACATTTTTTTTTTATTTATAATATAAATTGACTTATTTTAAATACTCTTGTTACCAGTCATCAGATTTTTTGTATCTGTTTTATCCTGGAAATCCCTGAACAAGTTATTTCCCTGTTGCTTCTACTGGCTGAATGGCCGTAAACATGCACTGATTAAAATGTATCATTTTTTACTTGATGCACTGCAACCCTTAAGAGCACCTTTTTTTTTTGTGGTTTCTTCCTAATCTTTGTTATCTTTTTTGAGGAGTATACGTGGGGAGCATCCGTGAAGAATCTTTGTAGTGGGCAGTATAAGATCCTCCACATGCCTGTTTTAGCCGGTTGATCAAACACAGCTATACTAAATTGTGAGTGCAGGTTTTTTTTTTGTAATATTTTTTGTAATATTCTCTGTGGCAGATTTACTCACCATATGAGTGCCTCCTTTTCTCTTCTTTCCACCCCAAGCCATGCCTTTCTGCAGCTTTTACCTTTTTAACATCTAGCCTTTTCTAGTTATAGTAGCAGTCTGTCAAAAACTCCTCAGTATGTGAAATTTCCACCATAACTATCCCCCACCACTTCAGGTATATGTGGAGAAAAGAAGTTATCCAATAATGCTTTGCTATCTACCCTCCTCAAAAATCATAGGTCTGTTTTTTCTTAAGAGCAGGAACTAAGCTTCTCATCAGCAACTGCAATGTGCACAGTGTTTGTGATAAATAAGGGAGATGAGGAACAATGGGCACATCTGCACTCACATCAAACACCTGGCACAACTCCAAACACCATGATGCTTAGGGTCCCCAATGTGAAATCATTCCACCAGAAACCAAACACTGATGCTGTCACTATGCCCTTGTCCACTACCTGCAATGGACAAGTGACAACTTGCAGCTTAATAATAATGATGAACCCTCCCTGACACCATCTTAGCATATTCTGTGTGATGGAATCTCTTCAGATGATGCTTGATGCCCTGCTTGCCTCCACTACACTGCCATGTGTGGTCAGCATACCACGCAGTATGCAATGGGTGGACAAGAACTGCCACATCCTGACATCTACTGAATGACTATCAGGTGGTGGGGGAGGTAAAGATGAATGAGGTGGATCACCGGAAGATGTAGTTACCTGATCTATCCATGCCTGGACTCTAGAGCAAGGGGATGGTGAGTCAAGTGTTTCATTCACCATCAAAATTATAGGCTTTGGCTGGGTTTCTCCATTCTTCCTTCTCTTTGATTTCTGCCTCACCTCTTGTTGTCTTTGGGCATAGTCATGGGGTACTGCAACAGCGTTGCCTGATTTCTTTGGTGGGTTTTAGCTTTAACATGTTTCACATATGGTGTCTGTGTTTCATGTGTTTATCATGACGGTTTATTCAAGGTGCATTCCCTCCTTTCCCCATTTCAATGATTTTTCACAAATTGTGCACAGTGCCGTAGCTGTGACTGCACTGTTCCAGGCCCAAGAGAATAATAATCCCACACCCAGAACTTCATGGGGGAGGGGAAAGGTGGAGAAGAAGGGTATCTTTGTTCTTCTCCCCCATATTCCCCTTCACTGGCTTGGGCAGAGGATGATGTTGTTGCTACTACCTCAGAATCAACACTGCAACTAGGACTAGGAGTATTGCTGCTGACAAGTGGAATCTGCCCTACACCCACACCACTGTAACCCATCCCTACTGTGTCCTTGGTGGTCTGTGGCACACTAGCCTGCTCCTGAACATCCTGATGTCTTTTCAGATCAGCAGCAGCAGGAATTACAGCAGCAGCAAACACCACAAATTTCAAAATCTCACTGCAGTTTCTGGTAATGCCCATCCCCATCCCTGTCTCCCATTCCTTCTTGGTTTGGGCTAAAAAAGCCATTGATGTCTCTTACACCCCAACTTCTCCACCATCACCACCACCAATCCATCCCTGCTGCTGCTGCTCTATTACAGGTGTCTCCCTGGTTGGAGGAGGTGATAAGAAATGTAACAGAGGGTCCCCTAATGTCTCACTTACCATCACTTTTTGTGCTGATTAAGGCAGACTGTCAGCACTAGCAGCAGGTACAGGCAGCCAATATGTGCTCATGGTGGTGGTGCTATTATTGCTGCTAGACAACAATTCTGCCTTCTTCAGGATCATGTTACATCTGGACAATGCCATTGGGGTAAGGGGACTCCAAGGGTCAGGGGAATCTGTCCCCTCTACATTACTTCCCCTACCACCTCAGTCAGCATCAGGAGGATTATCTACTGTGGTAACTCTAGTCCCACTAGCTGCTTCACCATCACTATTACTACTAACACCAACCACATCAATTTCAGTCCCTGAGACTTCCTCCTAACTAGTAGTATGATCACCCCCACCCTCACTCTTAACACTCTGAGTCTGGATCTTCTTAGTAGTAGTAGTGGTGGGACTGCTTGGAGATGGTTTGTGTGACTTAGGGTCCCCTGCTGTCGCACTTGGAATCATCTCCCCCCTCCTGAGAATCACAAGACAGATAACTGACCTATCCTGCTCACACTACTACCCTCCTCTTCCTCTGGATGTGACACAAATCCCCCCAAGATCCCTAGGGGAAATCAGGGCATCCAGACCCATTAATGTTGGTAGTGGTTACGTCCTCCTCAAACTCAATGGACATATTATGGTCCTTCTGGCTCCTCCCTTTATTAATTTTCCATTTGCTCATAGTGATAGCAGTATTGTATACATTGTATTGCATTGGATACATAGTAAAAATTCCATAAAATAGCTCAATAACTACATACAAGAAGGTATTTTCTGAAAGTAGATTAATTTATGAATCAGAAAATGTCTATAGTTTATTACTACAAAAACGGTGTCACAAAGACATTTTGTTAAAAATAGGGATTTTCAGAAAGGTTTCAGTTATTTACACTAGTCACAATTTACTGTAGAAGATCTCAAGCAAACTTAGCGTAACAAACTATAATATTATGAAATGGGAATGTTGCATATCTCCTGAATACACTGATAACAAATGTATACAGTTGCACAAAAGTTTGTCCTTTCCTTGCGACCCAAACTGGAAAGAGCACAAATCAGAATTTCAATTGATAGTTTAATGGAGATCTCCAAAATGTACTTAACATAGTGTGAATAACTACACCATAACATCAAAATAACTCCTTAAAAGCACATATTTCAAGAAATTAGGTATCCCATTTTATCAAATGAGGGGAAACTTGCCTTTGTACCTCTATCCTGGTATGTACAAATGTTTCCATAATGTGGAACTATGGGGAAACAATAGGCCTTTTTTCACATTCCCACCCTTTCAAATATTCTGAAATATATAAAAGCTATGGCGTTTTCTATTGCATTATTTATGAGGAAAATGGCCTCCAAATGGGGTGATCTGACATACTGTAGTGTCAAACACGACTTGCCTGTATGAAAATGGTTGGAGAAACTAATACAGAAGTGAAGAAAGCATTGGCACTCTAGCTTCTACTACTCAGATTGTGCAAACAAGCACACCAAAAACAAATGTATTTAATTCTTTATTGTAACTATTTATATCTCTCACAATCTATTTGCTTCCACTCTTCTTACCTTCTATTCTACAACATGCTGCATGGGAGGAAGTTCTGGGTTTTTACATTATGAAGCAGGAACTCTCATCACCATTCAAAACATAGTTAGACAATGGAATTATTCTTGTAAGAAAATTTTATTTGTTATTGAAATGGTGGAAAATCTATAGGTTCTGCAATGGGTAGAAAAATCATGAATTTGTGTGGAAATTCCCATAGAAATAAAACTGAAATTTGTGCCCATCCCTGCCTCGTGAACCCCTTAGTCTATGAAATGACCAGTTTGTAGATATTTCACTCATGATTTAAAAACTAAACATATTGATATATGTTGTCTCAGAAAAATAAGTGAACTGGGGAAAAGCAGGATTATAACTTTGCACGTGCTCATTGAGATCCCACTTAACCACAATGACAAGTCTAAATGATACAACTGCAGCACGTAAGTGGTACTATGTCTAGCAGCAGTAGCAGTACTCCTAAAATTGCATGGAGCTGATGGGAAGAGAGTAGTGTTACAGATGTCCCTGGAGTGGGATAATGTTTTCCTTAGTAACATTAACACCCATTCCTCCTACAGCTGTTATGCAACTGGAAAGCAATGGGGGAGGATAAGTCTGAGTCAGTTGGTGATAAGAATCATAGACCCCCCACATTCACCATAACTAATCATTTTGACAAATCATCTACAGTAAGATACACAGTTCTTCTTCTGTGTGTGGCCAATCCACGCTTACCAAGTTCTTAAAAAGAAAAAAAAGTAACAAAATGCACAACCCCCCCCCCCACAATTACACCTGTGCAATGGCAAACTTGCCAATACATTCGAAGTTGACATGCTGCCCTGCTCTTTTCTGTAACTGAAATCTGCATTGGAACAGTTATTTTTCAAGAAAGGCTGTACCATAGATGTAGAAAAAGTGGTTAGAGTGGTGGGAAAAGGGCTGGAAACAATGTATGTCATTTTGCATTTGTACTCGTAAATTGACTTATTCTGCTTGTACAAACACTCTAGCGTGTACAAAGTTGAATTCCATCTAGTAGGGACCTATCTTTCAGCTGGTGATAAGGTTGTTACTCTTTTGCATGGAATATTATGCATAGGCTGCTTTGAAGGTGTGGTTAAAATGGGCACATATTCTGTGGGTGATATTCAGCATCCCTCTGAGGCTTTTGGATTCTGAGAGAAATCTGGTCACAACTAAATTTGGCACATGAGCAAAGCAGGGTACATACATCATGTCACATATTCTCCAGGTAGTTATTATGTTAGAGCCAGCAGATAAAAAAACAGTTTTCAAGGAACAGGATATAAGCCATTATTTTATCACCTGTTCCAGTTTGCTTAACACATCAATTGTTTTGTGGGACAGCTCAGGTAGTCTGGTAGCATTATAGAGATGTGGTTATAAACCAGGCAAGAAAATTAAAGGGTAAGTCTAGTCAATTTAGTTCTTCATACATATCACAATGATGGGTTGTCTAATTACATTGGCAGATAAAGCAGCATAATAGTTATGCAGAGTGTCAAGTTTAGCATGCTTGATTTGTTGGACGGAAGAATATACTATGTCCCCATAGTCTATGACTGACAATAACATCTGTTTTACAATACGTTTTCTTACCAGGGGGCCTAAAAAGTTGTTTCTAAACAGAACACTTATTTTGGGATAAAGCTTGGATGCTAATTTATCAATATGAAGACCAAAAGTAAGGCTGGGGTCAAATCACATATCAAGATATTTGTAGTAGTCCACTATGATACGTTACGATTAGACTGATCAGATATCATTGGAACCATGTTGTTGGTGTTTAAGAATGGTTTGTTCTTTGCAATCATTCAACTTCATGGAAATAAGATTGTAATATCACTTCTGATTGAGATATGTTTGAATTTTTTGCATATATTATGGTGTGAACTGTATACATGTGGGCAAAATATGCTTTGCAAAACCATGGGTAGAGCATTTATAAATAGAAAAAATAGAAGAGGGCCAAGAATGGAGCCTTGAAGAATCCAACTTGTTACCTGAGCGGAAGGGAAATACTTTCAGCAATAGACACATATTGCGTTCTGTCTGATAAATAGGATTGGAACCAGTTTAGAGAATGATTACATAATTCTGAACTTTGGCATTTACTATCACAATACTATGGTCTACTGTATCAAAGACCCTTGCAAAAATCTAGGAATATAGTTCCGGTGAGTTCATACTGTCCATTCCAGTCTGGATATTATTGGATACTTTTAGAAGGGAATTGACTGTTGAGTGATTTGAATGAAAGACTGATTGAAGTGGGGTTAAAAAACTGGTCAGTCGTTAATAATTTATTATTTATTCAGTTAAAGTATCGGGGCTACTACTGTATTACTTTGATAAGCTCTCTCAAAATGCATTATAATGCGAATACCCCCAATGTGCTATATAACATATTGATTCATGGAGAAAGAAGCAACATCTTGGCTTATAAACTGCCAAAAGCTTAAAGAAATGAACAATGAATCAGTGGAGAAAGTTAAAAAAATCATGTTTTTTTTGTGACATGGCATTAAAAATAATAGCAAGTTTATAAGTCCAGTTGTTCTTATTTTTAATGCCATGTCATTAAAAAATGCATGATTTCTGAGCCGGCTGCATTTTGTGCTGCAGAGAGATATTTAGACCTCAGAGCCTTGACCGACCTATTGCAAAGTAGAACCACAGCCACCGTGACAGGAACATAACGCAGTCTACCTTGCCCGTCTCCTTCCTGTAGCTCCGTGTCTCTTTCCCTTCCACCTCGGCTTCTCTTTAGTAGCGGTTCCTTGAATCCAGTCACAGACACCATGTCCTGTGAGGTGACTAGCAGTGCTACCGAGTACTCTTGAGCTATACTATACTTTACAAGTGCTTCCTGCATTTGGGTGCTGGACTAAGTGTAGGTGTATGTGGTCTACTGGCTTGCTTTGTATCACGGTGCCCGTGATTTGCTGCCTTTTCGTGTCAGTTACCTGAATAGGCTCTCCATTGGCTGTCTGCTTTCAACCCACCCAGTATTGCCTATTTAGACTGGGCTTGGGCACCCTTTGGTTGTCCTTTCATGGTGTCTCTATGTCGCCTGCACCTGTATTGTGTTCCTGAGCTTCCTGGGCCATTTACTATCTATGCTCTCCAGCATTCGCCTGAGTTCCTGTCTGACAGCTTCCTCGGTTCCAGCTTAAGCTCCTGATCTGGTTGGGGTTGCTGTTCCTGCTGCCGTTCCAGCTCTGGTTGACTGCCATCAATGGTCCTGTTTCCTGTCCTGTACTGGCTGTGTTCCTGCTCCTGGATGCCTGCAGAGTGTCTTCTTCCTCCAGTCGCCATTGGTGACATTTTCATTCACTTTGTTTGTGTAACTCCAGTACATGGGTACTGGTTCGCTCCATGGTAACCGGCTGCTTGCTGCGTTCCTTACAGCAACGGTAGAGATTGTGTACTCCAGTACGCGGGTACTGGTTTGCTCCATGTTCACCGGCTGCTTGCTGCGTTCCTTACAGCACCGGTAGAGATTGTGTACTCCAGTACGCGGGTACTGGATCGCTCCATGTTCATCGGCTGCTTCCTGCGTTCCTTACAGCACCGGTAGAGATTGTGTAACTCCAGTACACGGGTACTGGTTCGCTCCATGCTAACCGGCTGCTTGCTGCATTCCTTACAGCACCGGTAGAGATTGTGTAACTCTAGTACGCGGGTACTGGTTCGCTCCATGCTAACTGGCTGCTTGCTGCGTTCCTTACAGCACCGGTAGAGATTGTGTAACTCCAGTACGCGGGTACTGGTTCGCTCCTTGTTCACCGGCTGCTTGCTGCTTTCCTTACAGCATTGGTAGAGATTGTGCAACCCCAGTACGCTGGTACTGGTTCGCTCCATGTTAACCGGTTGCTTGCTGCGTTCCTTACAACACCGGTAGAGATTGTGTAACTCCAGTACATGGGTACTGGTTTGCTCCATGCTAACCGGCTGCTTGCTGCGTTCCTTACAGCACCGGTAGAGATTGTGTAACTCCAGTATGCGGGTAATGACTTGCTCCATGCTAACCAGCTGCTTTCTGCGTTCCTTACAGCACCGGTAGAGGCTGGTTACCCAGTACGCGGGTACTAGTTCACTCCATTATTTGTTTGGTGTTCTCTACATCTTGATACTCAGTTGGCCTCTGTCTGCCCATCATAGGCGACTGGCTAGCTACACCTTTATGCCAGTCGCCGAGGCCATCCCTGTCTGTGTTCCAGTACTTGCAGTCTCCAGGTTGCCTTGCCCGGTATATTGGTAAGGCCGGTAAAACCTATTCCATCTTGTGCCAGTCTAAGGTTGCCTTACCCGGTATTGGCAAGGCCGGAAGAGCCTGTCTTACATTCTGTATGCCATGTATGTTACATGTGTATGATAACCCGCGAGGGTTCCCTTTAAACTTTTCAATAAAGTTGTGTTTTTATCTTAACTCTGTGTCTGAGAGTCATAACAAACCGTGACACTTTACCACTTTCATCGTGGGAGATGCAGCTGTGAGAGGCACAGCACAACAGCCCCAACTATTTGTAGGCATGATTCTGATCCTCATTTTCACTGAAACTTTTTTATTTTTGGTTCTAGTTTATTTTTGTCTTAATAAAAAAGAGGCATTCCTGTCCAGAAATTTTAAAAGCAAAACTTTGACATGTATGGTAAAGGTCCACCCATTGCTGGGTTTCAGTTCATGTTTCCAAATACAACTTTTCCAATACACTTTTCAGTGCCAGAAGAGTGCCAGAAGAGTATGCGTACCGCTCTGACACTTAAAGAGTTAAACTTTCTCCACTGGCTCATTGTACATTACTGCAAGATGAATTGATGTTATATAACACACCAGTAGCACATTGGAGGTATTTGCCGTGGCTCCAGCAATGTATTTTCTTGGCAGCTGCTGCCGGGCGACACTGGCTGTAGGCAAGAGGTTGGCTGTAAGTCCCAGGCAGCCTGTCAGCAAGGGAGGAAGCTGCCATGCTGTGCTCGTCCCTTGGCTGCACTACAATGAGGTGAAGAGGAGCGTCAATGGTGAGAAGAGTCAGCAGCACAGGGAGTGCATGACAGTATGGTCTTGGAATGGGGTGGTACGGTCACATCCTCCGACTCTGGGTAGAAAATCAATAGTTTTGCACCGGTTTGTTTATGTAGCAGTTTGATGGAGGATCTTGAATGAGGTCACTTTTTTTTAGGTTTGTCTTCCATAAATCCGACTTAGAAACAATGCCAAGAGAGAAGCAACTCAAATATGCATGAAAACCCAGGAACTGGGGTGAAGAAAAATGGCAGTAGGTGCTGTGGACTGATGAGTAGGGATGGGCGAAAGTTGTCTCCATGTTCTCGCAAGAAATGTCACGAAAACCACGCTGTTATCCACTTTGTCGCGGGAAAATTCGCTTTAAAACTATCCGTTAAAATTTTAGCATTATTCGCCCATTGGCCAAAATCTTTCGCCTTTTTTTCAATGGCTAGAAAGTTTTCACCCATTGATTTACGTTGTTTTCACACTTCCGCTATAAAAACATGACGTTTTCACTGAAGGCAGACACAATATAAGCAGTTGCAGAGCAAGATAGACGTGCTGTGCAGGAGAGGCTCATAGTGACTGCTATCACTATGAGCAGCAAAAAGAGGAACTGGAAGGACCCTTATTATGTGTCCACTGAGTCAGAGGAGGAGGAAGTGAATAGCGCTACTGAACCAATGCTGTCCAGTCCCCCTAAATCACCCCAAGGGATCTTGAAGAATTTAATGAGAAGGAAGGGAGAAAAGGGAAGTAAGGGAGAAAAGGGAATGGGAAGGAAAGGAGAAAGGGAATGGGAAGGGAGGGAGGGAGAAAAGTGTAGTACTAGTGAGAGCAGGACAGGTCAACTGCCTGTGCCTGCTGCAAGACGTGCTGCCCCTGCTGCCAGTGTCACCATTGTTGTTCCTGCAGCCATTAGTGTTGTACCTGCTGCCAGATGTTTTGTCCCTGCTGCTAGTGCCACCATTGCTGTACCTGCAGCCACTAGTGTTGTACCTGCTGCCAGACCTGCTGCCCCTGCTGCCACCAGCGCTGTACCTGCTGCCAGTGCTGAACCTGCTGCTAGTTTTGAACCTGCTGCCAGTGCTTAAGCTGCTGCCTGTGCCGAACCTGCTGCCACCAATACTTTGCCTGCTGCTAGTGTTTCTTGTAATACTTAGGGGGAAAAAGAGAAAATGATGCCAAGTGTGACACTTGCCATTCCCAAGCAGTCCTGCCAGTGCTAGTACTACTGCTACTAAGGTCCAGCAGATTGTTAACGTTAGCAGTGAAGGAGGGGGTAATCAACATTATCCTCATATTACTAGTGACTGTGAGAATGAGGAGGAAGACTCTGCAGTTGAACTTGATGTGGTTGGTGTTAGTAGTAGCAGTGATGGGGAAGCAGCTGGAGTGGTAGGGGAAACATTTGTGAGCATCTAGAATAGTGGTTAAGGGAGCCCACACCATTCCTTTGGCTCTAGGAGTCCCCTTCCCATCACTACGGTGTCCAAGCTGAACATGATCCTTAAGAGGCCAAAACTGGTGTTGAGGGAGAGCAGGCTCAGAATTAATACCATCACCACCAGCAGGGGCACAGATCAGCTGACTGTGCATGCTGCTACTGCTGCTAGTGCCAGTCTGCCTTCTTCTTCAGGTCAAAAGGAAATGGCAAGTGTGACATTTGGGGACCCGTTCATCACCTCCTCCAAAGCAGCAGTGATATGTCAGGAATAGAGCAGCAGCAACACCAGCATGTAGGGGCTAGTGGTGGTGGTGGTGATGATGATGCTGGAGAAGCTGGGGTGGAAGAGATATTGATGGCCTTTTTAGCAGAAACTGAGAAAGAATGGGAGACAGGAATGAGGATGGGCATCATCACCATCACTGGCAATGACATTTTGGAATTAGAGGAATTTGCAAATGCTCTTATTCCTTCTGATGCTAAGATGAAAGGGCAGCAGGATGCTGAGAAGCAGGCTAGTGTGCCACAGACCATCGTGGACACAGTGGGAATTGGGTCAACAAGTGATGCAGGACTAGGACAGGTTCCACTTGCCAGCAGTAGCAATACTCCTGATCCTAGTTGCAGTGCTGAATCTGAGGCAGTAGCAGCAACAGCAGAAACATTATCCACTGCCACAGACAATGAATGGGAATGTGGAGGACAAGAGACCATTCTTCTCCATCTGTTCCCTTCCTCCTGAAGTCATCATAGGTGTGGGACTATTTTTCTGTTGGGACAGGCACAGTGCATTCATCAGCAACGGCACTGTCCACAATTTGTGACAAGACAGTGAAAAGAGGAAAGGAGGGAACACACCTTGGCACAAGCGTCCTGATATCACACATGAAACACAGACTCCATTACATTAACGTCAAATATGTTAACCCCTTAAGGACCAGTGGTCCCAGGGTGTGTGGTCCTTTAAGTACCAGATAAGGAAGTCCAACATGCAGCCCTACATGACTGATCACGTGTACTGGCATGCCGAATGAGGGACTGAAAGAGATTGCTCTGGCCTTGGAACGATCAACTTCATTACCCAGTATTACTGGGGTGCAGAAAAATGGAAGTAGGTGCTGTGGACTGATGAGTAAGGATGGGCGAAAGTTGTCTCCATGTTCTCGTAAGAAATGTCACGAAAACCACGCTGATATCCACTTTGTCGCAGGAAAATTCTCTTTAAAACTAGCAATTAAAATTTTAGCATTTTTCACCCATTGGCCAAAATCTTTCGCCATTTTTTCAATGGCTAGAAAGTTTTCACCCATTGATTTACGTTGTTTTCGCACTTCAGCTATAAAAACATGACGTTTTCACTGAAGACAGACACAATAAAAGAAGCTGCAGAGCGAGATAGACGTGCTGTGCAGGAGAGGCTCATAGTGACGTGAAGTACCAGGACCATCATTGGTCCTTAAGTGCAGGACCAGCGTGACGGTCCGGGTAAGTCATCAGACACTAAGGGGTTAAAGACAAGCACCCACCACAGAAACCAAGCACCACTTTTGCTGTCCCTGACTCTCCAGAAAGGCTACAAGAGGTGAGGTGGAGATCAAAGAGTAGGAGGAATAGAATAACTCAGGCATAGACTGGAAGTTCCATGATGAGTGAAACAACTAGCTCGCCATCACCTTCTAAAGTAACTACATCTTCTGCCAATCTACCTCATTCATTACCCTCTCCTCCAAATGATAGCCACTAGTGATGATCGAGCACCCCAATGCTCGGGTGTTCGGGTGCTCTGACCGAGCGCCCCCGGAGGCTCGAGTGCTCGGCCGAGCACCCGAGCCCCATTGAAGTCAATGGGAGGACTCGAGCATTACACCAGGCACCCCCTGCTCTGATGAGGGGAGGGTGCCTGGTCCATAGGAAAAGGGCAGAAAATGATGGAAACACCACAGAAATGGTTCAGGGACAGCATAGGGAGGATGTCTGGATGCATCTTTGACTCCAACGTCGCTGCTGGGAACGATGTTTCGCCCGTAGTACGCCATTTTTACAGACTGACCGTAAAACACACAAAAAGGAAGATAAAAACGACTTTGCACACTAAACAGAATGTGCTGCTAATCTGAAACTTTGCACACTAAAAAGAATGTGCTGCTAATCTGCAACTTTGCACACTGAACAGAATGTGCTCTAATCTGCAACTTTGCACACTAAACAGAATGTGCTGCTAATCTGCGGCTAGGCACAGTGAACAGAATATGTGAAGTTTTTTTTTTTATATCTCTGCCCCCCCAAACAAAATAAACTGCTGCCCCCACACACAGTAGTCCTAAAAAGGACTTTTGGGTCTTTTTTTTTTTTTAAATCGCTTTTCTTCTCCCTACACTGACTTTCCCTTCCTATCCTCATCTCTCCCTGGCTAAGACTGAGCCGAACTCGCTGGTCAGGTGCTATACAGCACCCGATCACGGGTTCTGGCCAGCCAATCAGTGTAATGCCAGCAGCCAACATGGCTGCTGGCATTACACTGATGTCAGAGCCTCCCTGCACGTTTATTGGCTGCGCAGCAGCCGCGAAACGTGCGGGGAGGAGACCCGAACATGGAGGGCGAGCACATGCGGTACTCGTACGAGTACCGCCATGTGCCGAGCAGAGCGATGCTCGAGCCGAACCGAGCTTCGGCCGAGCATGCTCGCTCATCACTAATAGCCACTCTGTTGATGTTAGGATGTGGCAGTTCGTTTTTACCCATTGCACACTTTGTTGTGCACTGAATACACATGCCAGTGTGGTGGAGGAGAATCGCAATAAGTGCATCAAGCGGCATCTGAAGAGATTCCATCCTGCAGAATATGCTAAGATGGTGGCAGGGAGGGTTCATCATTACTACAAAACTGTCAGCAAGCTGTCATGTGTCCTTAGCAGGGTCTGGACAAGGTGTATAGTAACAGCGGCAGTACTTGGTTTCGGGTGTCATGGTGTTTATATACAGTTGTGCCCCCAGATGTTATTTACCACACACACACTGTGCACATTGCAGTTGCTGATGAGACCCGCTGTTTCTGCTCTCAAGGGAAAAAATATATTCTAATAACAACACACCCATGATGATTTTGGAGGTGGGGCAGGTAGAGAAGATTTAATGGCCAACTTGTTCTTTTCTCCACATATACTGGGGGCTACTTATTCTGCTGCTACTGCCTCAGGCACATCACTGGAGCCAGTCGTGGCAAGTGGAACCTTCATCATCCATCTTCCATGTGACTGCTATTGTTGATCCCATTCCCTTTCAGCTGCCTAATCATCCTGCTGCTTAAACAACTCAGCAGTAGCAGTACAAACAGCAGTTGCAACTCATGACTCAGGGTTCCACTTGCCACGACTGGCTCCAGTGATGTGCCTGAGGCAGAAAAATAAGTAGCCCCCAGTATATGTGGAGAAAAGAAGAAGTTGGCCATTAAATCTTCTCCACCAGCCCGTACTCCAAAATCATGGGTGCATTGTTATTAGAATATATATTTTTCCCTTGAGAGCAGGAACTGTGGCTCTCATCATCAACTGCAATCTGCACAGTGTGTGTGGTAAATAACATCAGGGGGCACAACTCTATCCAAACACCATGACACCAGCATCCAAGTACTGCTGCTGTCACTATACCCCTTGTCCAGACCCCACTAAGGACATATGACAACTTGCTGACAGTTTAATAGTAATGATGAACCCTTCCTGCCAGAATCCTAGCATGTTCTGCAGGATGGAATCTCCTCAGATGCCACCTGATGACCTGGTATCGATTCTCCTCCACCACACTGGCATGTGTATTCAGTGCACCACACAGTGTGCCAGTGGTAGAGATGAACTGCCATATCCTAACATCTAAAGAGTGGTTAGTATTTGACGGGGGAGGTAACAATGAACGAGGTGTATTGGCAGGAGATGTAGTTGTTACCCTAGAGGAAGAAGGTGATGTTGATGGCAAGCTAGTTGTTTTGCTCGTCATAGAACTTTCAGTGTCTGTCTGGGTTTCTTTATTCTTCCTCCTCTTTGATCTCCACCTTTCTGGAGAGTCAGAGGGTACTGTAACAGCGGTGCTAGATTTCTGTAATGGGTGTTTGGCTTTAACATGTTTGACATAAATGTCTTGGTGTCTGTGTTTCATGTGTGTTATCGGGGAGGTTGTGCTGAGGTACGTTCCCTCCTTTCCCATTCTCACTAACTTGTCACAAAATTTACACTGTACCATTGTTGATGATGACTGCACTATGCCTGCCGGAAGAGAATAATAGTCCCACACCCATGACTTCTGGGGCAGAGGGATAGGGAACAGGTGGAGAAGAATGGCCTCATTCTTCTTGTTCTCCACATTCCCCTTCACTTTTTGCGGCAGCAGATAATATTGCTGCTACTGCCTCACATTTAGCACTTCAACTAGGACCAGGAGTATTGCTGGTGCTGACAAGTGGATTCTGTCCTAGTCCCGTATTACTTGTTGACCCCATTCCCACTGTGTCCACAGTGGTCTGTGGCACACTAGCCTGCTCCTCAGCACCCTGCTGCCCTTTCATCTCAGCAGAAGCAGCAGAAATTAGAGCACTTGCAATTTCTGCAAATTCCAAAAGCTGATTGCTAGTGGTGGTGGTGGTGATGCCCATCCTCATCCCTGTCTCCCATTCCTTCTCAGTTTCAGATAAAAAGGCCATCAATGTCTCTTCAACCCCAGCTTCTCCAACACCACCACCATCATTAGTCCCTACATTATGCTGCTCTATTCCAGACATCTCACTGCTGCTTGGAGGAGGTGACGAGCAACATGACAGAGGGTCTCCTGCTGTCACACTTGGCATCATTTTCTCCTTCCCCTCTGAGTACTACAAGAAACACTAACAGCAGGCAAAGTATTGGTGGCAGCAGGTCCAGCACTGGCAGCAGGAACAACAATAGTGGCAGCAAATCTGGCTGCAGGTACAACACTAGTGGCTGCAGGAACAGCAATGGTGGCGATGGCAGCAGGGGCAGCATGTCTTGCAACAGGCACAGACAACTGACCTGTTCTTCTTTAACTAGTACTACCCTTTTCTCCCTCCCTTCCCATTCCCTTCTATTCCTACCTTCCCATTCCCTTTTCTCCCTCCCTTCCTATTAAATGCCCCAAGGGGGACTGGACAGCATTGGTTCAGTACTGCTAGTCACTTCCTCCTCCTCCTCAGACTCAGTGGACACATAAGGGTCCTTCCAGCTCCTCCATTGATTATTTTTCACCTAGCCTTTCCTGCCTCAATTTTTGCAAAATATCACAGCAGAACAGCACAGCATGTCTGTCTCGCTCTGTAGCTGCTTCTATTGTGTCTGCCTTCAGCGAAAACGTCACCTTTATATAAAGGAAGTGCAAAAACAATGTAAATCAATGGGCGGAAACTTTATAGCATGTGAAAATTTTAACCGCTAGTTTTAAAGCGCATTTTCCCACCAAAAAATGGATAATGTGGTTTTTCACAAAATTTCCCATGGGAACACAGCGACAAGTTTCGCCCACCCCTACTCTGGAGCAGTGTATTCTTTGTCTATTGTAATAGTTGATGAGTGATAATGGTTAGAGAGTTTGTAAATGTTTTTAATAATAGTAATTATGACTTTGGAACATAATTTTTATTTTGTGAACACAGTAGACTATGAAGTGATCACTAACCACATTTTCTCGTACAACTTGTATTTTTATTTGGACAGGATGAACGGATCCAGTCTAGCAGATTTTAGTTGGATGTTTTATGATTTATTCAAGTAGAGGAAGAGATAATAACATTCTTGGGAGAGGAAGAGATTAGCTGTTATAAGTTTCATACCTGTATTAAATTTAACTATTAAAAAAGGAATGGTTAGATCAATTAGCAGCAATATGTTCATTCTGGTATGCATGTCAAAAAAATAGCCAGGGGAGGAGAAACATGAAGTCAGAAAACAGGTGAAATGTAACATCTAACATTGTTTACAAGAGAACTTTTATTTTAATCTCTTCCCTCTGATTCCACTGGATCCCTTTTTGTTTACTTGTGTGTTGTATTTAAGTGGTTGTGTTGCTGCAGCTGCCAGTCTCTTCTGTCCACCACTCCCCTTCTTATGCCAACTCTCAAAGTACTTAGAAAAAGGTGTACTTGAAATAAAGGTGGCAGTGATGCCCCCTAACTATGCCTGAAATTGAACTAGTTGGGTGTCTCTACTACTTCTAGGTGTCAAAGATGCTGCAACTCCAACGTCAGCAGAGGCACTCATCATAGCTGGGTTTTGTGGATGTTGATATGATAACTTGTGTTGCAACTGCTGGTTACTGAACATCAGTATGTGTGCCTGAGTGGGGCTTGGACTTGGAAGAGGTGGCAATGTTGATGATGACTTACAGGATTACTGTGTGTTTTTGAGCATCTTTCCTTGTTCATGGTCAGACTTTCCAATCATTTTTTCAAACAGTTTACAGACCTGCACAGTGCTTCTTTTCATTTGTGGAAGACTGTTTCTTTGCCTGTTTGCTAACTTTCTGGCTATGTAATCATCTCTTTCATTCTCAACTTCAATTGTATCTGAAGAAGGAGAATGGCAGAGGGATCTATTCTAGATCACCATCTTCATCATCGCTCACTGCTTCTTCCCCACTATTTTTATATTCTGTTCCTCTAGACTTTTACAGGTCTTAAATTATTTATTTTTACTTTTTCACTATGTTCATTCTATTTTCAAGACAGATGTTGTGCTTCTTTGTAACCTGCCAGGTGCAGCAGTTGATTGAACTGTTACACCTTCTTCTGCTATGCCATCAGCACTAGAATTAGGCACGCTGCCATCTTTAGTGTCTTGGTTTATCTTTGGCAGACGAGCACTCCATCTCACATGGAGAAATCCTCCTTCATCAGAGGAAGTGGGAACGGGGCAGTACTGGGATGGGGAAGAGGAAAAGATTGACAGGCTGTGGTACCGAGCTGTTCTGCATCCTGTCCTTGACTGATGTCACCGGATTATTTTTAAAAGGGAAAATCTTGCCACTGACTGTATTACATAAAAAAAAAATATGGAACATTAACTAAGATAGAACTTTAAAATAAGATGTACTTTAATAGAGAGGAGAGTTCACCTTTAAACTTCAAAATCACTTTATTTGCCTATCCTACCTAACTGCACAATTTGAATGGCATACTGTGGGCACCTCACACCCCTTTTATTCTGTGCCTGTTGGAAAAAGGAACCTTACCACGGGGTGGGGGAAATAAAGTTTTCACATTGATTTCAATGCAATAAGGTAGTGTCATATATTCCCCCTGTGCTGCATGTAGATGTCCTGTAGAAGCAATATGTGCTTCAATGCTTCTTTCCTGTTAACCACACACATAGTGGTGACGTCACTTCCAGGCCAAATTTATGGGTGGTGGCTTCTTCAGCCACGCTGGTTACCTCAGTGCGTGATTATAGCATTATATGCATATCATCCTGGTGTAGTTTTTGTATCCAGTTCATGTTCTTAACCCTTGGCCTCTCCCCAGATTTCCTGCCATGCCTGCTGATTGTCTGCCTGACTGATTCTCCGTTTCTGACCCTTGGTCTGTCCCTAGAATCCTGCTTTGCCTGCTGTTTTCAGTCTGATTTATTTTCTGTTTCTGACCCTTGGCCTGTCCCTGGATTCCTGCTTTGCCTGTTAATTTCAGTCTGAGTGATTCTTTGTTGTTGACCTTAGCCTGTCCATTACCCTTGTTTTTGTCTGACGATCCTGCTGACATATATCTCTGTAGCTTACCTTTGGCCTAATACCTGGGCACCAAGTATTCAGTCTGTTTTCTGTTCTGCCCCTCAGAGTAGCAAGCCTGCTCATTAGAGTATCCAGTCTGCCCTTCCTGTGCTGCTAGTCTGCTGAGTGCTTACTTTTGGTGAGTTATCTTTACTTTCATTATTATTTTTATTGGAAAGACTCTCCCTGGGGCTGGTAGCATTAGTGCAACATTATAATCTCTCAGGTATGGCAGCCGACGCATTTGAGTTATCCAAGGATGTGTTACAGCAAGGTGCTGCATTCAACCAACATGCCACCCAAATAGTACGGTTTGATCAGAAGTTTCACTCTATCACAAGTTTGTTGCAAAACATTCAATAACACCTTGAGGTGCCTAGAACCACGGTTCCCACTGTGTCTCAAGTTGTCTTTTCTCCTGGGTCTCTTCCTCCACATCTCCCTCTGCTGTACCTTTTCAATGGCACCTTTCTTGAATTCAAGAGGTTAAATGCCCCCTTTAAGTCAATGGGGACTTAAGGAAATTGTATATTCCTTTATGGTGTATTTTGTTTTCTCCAGAATTCTTGGGCCAATGTCTAAAACTCAAGTTCTATTAATGGAGGTCGAGATGCTTAATGACAGAAAAACTCAGACTATAGGTAAACATCATCAGTCCTGCAGTGGAATAAGCAAATCTTTATCACTGGTGGCTACAATTATGGTTCAAAACTATACAGGGGCCTGAGTCACCACTGTGTCACACATATAAATATATACATACACAGAAGCACACATTCACTTTCTGTCTTATGCACACTTTCATATATGGTACAAGCAGTGTAGACATTCAAGCATTCTAAGAGTTAACACCCACCTTAAGATCAGTAGCAAATTCCATTTATCCAGTTTACTGGACATTAATGAACAGATAATATTGGGATAACTTTACTTTGGACACCAAGCACTATCAAGGAACACAGATTTCCCATCTCAAAAACAAAACAAAAAAAAAACAAAAAAACAAAAAAAACAAAAAACAAAACAAAACAAATATATATATATACATATATATATATATATAT
Source organism: Rhinophrynus dorsalis (assembly GCA_037306005.1). Lineage (NCBI taxonomy): Eukaryota > Metazoa > Chordata > Amphibia > Anura > Rhinophrynidae > Rhinophrynus > Rhinophrynus dorsalis. Next base: position 194,535,240 of record CM074718.1, on the reverse strand, counting down.
ATATATATATATATATATTTTTCTTTTTTTGGGGGGGGGATCCTATAATTGTAAGTCAAGAGAATGTTTCTAATTGAGTTTAAAAATGACTGTCCATCGATTTCCAAATCTATGCATTTTTTATAACTGCACAGCTCGTTTTAAAACAAGAGGCCCCATACAAAAAAGTCAAGCACATATACATATTTATCAAAAACATCATTCAACCTGAACTCCTGTGAAGTATTACTTTCATATAACATGCTAGAAAATGTAATCTAAGTTAATGTTTTATTTTCTTTAAATAGTATGATCATAAAATACAGTGATTATGCCAAGATACTTTGAAATAGGCAAGTCATATCCTTAACCTTTTGAGTGCCAGAGGGATACGGAATGCATTGGAAAGCAATGCATTCTGTACCCCTCTGGCACTCAAAGGGTAATAATATTTAAACTGTAAAAACATATTTGTAAATATGTAGTAGGGCTTATCCCCTTGAGTAAAACAAGGGTACTCCTACTGAAATGTGTTTTATTGAAAAGTTATTACAACTCAAACTTTTTTTTGTTTTCAAAATTTGCAGTGGTGCTGTTGCTACACCATCCTATGGACCCTTCTGGTCAGTTGACCATAAACCTCCATAGGATGGTATAGCTACAGCGCCACTGTACAATTTCAGGTCATTGAAATACAGTAGCTAAAAAAATTTAGTTTGAGTTGTAATAATTTTTCAATAAAACATCTTTCAGCAGTGAGAGTACCCTTGTTTCACTCAGGGGGATAAACATTACAATATTCTTTATATATATATATATTAAGTATTACTATCTATTTAAGTGGCTCAACATTACTATCTAAAATGGAGACTATCTTGTTGACAAGGGGCTTGCATTAGCAAAACCACATCCTTAGAATGAAATGGCAGCAAATAATGTTAAACTGTAAGAGAAAATGAAAGTTTGCACTGCAAAAAAAGAGAGAGTACACCATAGTGAAATTACTTTATGTATTATATAATATTATGTATTTTAATAAAAAAAGAAAACAATACATTCACAAAAGTACAAAAAGGAGAAGTGGTTTATCCTGGTCTACTACACTGGTATTCAATTTAATTAAGTGTAGCAGTGAAATTTCTGTACTGGTAAACTACCTATTACCAAATACTGTATACAGCATCAATTTGCAGAGTACAGGCATTCAATGTTTTTTGCATTCAAAATGCTTTTATTTTTTTGTGGAATCTCCAGAACCGATAGTTTCAGGATTATACCCTTTGTCATTTATCATACTTGTACAGTTGTGAAGATGCACACTCCTATAACCAGCATCCAGGTGAAAGTGCAGTAGGTATAGATACAGGTTTTATAGTTCAGAACAGGTTATGTCTTACTATGACTTCTCTCTACATGTGTAAAATAAGAATCGGAAAATGCTCAACTTGGAACAAGACTGCTGCATACTATAGCAGGCTCTGTAGGATCATATCTTGCCCAGGGTACACCCACAAATACCGTTTGATCCCAGGCTATCTAATAACTATTTGCTATACCTTAAGGATGGTCTGGTCAAATTATTTTGGGAATTAATATATAAAAGATGTATATGCACTAGTAAGTAAAATAGTTTGTCTCATTGTATTGCCATAAAGATGGCATTCAATTATTGTACTTTATACATACTTAAAGTCTGCTATCCTTAAGTACAGTAAGTGTCTTTCAAAAGTAATAACCTCTCTCAGTGGGTATAATCTTCACAACATTATATTCATATTTATTCACAAATTGGAATAGGCAGATCCTTCAGTAATTCAGTGTCTGACATAGAAAAATCGCAATATACAGAAGAGTAATTTAAGTAATTATATATTAGACATTTTATAAAAGGAAAATATTTTATATAATTAAATAAAGTGCATTCAATGTCAGTATATAAGCTTAAAGGAAGGTAGGCAAATATAGGTAACAATATGTAGTGTAGCCAGAGTGCTATTAATAAGCAAATTACGGAAAAGATTCAGCCTGCATATAGTAAGGGCCATCCAAATTACAGCACAATGCTTCTGACATCAAAAGAAAACTGCATAGAGGGAAATCGCTCTTGAATCTAGATGCATTTTTGCACTTTTGAATCCATTAAAACAATTATCAAAAGTGTTCCAAAGAATTTGTCTGACCTCTTCAATCTTTATGAAATTACAATTAATTGCAGCCTACGTATAAACTTCATTGAAGAAGTTAGTCATTCAAAGGCTTGGGCAGAAACAAATTAGCATGTACCTGTCCTTAACGGAACTATTTTAGACATGGTATTAAAGAAAAAGAACATATGTTTACTTACATAAATAAATATACATATATTATTCATATCTGTGCTTCTCATTGTTATTCCACTGCTCTTATCACTTGTGTGATATTTTACTGTGTATTCAGGGTGCTCATGTATTTACTAAAAAGATCCAGAGCAATTCTGTGGTAAATTAACTTCCCCATAGGTGGCAAATAAAAATGCCTATTGATTTAACTCCAAGGCAGTTGTAATATATGTTTATCCCTTACATCACCAGGGGGGAGATGCATTACTTGTTATATCAATGTGGTGACACATTGTCTTTGCAATAGAGATGCACATCACCATGTGCACTAAGATTTAGGTATGCAAAGGGGGAGGGGTTTGAATTAAATCATTAGCATATCATCCTGTTGAACTGCTGGTGATATGGAAGGGTACCCTTCCCTACACATAGTCAGCAGCAGTTCAACAATACTGAAGTCTGAGTCATTATCTCTTCCAACGAGGCAGAGAAAGGAGTAAAAACTTGTGTAAAAAATATGAAAAATCTAAACCTGGTGCACCAAAAATAAGAATATTAGACTATAATGTGACTGCAGTGTAAAGTAATATTAGGCAGCTAATAAGTAAAAATAAACCTCCACCTAAATGTCAATATATAAAAAAATAACCAGAAAAATATACACTAGCACCACTAAAGACAGAAGGCAATGGCTTTAAATATTTATGATAATTTACTAAAGTACTAAAATAGACATGTGAATAGACCATCCCAAAATCATCCAAATATGAAATATGATAGGAATCACCCTATACCCCCACCAGGCATGCATCCCCAACTTGACCATAAATAAAACACGGCCACATAGGGAACACAACACCTAGACACACTGGGTGATACAATCCATGGTAAGAATATGATAAAAAATGAACTCTACAAAATTGCATATTTATGTTGTATCTATACATCAACAGTAGGGCGAGTGCTATCATATATCCCTATGGGACAGGTAACCGGTCCAGCTACAGTCACAAAAAATAATTAGACCAGAATCCCACCAGGAACACCACATAGGAATAATAAAAAAGACACAAACCCAGCTGTCCACCACAAAGCCAACATTCAATACCCACAATGCTAGGTCTGTGTCCTTTTTATTATTCCTATGTGGTATTTCTGTTGAGATTCTGATCTAATTGTTTTTGTGACTATGGCCAGTGGGTGATCTGTCATGTAGGGATATATGATAGTGCTTGCCCTGCTTTCCATTTTGGTATGCTCTATTTGTATGTGTGTTTTAATCTTTTAATCAGTGATTCTCAACTTAGGGTGCCCCATGTTTTCTATGAAGACTAACAAAAATGGACTTTTAAATAAAGATTTAGAGAAATTGTTATTTACATTATGTTTCCTTTTGTTATTATGATTGTAAGACCTAATAATAACTGTATTTATGCATTGTACCTTCATTATGCCCTTGATAAAGTACATTAAATATGTTAGGGGTGCCCCGAATGTTCTAGTTTACGTGTTAGGGGTGCCCCGAGCAAAAAAAGATTGAGAACCACTGCTTTTAATAAATGATCATCTACAAAGCCATTGCCTTCTCTCTCTTTAGTGGTCCTAGGGTACATTTTTCTGTTGTGTAAAAATATGTTTAGGGAACAGGGGTCACAATTAATATTCAGAATGTACTGTACTTGTGACTGTACTTGTACTACAATATTTTCTTTTTACTAAAAGAACTTTTCAGAACTGAAGTGGATTACAAGGTGTTTCCAGTGGTGCAGCTTGACGAAGCATCTATTCATCTCACCAGGCAGTGTCTAGCAAGGTGAGTGGATGCCAACTGGTCAGCTTGGCTAAGCAACTGCTCACAATATGAGGTGTTATCTCTCATTTATTTAATGATAACTCACCATTAATGGAAGCTAAATAATGAGGTGTTATGTCTCATTTTACATTTACTGGCAGAGATTGATATAAATTATCCAAAATGCAGTGGGATGAAAAGTCTGGTCTGTTTTATCCTTCCTAAAAGGACTTATTATTTATGTTTAAGGAAATAAAGTTGAAAGACCATGTAATTCTAGAAACAGAACGGATCAAAGTGCATAATGAGGTGTCCATAAGTATAGCATATTGTGAATATTAATTGTAACCCTAAACATATTTTACACCAGTGTTTACTCATTTCAGTGCCACAGGGGTATGCAATGCACATCACTGTGGCACTGAAACGGATACAGGAGAACAGGTGCTGTCTCTAGTCTTTAGCAGAGACCCCAAACTGTCCTCTGTCTCCATAGACACCTACAGGGAGATCCCCACTTTGCCAGCCTCAGGTAGATGCTGTTGATGATGTGAACTCTAACAGCAAAGGCCATTATCAGAGCACAGTGCATGTGTGAAGTGCCACATTAGAATGTAAGCACACCCACATGAATTTGACAATGGCTCATTAATGTGGATTTCCATATGCAAATGAGCCATTGTCAAACAAAATAGTAAACTTGTAGATGGCATGGGGGGCTCATGGTGATATCAGAGGATATGTCAGATTAGTGGCACATTCACAGGGATATGATATCAAAGACACCTCAGTGCATGCTGTCAATATGCTGTCAACATCACTTCACCACAATATCACTACTCTGGCCCCTTATCACCTCTTAGTGCATCTCTTCCTGAACTCCAGCATTGTATTCCGCACATAACCCTTATGTATTGTGCATGTCTTTCCCTCTATTCACTTTAGATTGTAAACTCTAGGACAGGGACCTGACTTCTATTGTTTCGCATAGTATACCTCTTGTACAACCATGTATTTTCTGAACCCTTAAATTGTAAAGTGCTGAGTACAACACTTTTGGTGATATATAAAAAAGAATATTAACTCATTCACATTCAAATAGGACTTTTTCACCCCTTATTTGCTAGAGAAGTCACCAGTACATTGTGAAGCAAGGCATTAGAGACATCTCTATCATTAAAGGGGTTAAAATACCCATTGCTCCAGTTTTTCTTAATACATCAGTCTCACAGTATTCATTTTAGACAGGAATTGCTAAGGAAGCAGTTAGAATTGATAAAGACTGACAACATTTGTGTATAAATAAGATAATATTGCTATGAGCCACATAGGCTTATAGCTTTAATGGAGCCCCTGGTGCTCCAAGGTCACCAGCACTTTATCAACTTGACCAGTTAATAGGCAAAAGCCACAAATTAGTCTAAGTGATTGACAGCCCCTGGACCAGCTTACCTATTGGCACACACTGTTGCTGAGTGACACAAGGGTGCACAGAGAGCAGGAATATATGGTATAAAATACAGGTCAGCCTTGTAATACCAGTGCAATCAGTGAGGTGGACCAAGGTTTTTCCCACCTTCCCCCCCTGCACAATAAAGAGGGGAAGTGTTAGTGATTCATGATTGTATTAAATATATATTAATGTTATTTTTGTTACAGCTTGGAGGGCACTAACATTAAGTCATCTGAAATGTGTGCATTCTAAGCTCAAAGCCGGGGTCCAAGCATGGAGCTAATTTAAGTTAAGCAGCCTGGACCTCTGGCTAAAGGTGGAGTGGGCAGCCATTCTTTATTTAATTGTTAAAATGTTCATAAAATGTATTAGATGGAGCATATCATCCCCAAACAATGAATACAATATATACAAAATGTATGTTGTACCTTTTTTTCTTGTTTTGAGGAAAAATTGTAGCCTGTGGTTTCCCCAACCCATGCAATCAGAAGTTCTGGGGTTATCCTTCAGGTTCAAGTAGTATTGCCAACTGTTTTAATGTATAGCATGGAATCAAAGAATTCCAAGTTAAACATTTTATAGTTTGTTAATGAACCAGACAGTTCTCTAAATATATTGTCAGCAGATGTGTGTGCCTGAAAATCTAACAGCCCTGCTATTGAGGAAAAGCTAATCCAGCTAGCTCACAGAGTCTTTTCTTGTGAGATGTTAAATTAAGCTATTAGGTCCTCATTCTTACACTGAACTCTCTCCCACCACTAACCCTTCTGCCCTTTTATATTTCTTATGTTAATATTAGGGGTGGGCAAGAAGTGAGTTTTGACTTTTAGTGAAAAACTGAGAATTTTTCACTTTTTATCAAAAGTTTTTTCCTTTTCTCCAACGCAAAATTTTCCTTCTTTTTGCCAGTTCCAACAAAATGTTCACCTACCTATGGTGCAACATTTCTCACCCTAATATTACTTCTTCTGAGGGCTCCGGTGGAGAAATAAGTATCTGAAAGTCAAAGCTGGGAGTCCTACAACAACATATGCCTTGAAAAATGTGTTCCTGCACAAGTGACAATGGCACATTTTCATGATGATGTCAAGTGGTAAAAAAAAGTGCAACCTACAATGTGGCAGATATGTATGGTAATGGTGGTGGGGACTGGCATGGTGTGTTTGATGTGAGCTGATGGTTCTTGGAGACTTTAATATTAATTGGCTTGATTCCAGGAATGAAAAATATTGTTCGTTGTTTAAAACATTGAACCTATCACAGCAAATATCTTCCCCTACTCGCATAAATCTTAAAACATCCAACCATACCCTGCTAGACTGGATCCTCTCATCCTGCACAAGCAGAATCCAAGATTCAGGTGTACTAGATAAAGTGTTTAGCGACCACTCCATAGTTTACTGTGTCCTCAAAATAAAACCAGTCAAATCATGTTTCAAAGTCATACTTACGAGATCATTTAGAAAATTTAACCTTCAGTCCTTCTTAAATGATTTAAACAATTGCTTATGGCATAGATTACATCTAATACCTGACCTTGATTCAACGATTGACTTTTTTAACTCAGAATTCCTACAGATCTGTAATACCCAAGTCCCACTAAGAAAGGTCAGGGTTAGGGGGGCACATCTACCATGGGTCTCAGCTGACTTGATTCAATTATAAAGTTTCAGAGATTCTTTATGGACAAAATTTAAACAAACTGGCTCCCCTCATGATCACACTAGATATAGGCAAATAAGGAATACATGTACAAAACAAACAAAACTAGCAAAAGCACAATATTTTACTGTTAACTTGGACAATAACATTTCAAAGCCAGCCAACTTTTGGAAGGTTATAAAAAATACCTACAATCCACTTAACCATTCTCACCCATCAAATATAACAATAGACAAAGAAACAATACAGTGCCCCATAGCTATAGCCAATGCATTTAACAGCTACTTTGTTGGATGTGTCACCACACTGATTAAACAAAACAAAGGCCACTCTGAAGTTCTACCATGTACAGAACAGTCACTGGAACCTGTTGCCTGGTCCAACAGTGCAAATTAATTCAATTTCATGCCAGTAAATGAAAGTGAAGTATATGATCACCTCCTCAACCCAAAACTGAAAACGCAATTGAGCCCTGACCAACTACCAGCAATTTTATTAAAGCTCAGTGCTATGGTCACAGCCCAACCGATAGCATCTTTAATTAATGCCTCTTTGGCAACAGGGTATATGCCCAGATCCTGGATGGTGGCAAGAGTTGTGCCCATCCACAAAAGTGGGGATAAAAATGTAGTATCAAATTACAGACCAATATCTCTCCTCCCCACTCTATCTAAAATACTAGAGAAATGTGTACACGTGCAACTATATAAATATTACCAACAGACCAGTTTCTTCACCCCTCTTCAATCAGGCTTTAGACCAAAGCACTCAACAGTCACACTTCTTCTAAAAGTAACCAATGATATCCAGACTGGCATGGAAAATGGTGAACTCACTGGAACTATTTTCCTAGATTTCGCTAAGGCCTTTGACACAGTAGACCATAACATTCTTATCAGCAAACGCCAAAGCTCAGGATTGGGTAAAAATTCTCGAAACTGGTTCCGATTCTATTTTTCAGACAGAATGCAGTATGCGTCAGTTGCAAACAATGACTCCCTTCCGCTCAAAGTAACAAGTGAAGTTCCCCAAGGCTCCATTCTTGGCTCTCTTCTATTTTCTCTTTTTATAAATGATCTGCCCATGGTTTGCAAATCATCTTCAGTACACATGTAAGAAGATGACACCATAAACTTTTCTTAAACGCAGACAAAACGGTCACAATGATATTTGGCACAAAGCGCAAACTGCATAATCTCGACAATATCCACCTATCCATTGTAACAAAGTTTAATCATAAACTGGCCCCAGTAGACTCCTACAAATATCTTGGTATGTGGCTTGACCCTAACCTCAATTTTGGTCATCGTATTGACAAATTAACCTCCAAACTTTATCCCAAAATAAGTACTCTTTTTAGAAACATATCAAGTTTAAGTACCCTGGTGAGAAAACGTATTGTACAACAGATGCTGCTGCCAGTCATAGACTATGGTGACGTAGTATATGCTCCAGCACCAGAAATCCATCTCAGTAAACTTGACAATATATAATTCATTATGCCGCTTTATCCTCCAGTGTGACTACACTACCCATCATTGTGACATGCTTAAAGAACTAAATTGGCTAACACTCAAATCTAGATGTAACCTTCATCTTTCTTGCTTAGTACACAACCACTTCTCTGGAAAACTACCACACCACCTGAGTAGTATGCTCACTCCAGCTCTCCATACTAACTATAACCTCCACACCACTAATAACAACTCACTGCGTATACCACAATACTAGAAAGAAGCAGGACGATCTGCCTTCTCCTTCAGAGCTCCACAAATCTGGAACAATCTGCCGGAAATAATCACATCTGCTCTCAGTCTAAAATCCTTAAAAGCAAATGCTTCTTTATATCTAAAAACAGTGTGTAACTGTATATAATTTCAATATTTAATAAGTGTGTATATTAATGTTTATGTATGTTTGTATATAATGTTTCACAATTAGTGTAAATATGTAACCCTTTACTGAAAACTATCCAGGGCATACTTGAAAACGAGAGAAATCTCAATGTATTCTTCCTGGTAAAACATTTTCTAAATAAATATATATATATATATATATATATATATATATATATATATATATATATTCCTACAGCAGTTTTATTCCATTATCATGTTTGTGTCACATGTAAGCTATCCTTCTTGTGAGATTACTGATACACCTTACTTCCATGAGCAATAATTTACATGAACAAAATAAGAAAAGACCAAATAAAAAGAAAATAATGGAAGAAAATAATGAGTCTTTGCATATTTTGTTTCACTTTTACGGCATTTTTATTTTATTGTATTGTATTTTATTTCACATGATTTTGGGTTACCACATACTATATATTTTTATCTCTTTAAGTGATGTCTTTTTGTTTTTACTCATAACAATTTATTCATCATTTGAGTTATGTTTCTACTTTGGTCAGGCTGTATGTTATTCATGTAAATAATTTTAACATGTTCATACATACTTTGACAACCATTATTTGTACACCTATGATTTTTATTCACTGTATTTTATGATCACATTGTGTTATAAACACTAAATGATCAATCTATTCCCATAACCCTGATGAACTGGAGCGCTAACCATGATACTCTCTACAGTACACAGTGTGAGTGTGATGTCTTGCCTTAGGCCTCAACAAAATTCTCAATGTCGTCTGCTGTCTATCAATTCTACTTCAGTTACACAGCTCATGTCAGGCTCCCAGACAGCTGTCCGTCACCTAATATATTTATTTATTTTTTTTTATTATTATTATCTTATCATAGTCTATACAAAAAAAATATAAAAACAAAATCCACAACTTCTTTCCCCAGACTTCCCCAGCACAGAGACAATAACAGTATAACAGCAAGATCAGCAAGCAAAGTGGACCCTAGCTGCCAGTTAGTCACACTGCATTTTGGGGTATTTCGGGTCAATCTCCTTCCTCCCTCCAAAGTGACCCCAAATTCCACTAATACAGAGAGCGAATGTCCTACCAAAAAGACCAAAGCTAAGCTTCAATTCAACTTTATTTGCTTATCTTTTCTAGCTCAAAAATGTGTTGCTGTCTCTCTCACAAACACAGAATGGCATGCTGTGAGAGCCTGATACCCTTTTATATGTTGTAGAAATGTAGAGAAAACTTTCATGAAGTGGGGAAAAACATTTCTTCCCATTGGCTCATTAATTTTGACTGACTTCCCTGTGCGTAATCAGGCAAATCCTTAAATCCTGGTCTGTTGGTGGCCCTTGAGAACTGAACTTGGACAGCCCTGATCTAGGCAAAAATCGGGAAAAGGCACTTTTCGCAGGAAATTATTTCCATAGAGGACAATGCCATTTCATTTACAATAAAATAATGTTATAAAAATGCAATGCATTGTACAATGTAAAAAATATGATGTTTAGGAATTAGGTTGATATATATATATGTTTCAAGACTGACTGTTGGTAATAGCAAAAAAAAAAGTCTGTAATATTGATACAAACTGTACTGCAATGTGAAGCCCAGTAGGATGAAGAATCTGGATCTAACACTGATTGAGTTTAAAAGTAGCAAGGCAAATCTGCTCTGTAATCTTGGCAGATATTTCATTTTATGAGATCACTGTTCTATTCAGCCCAAAGTACAGTGCAAAATTATGTACAGAATATTAAATATTAACAAAACATATTTACCTTTTTATAATAAGATGCATAATGTTTCCTTTAGAACACTGGTAATAAAAATATGCCAAAAGTCAAATTACAAATTTCCAATGGCTTTCTTAAACTGAATATGACAGTTCTATGACAACTTAGTACAGAATATGTACAATGTTAAGAATGCCAAAATAATGCAAATATATATAATTAATCAGGCAGGTCAAAAAAAAAAAAGACCAATTTACTTGGGAAGGAAAAGAGACTTGTTTCGCTCCCATCAGAGATATGCAAATCTTTTTTCACACAGTTAAAATTAGACATTTTATGGAATACATTTACATGAAATCAGATGTATTTATATACCCAAGGGCAACATAACTTCCCCAAAGCTGGATATAAAAATGAGCATGTTATTATTAATAATGAATCAGTCATGACTGCAATTTCAGAAATGTTCTCTTTAATTCAGACTGGCCAATGGTCATGCTTTTTGGGATGGTTTGTGGTTTGATGACTGTTTCAATAAAATGAAGCTATCTCATATTTGATGAGGTTGAAAAAAAGACATGTGTCCATCAAGTTCCGTCCATGTCAAAGTACCCTTGTTGATCCAGAGGCAGGCAAAAAAAAAAAACACAATCCCAATTTGCAGTTTCCAATTAAGTAAAAAAAATTCCTTCCTGACTATAATTTCCAGTCAGATATTTCTCCAGATATACATCTTATCTGCTTTGAAACCAACTATCATAATTCTCAATATTGTTCTGTGTTACTTTTTTTTAAAGCAATCCTTTCTGAACCAAGTTTGGCTAGACTCTCTTTATAACTCAGATTAGATCCTCCATTCCCTTTACCAGTTTTGTTGCATGTCTCTGCACGTTTTCCAGTTCAGTAATGCCTTTTTTAAGAAATGGTGGCCAAAAGGCAGAATTATATTGGCATGCCGTGCATGCATGCCTATTTTTATGCAGGTTAATACCCTATTCGCTCTTGCAGAGGCTGAGTGACTTTGCACACTGCTGCTATAAGCACTCCTAAATATTTCTCTAATCAGGATTCCCAAAGTTATTTCCCATTTAGTCTATTTGTAACATGATTATTTCTACAGCCTACATGCATTAACCTTTCACTTATCTACATTAAATGTCATCTGCCACTTTTCTGCACAGCTTAGTGTCATCAGCAAAGATTGAGTCACTACTTTCAATTCCTACTTCTATATCATTAATAAGCAATTTAAAAAGCAGTGGGCCCAGGACTGAACCGTGTGGCACCCCACTAACAACTTTAGATGAACTTGAAAAGGTTCCATTCATAACTCTCTGCCATCTATTATTTACAATATCCATGCACAGATATCAGTTCCCCAACCAACGCCTTTTTTTTTTATGCAGTAATCTGTTGTAAGGCACTGTATCAAAGGCTTTTGCAAAATCCAAGTGGTATCAAAAGCAATTCCCTTGTCCAAATTATTACTTACCCCTTTACTAAAATGAAAGTAAATGAATTTGAAATTATCTATTCTTCATAAAACCATGCTGGCTCATACTTTTGCTAATAATATTGTTGGACTTCACATAATTCTGAATATTAATATTGTTGGTGTTCACATAGTTCTGAATACTGTAGGTTGCATCATCCATACTGGGGATTAAGTCTGAGATATTTTCAGTTTAGAGACAATAGGGTGCATGGGTGGTGGCAATTAACTAATTTAAGGAGGAAGAAAATGTTTTCCCTACGGAAAAAAGTAGAACCATCCATAAATTGCACTCCTGTTGTAACTTCTCCCCAAAATATACAGGGTCAGTGGGTATTGAGACACAAAATATTTATTAAGTAAAAATAAAAAATAATTTTTATTATCAACAATTAAAAATGAAAGCATTAGAGTACTATTAATGAATGAGGGCTGTATAATTACAATTATAAAGGATAAGGATACTCAGACTTAATCCCCAGTATGGATGATGCAACCTAGACTTTTTTTCAACTTACAGTATTCAGAACTATGTGAAGACCAAAATAGTTCTGAATACTGTCAATTAATAACACTTCTAATATTATACTCACTATGGAAGTCAAACTCACAAACGATAAAAATGAAAATTCAATCTACCTTGTCTTGCTGAATTTACTTATAAAAATCAAAAAGTTACATCTGTCAACATCAAAGAGTGATGCACTATTTTAGTTAATTAAGCCTAACTTATATTTAGGTACAGTATATATTTTGAAAGCACAGTAGAAAAATATCAGAGGCATGTATTGTACAAAAGCTATACTCTTTCTACATGAATAGTGTGTTAATTCAATAGAAATTGAACTCCCCTCTGTCTGATATCCCTCAGCAGTGTTCTTTCAAATCTAATTTAATAAGGAGTCTGCAGTACAGAAACAACCCTCAGGACCACATAGTAGATGAGTGTACATAGTTTGAAATTCTGAAATTCATAGAATAGCTGGAAAAACTGCAGCAGAGTACAAAGTTGTCATAAACAATACTTTCCAACTTCTTCAAGGTCTTGATTGCCTCTCATCTGTTTTAGTTTTCTCCTAATAACAAGTCAATCTCAGGAGTAATAACTACTGTATGAACTAAATCATCACACTTGACTGCTCGCATAATAACAACAATGGAAAGAAATAAGATGACTTTTTTGGTTTCATCAGCATGCACATATTGATTGTTATATGTAATTCACAAATAGTATCTACAAAATAATTTTGGATGCAATTGTTTTCTTAATATAATAAAAATGGAATACCACATGCAGGAAAATATTTGATTAACCTAATTAGCTGATGCAGAAAATAAATTCCTGGTTCCAGCACAGACACACTGACAATTACTAGGGCTCATGTACCAAGAACAGGCTGAGTATAAGCTTAACTGAGGTGCAATGATCTGCTTTTCTATGCCTCATGCACCTCACTATACTCATGCACACACACACACACACACACACATATATATATATATATATATATATATATATATATATATATATATATATATATATATACATATATATATATATATATATATATATATTTCAATTCCAGTCCAGTTTTTGGTAAGCATACCCAAAGAAAAAAACACATTTAAAATTACTGGAGTGCAACAAATTTTGACCAAAATAGCTAAAAGCAAATACACAAAATATTGGTGCACATCCAAATTTTCATTACCATTATCCCTTTACTCTGCGGCATTGTGCCTGCATATCACTACTATATTAAAGATGAGGATTTATTCACATCATATAGCCATGGAATGCTAAGCCTGCCAGCAACGCCAAGGAACCTAATTTTTGGCAAGTACCTAACCTTAATATGTTTTGTCTTATGAGCTGACTCTCTCCCACTTTAGGCATTTACTAACCTTAATTTACTTTATCCTGAGAGCTGAATCTTTGTCAGCTTTACTCATTAATGGAGAGAGACTCTCTGACAGGCATTACATAGTGTCCTAAAGACAATGAGCCTTGCACCTGGGGGTGGGACGGGTGCTTAAACCAATAGAAGCTGGACAAAACGTCCAAAAGTACAATTCCAGTCCAGGTTTTGGTAAGCACACCCAAAGAAAAAAAAAACATTTAAAATTACTGGAGTGCAACAAATTTTGACCAAAATAGCTAAAAGCAAATACACAAAATATTGGTGCACATCCAAATTTTCATTACCATTATCCCTTTACTCTGCGGCATTGTGCCTGCATATCACTACTATATTAAAGATGAGGATTTATTCACATCATATAGCCATGGAATGCTAAGCCTGCCAGCAACGCCAAGGAACCTAATTTTTGGCAAGTACCTAACCTTAATATGTTTTGTCTTATGAGCTGACTCTCTCCCACTTTAGGCATTTACTAACCTTAATTTACTTTATCCTGAGAGCTGAATCTTTGTCAGCTTTACTCATTAATGGAGAGAGACTCTCTGACAGGCATTACATAGTGTCCTAAAGACAATGAGCCTTGCACCTGGGGGTGGGACGGGTGCTTAAACCAATAGAAGCTGGACAAAACGTCCAAAAGTACAATTCCAGTCCAGGTTTTGGTAAGCACACCCAAAGAAAAAAAAAACATTTAAAATTACTGGAGTGCAACCAGTTTTGACCAAAACAGCTAAAAGCAAATACACAAAATATTGGTGCACATCCAATATATATATACACACACACACTAAGTCTCCTTTGTAGCATTTGTATATTGGTGTACTTCATTCTGGCAGTACCTCCCACTTGATCAGGCAGGGGTAACTGGGATGGAAAACTCCCATCTAGACCCCTTTTTCCTAAAGCACCGTCCCCACACCCATACATGCCATGAATAAATGCTTTTGTTTCCGCAACTGAGGTAACGGGAAAATACCAATACAAACACTATAACTATGAGAGGTTATTTATTGGTTCAAGTTAGGACCTGACAGGTAACCTTTCTCTCTTGTTTACTTTCAGTGTATGTAATCAATATCCTTTCTTTGTTGCACACCTAACTATGCATGTATATGCAACTATTCAAACACTGTTGATAAGAAAGGTAGATGTTACTAGGTTTTTTCTATATTTTTAGACAAACTACTTAAGTTGTAAATATCTCCCTTATTTCTCTCACTACAGCAGAGATACAAAAATATCACTGCTTTTTACATGTTTTCACCCATTGGCAAAAATGTTTTTTTTTTTTTCAATGGTTAGAAAGGTTTTGGGGAAATTTTTGTCAAGGGCAGAGGAAGAAGAGGGTAGTAGAGTGAGCAGGACAGGTCAGCTACTTGTGCCTGCAGCCAGTGCTGCCCCTGCTACCAGTGCTGTGCCTGCTGCCAGTGCTGTACCTGCTGCCAATGTGTCTTGGAATTCTCAGGAGGGGGGAGGAGATAATCCCAAATTTGACAGCAGGGGACCCTAAGTCACACTTGACATCTCCAAGCAGTCTGCCACTAGTACTACTACTAAGAAGGTCCAGCAGCTTGTAAAGAGTGTTAGGAGTGAAGGAGGGGGTGATCATATTACTAGTGAGGAAGAAGACTTATGGATTGAAATTGATTTGGTTGGTTTTAGAAGTAGTAACAGTGATGGTAAAGCAGATGGGGACTAGCATTAGGGGAGTGGTAGGGGAAGTAATGCAGAGCAGTTAGACTAATGGACAAGGGAGCTCACAACATACTCCTGACCCTGAGAGTACCCTTCCCCCTTGACATTGTCCAGGTGGAACATGATCCTGAAGAAGGAATAATTGTTGACTAGCATCAATAATACAACCACCACCAAGAGCACAGAGCAGCTGCCTGTGTCTGACACTTTCAGGTCAACAATAGATGACAAGTTTGAAATTAGGGGACCCTCTGTCACATTTCTCATCACCTTCTCCAACCAGTGAGATGTCTGTAATAGACCAGCAGCAGCAAGGAGGGACTGATGGTGATAGTGATGATGATGATGGGGGAGAAGCTGAGGTGGTAGAGACGTTAATGGCCTTTTTAGCCCAAACTGAGAAGGAATGGGAGACAGGGATGGGGATGGGTATCACCACCACCAACAGTGAGCTTTAAGAATTTGCGGAGTTTGATAGTGCTCTAATTCTTGCTGCTGCTGCTGAGTTACAAGGTCAGCAGAATGCTGAGGAGCAAGCTAGTTTGCCAAAGGACAAACTGGGAATGGGGTCAACAGGTGATGCAGGAATAGGACAGGTTCCACTTTCAAGCAGCAATATTCCTGGTCCTAGATGCAGTGCTGATTCTGAGGCAGCAGCACCAACAGCAGCAACATCATCCTCTGTCCCAGCCAGTGACAGGTAATGTGGAGGAAAAGAAGAAAGAGGCCATTCTTCTCTACCTTTTGCCTCCCCCCTGAGGTCCTGGGTGTGGGACTATTTTTCTCTTGCGGTAGGCACAGTACACTCATCAGCAGTGGCACCGTGCACAATTTGTGAAAAGTCAGGTGAAAGGGGATAAGAGGGAACACCCCATAGCATAACAGCCCCGACAACATGAAACACAGACACAATGACATTTATGTGAAACATGTTAAAGCCAAATACCCACCGAAGAAATCAGGCACTGCTGTTGCTGTACCCCCTGACTTTCCCCAAAGGCAACAAGAGGTGAGGCTGATATCAAAGAGGAGGAATAATAGAAAAATCCAGCCAAAGCTGAAAGTCTGATGGAAAGCTGTCACAGCTTACCTTGACTCCAGCATGATCACAGGTGCGTGGCTTCTAGCAGGCTGCAGGCCTCTGTTTTATCTGTTTGCTTACTGTAGTCTCCTCCTACCTACTTCCTACTTCCTCCCTCTGAGCTGTTCCTCCTACTTCCTGTGGAGGGGTTTATAAGGCAGACTGAAGCCTGACTCAGATGCCCTTGCATTGTTGTTCTTAGGTGAAGTACTTGGGCTCTGTGTATGACCTGGCTAAGTAAGAGAACCCTTCCTGTGTATGACCCAGATAAGTATGAGAACCCTTCCTGTGTATGACCCAGCTAAGTACGAGAACCCTCTCTGTGTATGACCCAGCTAAGTACGAGAACCCTGTATGTGTATGACCCAGTGATCATGAGTATCCCTTATTGTGATCAATTTGTGCTATTGGCTTAAGACAGGCCACTGTTGTGACAGGGTCTGATTGGCGACTGCAGGCGTGAGTCACAGGGTCTCGATATAGTGACTGCAGGCAGAGTCACAGGGTCTGGTGTGTGACTGCAGGAAAGAGTCACAGGGTCTCGTGTGGTGGCTGCAGACGTGAGCCACAGGGTCTTTATATGTGACTGCAGGAGTGAGTCACAGGAGTCCGATATAGTGACTACAGGCAGAGTCACAGGGTCTCTTAGCGGTGACTGCAGGCGTGGGTCACCGGGTGGCTGCAAAGGTGTGGTGTTGCTGGTTTGACTGATTGCAGGCGTGGGTTAGTTCTCCAGTCCAGCAGTCCTTGTGTTCCTGTTCGTCGGATCAAGATTGCTGAGCCAGTGTTCACAGTCGTTGCCTGTTCCAGTGTTCCAGTCGACGGATCAAGAGTTGGCGTTCCTGTATCCTGCTGAGACTAACAGGGGCTTCGGCCTTGTCTCTCACATTGTGGTCTAGCGAGAGGCCTACTATTTCTGGTAGTAGTGTCGCCAGCTAATAACCCTTTGCTTGTTGTACCACTTATTTATCGCTGTGATTTATTCTATATAAATATTTTGCATTACATTACCATCACCGTCTGTACTCATGGCCCTTGCGTATTGTCACGGGCACCTAGGAATGCTCAGAACTCAGTACGGTAATGTAATGCAAAATATTTATTATTTATTCCCGGAGGGGAAGATGACAGCTTCGTACCCAGCTATTTCTGAAGCTGTTAGAACATTTTATAAGAACCTATACAATTTGAAACCTGACACAGCGACAGACCCTCAAGCCAGGCAAACAGTGATTCGTTCTTTTATAGCGAAAGCCAGACTTCCATCTTTATCACATGAGGATACTTTACAGTTAGAATCTGAAATTACAACTGAAGAGTTGAAAACCGCAGTTTCCACCAATCCACAGGCAAAAGCCCGGGTCCAGATGTCCTGTCCTTTAAGTACTACCAAACATTTGGATCTGTTTTATCCTCCAATATGTTAAAAGCCTTCAATTCAACCCTGATAGGTGGCTCTTTTCCTTCACAAACTCTGGAAGCACATATAGTTGTCATACCAAAGCCAAATAAAGATCCTAGTTTATGTGGGAGCTACCTCCCAATATCTCTCCTCAACCCTGATTTGAACATTTTCTCCAAGATTTTAGATACCCACCTTTGCACTCACCTGCACTCCCTGGTTCACCTGGATCAATGTGGCTTTGTGCCTGGTAGAGAAGCTTGCCACAATACTTCCATGACCATATTCCTCACATCTCTAGCACTTCAATCTTGTATTCCCTCACTTTTGATCTCCACCGATACCGAGAAGGCCTTCAATCAAGTCGATTGGGCTTACCTTAAAGAAGTTTTGGTACAAGTAGGGTTAGGACTGAAGTTCCTTGGTGGAATATTGAGCCTATACAACAACCCTTCGACAAGAGTAGTGGCAAACGGCATGACCACTGACTCATTCCCCATAAGGAATGGGACATGAAAGGGTTGCCCACTCTCACCAGTTCTTTTCATACTCTCCCTGGAGCCTTTTCTTAATATGGTTTTCCTAAATCCCCACATTTCTGGTCTATCCTTGGGATCTAGAGAATTTAAAGTATCTGCTTTCACAGATGATGCACTGTTTTACATCTCTAACCCCTTGACCTCAATTCCCCAGTTTCTCTCTCTCCTAGAGGAAAATGAAACTTTGTCGCAAGTAAAAATTAACCTTACCAAATCGGAGATCCTTAACATCAATCTGGATTCAGGCACACGTCAAACCATCCAGCAGGCATACCCATTTAAATGGGCAATTTCGTCCATATTATATTTAGGAATTCACATATCGCCCTCCCTTCATACATTAGTGGATATTAATATATCCTCTTTATTCACCGACATTACGGAAACTATGTCTAAATGGAAGCCACCCTACTAGGTATGGGCAAAAGTTGTTGCCATGTTCCAGTGAGAAATGTCCTTAAAACCACTTTGTTATCCACTTTTTCGCGGGAAAATCCACTTTAAAACTGGCGGTTAAAATTTTCGCATCTTCCGTCCATTGGCCACAATCTTTCACCATTTTTTCAATGGCTAAAAAGTTTTCGCCCGTTGATTTACATTGTTTTCGCACTTCCGCTATAAAAATGTGACGTTTTCACTGAGGGCAGACACAATAGAAGCAGCTACAGAGCGAGATAGACGTGCTCTGCTGTTCTGCTGTGATAGTTAACAAAAATTGAGGCAGGATAAGCTCATAGTGACACCTATCACTATGAGCAGCAAAAAGAGGAACTGGAAGGACCCTTATTATGTGTCCACTGAGTCTGAGGAGAAGGAGGAAGTGACTAGCAGTACTCAACCGATGCTGTACAGTCCCCCTAAATCACCCATAGGGATCTTGGGAAATTTAAAAAGAACTTAGGGAGAAAAGGGAATGGGAAGGGAGGAAAGGGAAGGAAGGGAGAAAAGGGAATGGGAAGCAAGGGAGAAAAGGATAGTGAGAGCAGGACAGGTCAGCTGCCAGTGCCTGCTGCAAGATGTGCTGCCCCTGCTGCCAGTGCCACCATTTCTGAACCTGCAACCACTAGTGTTGTACCTGTTGCCAGATGTGCTGCCCCTTCTGCCAGTGCCACCATTTCTGATCCTGCAGCCACTAGTGTTGTACCTGTTGCCAGACGTGCTGCCCCTGCTGCCAGTGCCAGCATTTCTGTAACTGCAGCCACTAGTGTTGTACCTGTTGCTAGTACTGAACCTGCAGCCACCAATACTTTGCCTGCTGCTAGTGTTTCTTGTAGTACTCGGGGGGGAGGAGAAAATGATGCCAAGTGTGACAGTAAGGGACCCTAAATCACACATGCCATTCCCAAACAGTCCTGCCAGTGCTAGTACTACTGCTACTAAGGACCAGCAGCTTGTTAGCCTTAGGAGTGAAGGAGGGGGTAATCAACAATATCCTGCTGAATATGCTGAGATGGTGGCAGGGAGGTTCATCACTACTATTAAACTGTCAGCAAGTTGTCATGTGTCCTTAGCGGGTGTGGAAAAGGGGTACAGTGACAGCAGCAGTACATGGTTTCGGGTGCCATGGTGTTTGGATACAGTTGTGCCCCCAGATGTTAATTACCACACACATACTGTGCACATTGCAGTCGCTGAGGAGACCCACTGATCCTGCTCTCAAGGGAAAAAATATATTCTACTAACAACACACCCATTATGATTTTGGAGGAGGGGCAGGTGGAGAAGACTTAATGGCCAACTTGTTATTTTCTCCACAAATACTGGGGGCTACTTATTCTGCTGCTACTGCCTCAGGCACATTACTGGAGCCATGGCAAATGGAACCTTCATCATCCATCTTCCATGTTTCTGCTATTGTTGATCCCATTCCCTTTCAGCTTCCTAATCATCCTGCTGTTTAAACAACTCAGCAGCAGCAGTACGAACAACAGTTGCAACTCAGTACTCAGGAGGACATTTGACAGTGTCCACTGGACAACATGACCTGCTGGCATTAGGCCAGTGGGGCATTTTTATTTTTTTCTCAGGGCTTGTGTTCTGAAAACAAAAAGAAAAGAAAAGAAAAAAAAAACTAGTCTAAAATCATCCTCTACAAAATACTCTATCAAGTCAAGTATCAGTCCACCCCAGTGGCAGCTTATGTCAGGGGGTTCCTGTCTCTGTCACTTTAAATACAAATGTCTTATTTTATTGATTTATTTTTTTATTAACTGTCCCCCTAATAGCAGTCAAAAGCACCCCCCCCCCAAAACAAATTCCCTGTTCAAATGATTCATTCATTCACCAACACAGGCATCCTCCTCAGACCCCTTTATACCATGTCTTATGGTTTTTATTTTATTTTATTTAGGATTTCTTTTTTATTACGTTCCCCCCAATCCCAGTAAACAAACCCCCAAAAATCATCCCCTGTTCAAATGATTCTTTCCCCACACCCCACCAACACAAGCACCCTCATGCCCCTTTTATAATGTGCCCGTGGGAAATAAAATATTGTTTGTAATGTGTTGTGTGTAACTTCTATGTTCCCATTGATTTCAATGGGTGAAAAAAGCAGAAAATCGGCACTGTTCGTGGGAAATTTTTCGCCAAGTGGAAAGTGCCATTTTTCACCGATTTCAGTTTGAGGCGGAAAGTTTCGCCCATCCCTACTCCATACCTACCCTGGCTAGGTCGGGCAAATTTAATGAGAATGGTGATCCTGTCTAAGATTCTTTATGAATTTAAAGCTCTGCCAATACACATTCTGACACACTATTTAGACAAGCTACATAGGACCTTTTTTCAATTCATTTTGGTACGATAAAAAAGCTAGGATTAGTTATGCGATCCTCTCCAGGGACCTACAAAGAGGAGGACTAAATTTCCCTGATATCCGGAGATACTATAGGGCAGCAGCACTGGCCCAGATCTTTGATTTTCTCCCCACCAAACCAAAAAATTGGACCTCTACACTTTCGGCCCAACTTGGGGCGATCTCTCCTCTTCAACTTATATGGTCTTTGGTGCACCTCATCCCCAAAGATGTTAAATCTCACATAGTTCTGTGCTACCTGGTGAACACCTGGAGGAATTTGAACTCCTCTTTACAACTCGCTCCGTTGACTTCCCCACTTATCTCATTATCTGGCAATCCTGACTTCCTCCCAGGTCTTGTTAATCTTATCTTCTCTACTTGGAAGAACAGACATATGGATACTTTATATTCACTGATTCCCAGGTGTACTCTACATTCCTTTGATTCACTATGAGACTAAATAGGCTGTGACTACATGCCTTGGTGGGCTTTGATACAAATCCGACATTGGGTTCAGGGTCTTACATCACAAGGTTCATTACATAGACCCTGGATGAAACTGGAACTCCATATCTCAAGACCCCCCCCATACTTTGACCTCTGTCATTTTGTTATTCCCTGATCCGTGACAGGGATTCTCCCCAGACTCTTTTTTTCGAACACACCTAGGCGACTGATCTTAATCTTTCGATAGGACCTGAACAGTGGTCAATTATCTTGCAAAACAACTTCAAATATGCTTGAGATTCTATCACACGTGAACTCAACTATAAGATCATTTCCGTTTGGTACATGACCCCACGGAAATTGTCTCTCGTATTTCCCAAAGTCCAGAATCAATGTTGGAGATGCAACGTTCCCGATGGATCTATGACCCATATTTGGTGGCTGTGTCCCGACATAATCCCATTCTGGGACATGGTGCTCAATTTCCTTCAAGACAGATTTTTATATACCCATTCGTAGAGATCCGCTTCTGTGCTTATTTGCCCTATGGAGTAAACTTCCTCCTTTATTTAATTTAGCCAAGGCTTTGATTCCTAAAGAATGAAAATCCAGTGAAGCACCAACATTCACTCAATAGATCACAAAGGTGAATCAATTTCATCTGCTGTAAAGACAACATGCCATCTCCACTGACTCCCTCCCAGCTTTCACGGAATCCTGGAGTTGGTGGCACGGTCTTTCGGGTCCTTCGGTGTCCGGCGTCACCCCTCACTCGATCTGAATGAGATATCTTTCTGGGTACAATACTCACCCAGATAAAATTGCTGACCTACAGAGTCCTGGGATTCCCTCCCCTTCTCCCACCCTTCTCTCCTTA
The DNA here is from genome assembly GCA_037306005.1 of Rhinophrynus dorsalis. Lineage (NCBI taxonomy): Eukaryota > Metazoa > Chordata > Amphibia > Anura > Rhinophrynidae > Rhinophrynus > Rhinophrynus dorsalis. Next base: position 194,512,169 of record CM074718.1, on the reverse strand, counting down.
CCCCTCTCCCTTTTCTTTTTTTTTCCCTCTCTCTCTCTCCTTCCCCTCCCTTTTTGTTTACTTTCTCTGAACCTCTTTTCTCCTCTACTTTATACTCTCTCTGAGTCTTTCCCTTTTGGAGCTGTTCTCACTCGAGCACTACTAGAAGGTGCTCACTAGCGCTCGACCCTCTCGGAATTAGTGTTCCCTATTTCATAGTTTTGCATATATATCTAACTGCCAATGTACGATTTGTTTGGATATAGGATCATGTTGGTCCCCTTGTTGCTATTTGTTGAGATTCCTCAATGCTTTTCTGTTATTATAGCACTAGATACTCATCATTGTCATTATGTAACATATAACCGTTATTGTATATCTACATGTATGTGTTATGTGTTCTTCATTTTTTTTCTTTTTTTAATACTGCTGTAAGTTTTATCTTCCCAATAAAGCTTCTTTAAAAAAAAAAAAAAAAAAAATCATGTAATTGTTTTCCTTAACAAAATGTAGCCACCTTTTGCAGATATAACAGCCAAACACACTCTTGGCATTCTTTCCACAATGGAAATCAAATATTTTTCTGAAAGTTCTTCTCAACACTGTTGCAGGCATTCCAACAAATGTGTTGCACTTGTAGGATGTTTTGCTCTCACCCTTCTGTCCAGTTCATCCCAAACAAGCTTGATGGGGTTTAAACCCTGCGTGATTATCCGAAGACCTCAAATTTTGATTAATCAGTTCAGAAGACCTTCCTCCAGTCTTCTGTAGTCCACTGGCGGTGCTTCATGGCCTAGGCAAGCCTCTTTTTCTTATTATGCCATCTTAGCAATGGCTTTCTTACTGCCACTCAGCCATTCAAACTTGCAGCTCGAAGTCTTCTCTTCACAGTTGAAACTGACACTTGCTTACTTTGATCAGTGTTAAGCTGTGCTTGAAACTGTTGTACTGTGAGCCGCCTGTCACGCAAGCTGTTGACTCTCAGAAACTTCCTGTCAGAGTTTCCTCCAGTTTCTAAGTGCCTTTCGATGGTGTGGTAAACTGTACTCACTGACACCTTGGCTTTCTTTGTGATTTCTCTAAAGGAAAGACCTACACTTTTAAGGTTTATAATATTGCTTAAAAGGGTGTAGTAACACGGTCCAACACTGCTTTTATAATGACAGAGGGCTTGTAAGTAATCAACAAATGTTGGGACACCATAGGCATTGTTAGCATGAACTTTCAAGGCTTAATTTACATACATTGCTGCAGAACAACTGTGAGCTATTATCCCATTACATCTTCCCTGAAAAGGCCTTTTTCTATAACTCTGAAATATACATTATTTTTTAGTTTTTGTTAACCTAATCTTTTTTTTTTCAACTCTGGCAGTTTGCTGCTTACCTTTGTACCATTTCAGGTTATTCACTGGACTTGAACTGCGTAAATTTCAATAAAACTGGAAAAATGGGGGTGTTCTAAAACTTTTGACCGGTAGAATACAGTATATATATATATATATATATATATACATATATATATATTAAGAAGTCTGCGCAGTTTGAATTTCTTGAACTTAAATCTGACAAGGAGACCAGATATCTATTTCTGATGTGTAACTTGGTGGGCTCTCCCACTATGCTTATTAACATATGTATTCCTCCCCCATCCTCTGATCTAATTCTACAAGATATATACAGGACCAAGACCTAAACATAAGGTGCGCAACGGAGATTATCTCTAGAGTACTGTTGACTTTTGGAGGTTGGGTGGGGGACATGAGTCTAGTTGATGCTTGGCATACTCTTCACCCGACTGATCGTGTGTACTCCTGCCACTCCTCAACGCATCAAACCTTGCCTCAAATTGACCATGTTTTGTTTCTGGGGCTGCCCTTTGGAGTGTAGTGGGGTGCGAGTATCTTCCCAGAGTGGTGTCTGACCACTTGTTGCTGTTAATTCACTTATATTCTTGCAGCTGTCTAAGAGATCACACCTTGTGATTGCGACCATAGTGGCTGACTATACATGCAGTCACTGCACCTCACATCAAAGACATCACTCAGTACTTCAATACTAATGTTGGCTTGGGAAGCTTCCAAAGCTTTTGCTCTGGGCTCCCTGATTCTCTTGCATTCACCTTCACAAAGGGCTGCTCCACAGAGGCTTGATGGCTGGAAGTAGAGGCCGGCAGGTGGAACATGCTTACATTGCTGATGAGGGTGAGGACCCCTATGCAATGTATATATCTACCATGCTGAACCTTAACTTTTGTCTCTTGGAGCTCAACTGCAAAAGATTATTTGCATCAAGTAATGCATTTTTGAATATGGTGATAAGGCAAGCAAGATGTTGGCCCACTTTGAGCACACATCTTGAAAAAAACATACTTATACATAGTGATGAGGGTATTTTGCTTACCACAGACAGGGACAGTAACACTCAATTTGAAATTTCTTCCAGCGACTCTATCAGTCACATTTGACTAAAATCAGCAGACAACATCAAGCTTTACTAATTGGAATGCCCCTTGCCAACTCTGTCTCTTTGAGGACAGATAATTTATGCACTCCTCTATTTTATTGAGAGAAGTGGTTGACGCTATACCAACCATACCCAATGGAAAATCCCCAGGGTTTGAGACCCTACCCATAGAGTGGTACAAGAAATAGATTGATGTTCTTGCTCCTCAATTTTAAATTGCTTTTCTATTAGCCTTTGAATCTCGCTCTCTTCCTCCCTTGATGAACAAGACTTCCATCATTGTACTCTCTAAACCAAGGAAGGACACAACTCTGTGAATCATTTTGTCATATTTCACTCCTAACCACTGATGTTAAAATACTAATTTTGGCAACTCGGTTGACCTCCATTATTTCTAAATTAGTGCATTTGGATCAGATTGAGTTAATAATCTCTGAAGGTTGTACACTTATCTTCAGATTCTGCATGACAATATAGATCACAGGGATATAGCCTTACTTGATGAACCAAGGCCTTTAACTCAATGGAGTGGGAATACTTATGGTCTGTACTTGACAAATTAAATTTTGGGAAAATTATAGAGAGAGATAGATGACTGCAAATAAAGGCAGTAATAAGTATACACAACAATGCAAGTGAAATCATAATGTAAATGGTAACAGTAATAGAAAATTCATGGGTCAAAGTATTATCTGATAGTTTATTTAATAGTCAGGAGGAGATTACACTGTTACTCAAGGGTCTAAAATATGCACCACAAATAGGAGAAAATGGTTTCGAACTGTTCATTGACTTGAATCGATTTGTAAGGAAATTGACATTGATCAGCACACATCTACCCGGATTTGGGGTTTGGCTTCTTTCTACCTACAACGGGTATTATAAGAGGCTAACATACTTGGATTTGAAAAACCACCTCCAACGGGAGACGGATTACTGCCAAGAGGTAGGCAGCAACAAATAACTCATGTGTGACTATGATCTCTTGCGGAATCTTAGCAATGCGCTGGATATCTCTTGTTAGGCATTGACACTTTGTTTCCTTTCTACGATCGGGCTAAGGTGGTGATGTGAGATCGTATGTCATTATGTGTGCCGTTTGACAAAATTGAACAAAGGATCGCTATTCATTGTTAGTATTTGACACAATTTGATTTTACATATAGATGTCTAATGAGAGCTGGAGGGTTTGCCCCAGGTAGTTTCCTTTCTTGTCTCCGATTTCATTTAGCTATGATATTGCACTTTAGATGTTTTGATGTTCTTCTAATCCTATCTGCCATACAATATGTAGACAACGTAGTCTGTCCTTTCGCACAATAGGGAGTTTAACTGACGGACTCATTTCCCAACATCCTCTGATGGTAACGGTGACGTTGAAACGTTATTTATGACGTCACTGGTGAATGAGTGGCGTTATCTTGGCGATCTTTTTCAATTTGTACTGTATATAGGGTCACATTGATGTAATAGTATTTGTCTTGAGAAAGGCATTTTCTTCATGGTATTATAATACCATTTCTATTTTTGTATAACTTTTTGGAAATAGCACCCAGGCAGTAAATAGTTATTAATATATTTGGTCAAATAGGAGTGCCCACCCAACCTTCTATATACTGCTGCTTTGCCTAACATGGGCAATTCAGCCTTTGGTGCACCTTCCATTTTCTGTCATTTTTCCCAATCGAGAGGAACAATTTTAAAATATTACTTTGGAACATCAAGACCGTCTATGCTGTACATAGATACAGACTGGACCTATGGAAGGTTTTTTTGAAGCTGCGGGGGGTAGAGATATTGGAGCACAGATATAGAAAATTGATCAATCTAAAATTGATGATATCCTGTTCAAGGATAATTTTTCCACCACATATGGAAAATATATTCCCACAGAGCTACATTTCCAACTCTTGAAACCTAAGAAGCGAGAGGTGGACTTGGTTCTACATGGCATTACCCTATCGGAATACCACAGGGAGAAAAAGATCCCCAGAGGTTTCAGAATTAAAAACATCCCAACAATAGGACGGACAAACGCTGAATTTTGCAAAAAGTGGATTGGTGTACTTAATCAATGCTCTCTGGACTTGATGGTTCTTGTGGTGGAGGAGATCAACAGAGAATTAACGGAGGTAAGAAAAAATATAAGTGATTTTGATAACAAGCACAGCGCAACATTAGCTAATGACAAGGGCACAGATTGGCTCAAAAAACGTGATGAACAACTAGAGGTATACAGGAACAAACTAGCCAAGTACAAATGGGACAAATTCAACAAGGTATTGGAGGATTACACAACACATAGAGTGTACAAATGGTTAATAGGGGACACTGAACAATTTAGGAAACCACCTAGGAGAAGACCCTACCGTAAGCCTAAATTCCCTGGACTGACAGACAAAGAGGATACTTTGTCATCCTCTCCTGACTCAGAGACAGAGGGTGAAACCACAGAGACTTTTTTAGGGGTGACCACACGGGCCCAGGAACAAGCAAGAGGAGGCACAAGAGGCAGAGGACGAGGAGGGGTGGGAAGAATAAAAACAGACATCACTACAAAACCCCCCCCTTCCGAAAACCTAGTATTCAATCTTTCCTCCCACACACTAACTATGGGGGAGGAAAGACTTTTACAGAAGGGATTATCCTTTGTCCCCACGAGTAGATTTTCCAAGTTTGAATGGCAAGTGGATCTCTTTAAATTCAATAGCACTCTAAGATTGAGAGAATTTTTTTCTAAAAAACCTACTAGCCATGAGGACACTTCTCCATTCAAACCTGGCTACACATTTGATCCACAGAGCAATAATCCTTCACTTAAAACCTTTCAGAGGCTAGTAGAACAGGATACAGTAACACAATATCCTAGGAAGCCAAAGTTTTATCATAATATGTCTCAAGTTGAGAGAGAAGCTATTAAAACTTTGTCTGATGATCACAACATTGTTATCCGTGCAGCAGATAAGGGTGGAGCCATAGTTTTGATTAACTATACTGATTACAGGAGAGAGATTCTCTTTCAACTTGCAGACACTAAGACATATAAAGTTTTCCCTTGTGACCCCACTATCAAGTATAAAAAAGAGATCGATCAGCTCATTGATATTGGTGTTACATCTGGGTGATTAAGTGAGAAAACTGGATTATTTTTGAAAACTGAACACCCCATCCGCCGAATCCTGTACACATTGCCCAAAATACACAGATTCCTCACTGACCCACCGGGAAGACCAATAATTTCAGCCATAAGTTCACTACTTCATCCCCTGGGTCAGTTTGTGGATGTTTATTTGCAGCCGTGTGTACAGGATTTACGTTTCTTCCTAAAAGACACTAAAAGTTTCCTGGATCTGTTAACGAATCTTAACACACCTTTGGATAATTGTATACTGGGTACAATGGACGTCAAGTCCTTGTACACAGTAATACCACATAACGGTGGACTTGAGGCTGTTAAACACTTAATAACAAACAATGATCTATACAAAGGTCCCCTACTGAATATTTTATAACCCTTTTACAGCTGTGCCTTCAGAGAAATTTTTTCAAGTTTGAGAACACATTTTATCTCCAACTCACTGGGACAGATATGGGAGCTTGTATGGCACCCTCATACGCCAATACATATATGCATGTCTGTGAGACAGACTATCTCTCCATACATACTCTCTTCAAACAACACATGGTTATGTACACTTGCTACAATGATGATATGTTCATCATTTGGCGAGGTACAGCATCTGAATTGGAGACATTGGTTGATGACCTCAACAGATTACACCCACACATACAGTTGACATTGAATTACAGTCTGACAGAAATACCATTTTTGGACGTATTGGTACGACTGATTGATGGGAAAATACATACTACATTGTACTCGAAACCCACTGATAGAAACAATCTCCTTCACTACAAGGGCCATCATCCACCTCATTTGAAAGAGCGCCTCCCTAAATCACAAATGCTGAGAGCAAGGAGGATTAAAAGCAGTGAGGAACAATTGAGATGTGAATTTGATAAGATGGGAGATCAATTTCTACAAAGAGGCTACGGTCAGGAATTGGTGAACACACACAAAGAGGCAATACAGAACATTAGCAGGGAGACCAGTTTGGTTCAACAGAAGAAGGAAAAAGACGATCGTTTACATCTACAAACCACATACAGTACAGGATCTGACATCACTAGATCCAGTGTTTACAAACATTGGAAAATAATTAACACAGACTAAACATTACCATTCATCAACAAAAGTCCACCCATGTTTTGTTATAAGAGGGGACGTAATCTTAAGGATTTATTGGTAAAAACTGACCCTGTACAATGTTACACTAACACTACTGTTACAAAAATACCAGGATGCTTTAAATGTGTTTCATGTGTTACATGTAATTACCTGATCGCAGGAACTTCATTTAAACACCCACACAAGGGATATAAGATACCCATCAGGTACAATCTTACTTGCACCAGTCAATTTGTGATTTACATGATAATCTGTCCCTGTAGATTGACTTATGTGGGGAAGACGAAAAATACATTTAAAGAAAGGATGGCCAATCATAGATCATCTATCAGGGCAGCATTGGAAGCAGCATCTAATCCCACTAAGAAACATTCCTCCAAAATTAAGGATCAACCTGTGGCAGTCCATTTTGCAACGTTTCAGCACCCATTACCAACCTTACGCTACATGATAATAGACTGGGTACCACCTCTTCTGAGAGGTGGTGACAGAGCCAAAAAGCTGTTGCAAAAAGAGGCACAGTGGATAAATTTTTTGGACACAATGGCCCCTAGGGGCCTCAATGAAAAACTTTCTTTGAACTGTTTTTTGTAAACGATTATCGATGTGGGTTCTGTGCGGGGCGGGTGGAGGGCGAGATGGGGCCATGGACCGTGTCTCGCTCTCCACCCGTCTCGTTCATGACTGCATATAACAGATACCCAGGGCACTAATGATCAGGACTCCTGAGAATATTGAGCATAATAATGCCATTGTATTCATATACTGACAGCTGGATGCAGACTAATGTACCATTGTCAGTGTTGCTACTATGGTAGCTAGGCATAGGATCTATAAGTGTTTGCACTTCACATTATATTAAGTTCACCACCCTGTGTGAGTTCCTTTTGGGACCGGGGGTGACGCGGGGTTATCTAGCACGGTGTGCCTCATGGTTCCTTGTTAAACATAAGATGGGGTTGCACCCTCCTGCTCTTATTTTCTATATACTGTTTCTAGTCAGTGAGATCCTTTGTGTCCTGTCAATGTTCGCACCTTGGACATCTGTGACAGACACCATACTAACACTGGTTGTAGATTTAACTCCAGCTATTTCACTTTCTATGATGGTTACTTCTAACCTCCACATTAGATATTTGCTATATCTGCATAATCAGCAGCAAGCACAACACCAGGAGGTAGGATGATGCGGCACATGCTCGACCTCGATACTCTATGGATACGCTCATATTAACCCTCATACTAGGCCTCCGCGATGTCTGCAATAATAGCAGCTAGCGTAGAGCCAGAGGGTAGGATACGCGACATGATCAGCACACATCTACCCGGATTTGGGGTTTGGCTTCTTTCTACCTACAACGAATATTATAAGAGGCTAACATACTTGGATTTGAAAAACCACCTCCAACGGGAGACGGATTACTGCCAAGAGGTAGGCAGCAACAAATAACTCATGTGTGACTATGATCTCTTACGGAATCTTAGCAATACGCTGGGTATCTCTTGTTAGGCACTAACACTTTGTTTCCTTTCTACGATCGGGCTAAGGTGGTGATGTGAGATCGGATGTCATTATGTGTGCCGTTTGACAAAATTGAACAAAGGATCGTTATTCATTGTTAGTTTTTGACACGATTTGATTTTACATATAGATGTCTAATGAGAGCTGGAGGGTTTGCCCCGGGTGGTTTCCTTTCTTGTCTCCGATTTCATTTAGCTATGATATTGCACTTTAGATGTTTTGATGTTCTTCTAATCCTATCTGCCATACGGTATGTAGACAACCTAGTCTGTCCTTTCGCACAATAGGGAGTTTAACTGACGGACTCATTTCCCAACATCCTCTGCTGGTAACAGTGACGTTGAAATGTTATTCATGATGTCACTGGTGAATGAGTGGAGAGATCTTGGCGGTCTTTTTCAACTTGTACTGTATATAGGGTCACATTGATGTAATAGTATTTGTCTTGAGAAAGGCCCTCTAGGGGTCCGAAACGTCGACATATGATCTATCAATAAACTAGCATTTTTTCACAAGTCCTGAACGTGCATTTTCTTCATGGTATTATAATACCATTTCTATTTTTGTATAACTTTTTGGAAATAGCACCCAGGCAGTAAATAGTTATTAATATATTTGGTCAAATAGGAGTGCCCACCCAACCTTCTATATATATATATATATATATATATATATATATATATATATATATGAACTTCTTTTAAAAATAAGTCTAAGTTCTAAGTTTAAACCTTCCCAATTCAGGGGCCCCTGTAATTTGGAAATGGTCTCTCATATGGCCTTCTTGGTTTGTCACTAGCTACACCCCATATATGTTTGCTCCAATTTTCTGAGTACACCATCCTCATTGATTTACTGTTGCCTCTTTCATAAATATTACTCTGTTCCTGTGCAGAAAACAACCTCTTGACATAGAATATTAGTTTTGAATTATGACAATACTGAAAGTTTCATTACAAAGAAGATGGACAGTATGGTGATAGGTGGTTGTTGACATGACATACACACTATATTTCTTACTGTATGCTTTACAGTTTAAATATTATTAACTATATTTATTTCCAGAAAAATGCTTAATCAGATAAAATAGAGCAATTCCATTTTTCTAATGCTTCATAAGATAGATATATATTGTGACAAAAGTACTCTCTAATGTTTTGTACCTTCTATCTTGGGATCAGCCTTATTGGTTACAGAGACACTTCACACATAGGAGGAGGAATATTCAAGTCTTTTCCTGTTTATTTGTCTCAAAGTGGTGAGACAGCATCACAAACAAATCAAATGAAACAAAATCCTTGCTCCACTGAGCACTAACTAAACACGTCAGCTCGCGACTGTATTTGGACTACTAGCACCACAGTCTACCAGGCATAAGTAAACTTCACAAGTTGCAGGCTTTCAGAGGTTACTTTCAGAGGTTACTTCCTCTCTGGGAACTCAAACAAAAGAGTGCATGTCTCAGTATTTGACTGCTAGCTGCATTAATTACCATATGCAGATGAATGACAGTACGTAGTGAGAGAGTTCCTGGTGTGAATTCCTCACCTTGCAAATGTCTGTTACTATGAAACTGTGGAGTGGAGCACTGGCCCAAAATACACAGATTTACAATGTACAACAAGTTACCTATACATTATATTTCCCTGGGGCTAATTAGAGTAGATACCCTGCAGGATTTGGGGAGCTATGTATACACCCTCCATCACTATTCCCAGGGCTCTGTCACAATGTATATATATATATAGAGAGAGAGCTGCTTCAATCAATCAAGGAATGTTAAAAATAATACTGATTTTTACTAACAAATAATTTTCTGAATAACCATGTTCACAAAAACATTAAAAGGGTGAAACATATTAATAGAGCATTGATTTTGATTTCCGTGCACTTTGTTTTGCATATGTTTGTCACTGAGATCATCAGAAGTTCAGCTAATGTACCTGATGTGGGAATATGTGTCAGAATAAATTCAAGTGTATTTAAGTAATGTTTGAAGCGCACCATTGATTTCTTAAGAAAACAATGCACATCCTTTGTGAATTTGAAGCAACCAACATAGCCACTTGCAATAAACAGACACTGACTTTGTTGTATCCCTGGTGGAGGATTTTATAACTAGTTCCTCTGAAATGTTTACACATGACAAAAAGGCAATAACATGTAGCGTAAAATTAATGTACTGTATAAAGATAATGATTTGTTTGTAATACAAAAATATAGTGAGCTTGATGTATTAAGAATTGGACAAAAAAACAGCTGCACCATAGAGAACAAATGAAAATTCATCAAATCCTTGCTGATTTAACTGGGATTTTTAACCCACTGAAGGTTAGAGTGTTTTACAACACATTTCAAAGTAACAAATGCGTACTAAGAGCAGCACAGAAACTATCCACTAAATCATGGTGGGATGAATGATAGTGAGTTAACATTTAATCCTTTGAGTTCCAGAGGGGCAACCAACACATTATAAAGCAATGTATTGTGTACCCATCTGGCACTCAAAGGGTTAAATGTATTTAAAATGTAAGTATGTTCACTGTGCACAAAAGAAGTTTCTCAAGATTCCAACCAAATCATCAGAAAGTCCCAGAATAATAACCAAATGTATAAAGGTGTAAGGTAAAACAATACAGAGAAATGAATAAATAAAGTGAAATCAGACTATACCGGATAAAGCTGAATTATTAGCGATAAATCTTCCAATGGATTAAAAGAGAAAAAATGGTGGGAGTGAGGGAGCTGACGCTGGCATAGTTCTTATTGTATTTCATAGTCCTTTAAATTAATGATGAAGATGATAATAATGAAGAAAATGGAGATGACAGAGTGAGTTGACTTACATGTTGCTATACTTGTCTGTAGGTGTCCTTATATACCTCAAGATAATCAGCTTTCTAGTAGGAACAATTGGAGTTCAAAAGAAAAAACACAGAGAGAGAACAACCCTCTAAGTATGGTATAATTTAAAGAGAAGTGGGGAAACTGACCAAAGATAAATGCAAGATAATCTCCATCCATTTGGCAATAGAATCTCTGGGGTCCCTTCTCCTTTCTCTGCTGCATAGATGTGCCCTCTGTTACATCTAATTTTGTTTCCTGACGTAAATGGTCATGTAACATCTAGTAGCTTCTTTTGAGGTGGTTAACTGTGTGGTATAATATAACACCCTGTGGCTCAGAACCTCTATCTGTCATAACTCTGATTGATGTCTGTATGGGGGAGAGTGAGCTAAAGATGCAGAAGCACCTGCAGGATGTCAGCCTGCCAATTCAGAGTGAGGAGAAGGGGAACCAGGAGTGTGAGAGGTTTCTCACAGGGGAACCTGGCACCACAAGAGTGCTGGCTATAAAGTTCAGGCTATAAAGTTCCCTCCCTAGGGAGATCACTCACTCCTGAACCAGAAACCATGGAAGGTGGTAAAATGTACTACTGCTGTCTGAAAGGTCTGGAGGGAATGAGCTTTTGTAGCTCTTTCCTTCCAGTCATCCCTTACTCACAGAATGTACAATATCCAGCACTCTGTAAGCCTATATTTAGATTTCTTCGCTGTCATTTCTGATAGCTATTGGATCCCCCTGATTTTTTACTATACCGGTGGAGTAGTTCCTGATCCCACTAGTACTGAAACAGATATACGGAATGTCTAGCCATGTTACAGCTGCTGATCCTTGCATGCCTTGAATCAATCTGAGGGGTTTTCCCACAGCATGCCATTGTGTTTTTCTGAGTGGAAGAGAAAGCAGCACATATTTGCTCTAGAGAAGACATTTGATTTCTGTCTTAGGGATTTTTTATGGACTCTGGGGGACAGGAAGGGAGAAAGAAAGTTGACCCCCAAATACCCCAAAATTCATTGTGATTGACTGGGAAGACACAGGCAGCCGTGATCCATGTTCCTTCTTGATCTGGCTGTAATCTCTGCGCTAGGGGTGACTGGGGAAAGAAGTAGCAGAATAGGGAGTGTTTTTTTTTATTGACAGTGCTAGGAATGGGAGGTGGATAATTAATTAACAGGCACATACGCAGTAGAGACTGCCGGAATGGTGCAGAGTGGCGTCACGGCTTATCCGGGGGGAGGTTGTCATTATCCTTTTCTATGCTGCTGAGTTCAGTTATTGTTATTTAATACCTCTGAATATGCTTATGTGTGGTTAACCCTTTAATTGCTGGTAATGCTAATTTTGATAATTGTGACTTGAGTTACTGTATATCTATTGCAATTGCTGGTCACTCATTTCTATCATTGTTGTTTACACTTTATATATAGTATATTTTAATTAAATAAATTATATATATTTTTGCACAAATATGGGGGATTGATTATTTTAATCAATTAGTTACTGTGAAGTAGCGTGTCAATACCTAGTAGAGTGTAAAGGTCTCAAATTTAATTTTATCTATTTATGTAAAGATATCCAACCTAGTAGGTTCTCCTGTTAACCCTATCCTATCTGAATATCTTCAACAGGGTGCTTCAAACAGCCCACCCCCTGACTCCGCAGCAGCAGCTGAGGCAGCTGGGTTGCACTTTGGCCTGGGCACATGTGCCTTCAGACTAGTAAAGTGAGAAAATAAAAACAAAAAAACATTAAAAAAATAATAGGTAACAGAGACAGGGACCCTGATGTGAGCTGTGACTTTGTAGACAGCCAAGGCAAGACATCACACAAAATCAGTTCTATTGCATACTTTAGAGGGAGGGGAAAGTAGTGTAACAGAAGGTTAGAGACGGAAGATTTTGGTAAAACACAGTTTTATTAAATCACACAGAATAATAGTAACCCTCGCAGGTCCAGCATATAAATACAATTATAACACTGACACAGGACAGGTTACAGTGACATAAATAACCCACACAGGTCCAGTATATGTTAAACAATATACAATACTGACACAGGTCAGATACAGTTCATATGATTCAATGAGCCAATGGCAAAATGGTACTATTAGGCCAGGAACAGCGGATAGGCCCTAATAGCGGAAGGCCCACAGTATACTCTCTACTCAGAGAGTGACACAATAGCGACTGTAGCCACAGAGGAGCAAGCGGAGCCCAGGATATGCGACTGGCTACTGGAGCACCAGAGGTAGGCTGCAACCGGAGGTGCAGTGTAACACCAAACCAGGACTGCAATAGACTGTTACCCAAGTGCACAGCACCGAGAGAGGCAGTTTAACGCCAAAGCGAGACTGCAATAAACTGTGACCCAAGTGCACAGCACCGGGAGGTGAAGTGTAACGCCAAACCAAGACTGCAATAGAATGTGACCCAAGTGCACAGCACCGCCCTGCAAGGGGTTAACGAACGCTCCGGTCTGAGGCAACTGCTAGATAGTATAGACAGACTGAGGCGCCCAAGAGTAACCCAACCTCAGGTAAAGCAGTAAACAGGCCAAGTGTACCATGGTGCAACTGGGACCTCCTATCACGGTGCCCGTGCTCTGTCTGCGACATTCTGTCAGTCTACACTCCTGCTTTTCTCCTATTGACTATACTGTGCTTGTCCCGCCCAGTATGGCCTTTAAATACTGGGTTCTGACACCTCTCCATTGCCCTTTCATGGTGTTCCAGTACCAGAGCTTGTTCCTGATTTCAGTTGCTCTCAGTGTATCAACCTAGCCTGCCTGACTACTCTGCATCTCGTCTCCTGCTTGTGAACAGACCCGGACTGCCTGACCATTCTGCTTCTCCTGCTCCTGTGTACCGACCCGGCTTGTCTGACATTCCTGTGCTGTGTACCAACCCGGCTTGGCTGATGTTCCTGCTCCGTGTACCGACCCGGCTTGGCTGACGTTCTTGCACCGTGTTCCGACATAGATTGGCTGACGTTCCTGCTCTGGTTGCTCCAGTCCAGTCTCCGGTTGAGGGCGGTGATCCTTTCTCGCTGTCTGTGACAGCTGTGCAGTTTTGGTCTCGGTTGTCTCTGTGTCGCCCTGGCGACATTCCTATTGGCTTGTCATTCCATACGCTCCCGGTTGGTTGCCACCTCAGGGTGAGTTGCTCAGTTGCTCAGTCTCCATTACTGCTATGGCAGTCTCCAGTCACTTAGTCTCCGTTACTGCTACGGCAGAGTGCAAGTGGCCTAGTCTCCATTTACTGCTACGGCAGAGTGCAAGTGGCCTAGTCTCCATTTACTGCTACGGCAGAGTGCAAGTGGCCTAGTCTCCGTTTACTGCTACAGCAGAGTGCAAGTTGCCTGGTCTCCGTTACTGCTACGGCAGTGTCCACGTCACTCAGTCTCCGTTACTGCTATGGTAGTGATAACATGGCCTAGTCTCCATTACTGCTCCGGCAGTGCTCTATGTTACTCAGCCTCCGTTACTGCTCAGGCAGTTCACCATTACCTGCTAACCTATTATTGGGCGTTACTCGTATTTAAGTTCACTATCGTAAGTGAGTTTCTTAACAGGCCTTACCACACATGGGACTGTTTACACTTGCTGAAGGCCATTAACCCATGCAGTACCGATACACTGGGACTCTGTTAAGATCTGCCTGACCTGTGTCAGTATAACGTGTTATGAACTCTATATTTATACTGGACCTGTGTGGGCATAAGTAAATGTAACCTGTCTTGTGTTTGTATTATATTGAAAATATATATCACGGTGCCCGTGATCCCTTTCTATCACTCTCGCTTGTGGTGCTTTCCTATTGGCTTAGGAGGTTTGGCCCTCCCCTGGTGACCTTTTTATACCCAGCTATTGACACCTGTCAGTTGCCCTTTCGTAGTGTTCCTGAGCCAGTGTTGCTGTTGTTGTCTTCATTTGATCCTGATTCCTGTGTACCGAATTGGCCCGTCTTGACTACGCTCCTGTATTCCTGTTTTCGTGATCCGACCCGGCCTGGCTGACGTCTGTTTAGTGATCCGACCCGGCCTGGCTGACATTCCTACTTGTGACTGATCCGACTTGTCTGAGAACCACCTCCATGTACCGATCCGGCCCGGATGACTTCCTACTCCGTGACCTGAACCGGCTTGTTCCAGTGACCTGCATGTACTGCTTCCTGCTCTACTGTCGCCGTTGCGACATTCTGACTTCCGCTAGGCAGAGTACCGGACTGATTGTCTCTTGCCACAGTACTCCTTCAGTGTTGTGCATCCAGTGCTGAGTCTCCATTACCATGTGCAGAGCTGTGCTTTCGCACTGAGCCTTCCTGACAGACACTTGCAGAGCACTTTCTATTGCTGCTAAGCTTGAGTTCTACGAGCTGCTTAACCTGTTTAGTGCTAGCAAATCCCTATTGAACCTTAACGTTACTTGCTGAGCCTATTCCTGTCTAACTGCTACTTCTGCCGAGCTGGCAGCAGTATACGCTTGATTTGGATTGCAGCTCAGTCCTCCACCAAGCAGAGTAGTCAGTATACGCTTACCGCGCCCAGTAGTGGCGCTTTTGGCTCTAGCAGATTGTCTTTGGTATACACCCGTAGGAGCTATTTGCTCACCTCTCTTGCAGCACAGTGTGGTCTCCGTTGTACGCCCGCGGGGCTATTGGCCATCTCTTGCATTATAGCAGTCTCAGTTATTATGCCCGTGGGGGCTACTGGCTTATGCTCTTGCAGATGGTCTCCGGTATACGCCTGTGGGGGCTATTGGCTCAAATCACACTGTATAGTTGGTTTCCGTTATTACGCCCATGGGGGCTATTGGCAAGCTCTTGCATTTAGCAGTCTCTGTAGTTACGCCCGTGGGGGCTACCGACTCAAGCACTTGCAAATATTGAGAGCTTTGTTGCTACGCTCGTGGGGGCTATGCACCGCTATAGTCTAATGCAGTACTGACTGTGCATTCTATCCTTCTATGCATTACCATCAAGGGCTTAATCACCATCTTGGGCGTGCCAAACTCCACAACTGAGACTGAATTACTTTTGTATTTAACCCTTAAGTAGCCTAGCTACTGTGTACCTATCCCGTGATATGTTATAGTTACCATTGTGTTCATCTATTTACCTGTAATAGCATCTCTGCCTGTGATTGCTATTATTATTGTCGCCTTTCTTTTTTTTTATTTAAATAAAACTGTGTTTTATTTCACCGGCTGGTCTGAGTGTCTTGAAAACCGTTACAGTACGAAACGGCCATGACCTCAGACTGCAAGGGTGAAGGTAATACACAGAACATCCACTGGAGAATGGATGTTCACGAGCAGCGCCTAGATCAGTTGGCACTGGCCTTGCAAACTTTACTTGAGTGTACGGTACATCTTGACAAACCTAACCAGAATCCGGTGGTCCCCCCAGTTTTGACACCGGATAATCTGTCTGTACTTACTGAGGAGGAGAGGGCACACAGTAAAAAACAGGGCCCATGCTTATATTGTGGTAAGGCTGGGCACCTATTACGCACTTGTCCGGTACGGCTGGGAAATGGACGCACCTAGGGTACCTTGGGGGACAGTCCCTAGGTGGTGTACAGCAGTCCCTAGACACAAGTTTACTGAAACCCACCATCCAGGTGGCATTTTCTTGGGCAGACCTGTCTGTGGAAGTCAGGGCATTGGTGGATTCTGATGCTGCTGGGTACTTTATGGACCAATCCTTTGCTGAATTACACAGAATCCCATTACTTAAAAGAGAGTCTCCCCTGGCTATTGAGGCCATTGATGGCAGACCATTGGAACCAGCATTTATTACCATGGAGACGACTCTTATTACTATATCGACTGGGGCTCTCCACAAGGAGGAGGTACGTTTCCAAATTGTTCGATCTCCTCATCATGCGGTCATCCTGGGGTTTCCATGGCTACTCTTACATAATCCCCAGTTTGACTGGCAGAGATGTGAAGTTAAATCTTGGTCTGAGCATTGTGCTAGAAACTGCCTATCGCACCCTGTTAAGATTCTCTGTACCTCTCCCACTGAGCCAGCTGAATATCAAGAATTCAGAGACGTATTCAGCAAGGGGGAGGCTAGCGCATTGCCCCAGCACAGACCCTATGATTGCGCTATTGATCTGACCTTGGGTGTGGTGCCTCTTAGGGGTCGCACTTATCCACTGTCTTGTGATGAGAACAGGGCTATGGAGGGTTACATTGAGGACGCCCTGAGGAAGGGGATTATCCGCCAGTCTACCTCTCCGGCTAGGGCTGGGTTCTTTTTTGTGAAAAAGAAAAATGGCGAGCTTAGACCATGTATTGATTACCGGGGACTAAACAAACTGATGCCTAAGAATGCCTACCCTATTCCTCTCATTACGGAGTTATTTGACAGGTTAAAGGGCTCTTCCATTTTTACTAAACTTGATTTGCGGGCGGCATATAACCTGATCAGGATTAAGGCTGGTGATGAGTGGAAGACGGCTTTTAATACCAGAAAGGGGCACTATGAATATCTGGTGATGCCATTTGGCCTATGCAATGCACCTGCAGTGTTCCAAGAATTTATTAATGACATCCTGCGTGATATTCTCCAGTCCTGTGTGGTGGTATATCTAGACGATATATTGATTCATTCTGCCAACCTTACCCAGAATATCAAGGATGTTTCTGAGGTCTTGCTGCGATTACGCAAGAATAAGCTGTTCTGTATACTAGAGAAGTGCGAATTTCGTAGGTCCCAAGTACTATTCCTTGGGTTCGTAATTTCTAAAGATGGCATTGCCATGGACCAAGAAACATTGGCAGCTGTCTTACAGTGACCTAGTCCCAAGGGGTTAAAGGCCATCCAGAGCTTTTTGGGCTTTGCCAATTATTATAGAAAGTTTATCCAAAACTTTTCTACTATTGTGAAACCACTGTCTGACTTGACACATAAGGGCGCTGATCCCTCTCAATGGTCCGAGGCAGCTGAATCTGCCTTTGAGGCTCTGAAATCTGCCTTTGCTTCTGCTCCAGTGCTGTCCTTCCCCAATCCCGCCCTGCCATTCACCTTGGAGGTGGATGCCTCTGAAGTCGGGTTTGGGGCAGCGCTGTCCCAACGTCCTGTGGGAGGTGGCGCTCTGAGACCTTGTAGGTTCTTTTAAAAAAAACTCTCCGTTGCCCAAAGCCACTATGAGATTGGTGACAGAGAGCTTCTGGCTATTATTCTTGCTCTCAAAGAGTGGTGTCACCTATTGGAAGGTACCAGAACCCCGGTGTTAATCCTAACTGACCACAAAAATTTGACTTATCTCTCGGAAACTAAACGGCTGTCCTCTCGACAGGCTATTTGGCACTTTTTCTGTCTCGGTTCAATTTTTTAGTGTCCTACCTACCAGACTCAAAGAATGTTAGGGCAGATGCCCTGTCCAGACAGTTCGCATCGGACATTGAGAGGGATGAAGACCCGGTGCCCATTATTCAGCCTGACCGTATCCTAGCAACGGTGCGTACTAGCATCACTTCACCACTGGGGGAAGAGATTTTGGCTTCTCAAGCTAGGGCTCCCCCAGAAACCCCAGTGGGCAAGTGTTTTGTGGATGAGTCATTTCGAACCCGATTGTTAGAAACATACCATGCCTCTAAGGCTGCTGGGCATATTGGGAGGGATGGTCTCTGTCACAGTTGTTTTGGTGGCCCTCCCTCAGAGCCGATTGCTCCGCTTTTACCACAGCCTGTGCCACCTGTGCTCGTGCTAAGACCCCCAGGCATCTCTCAGTGGGCCTACTCCAGCCTGTACCTAATGGTGAAGTCCATGGTCCCACATATCAAATGACTTTCTGGGCGAGCTGCCTGCATCTACGGGGTATACATTTATCCTAATGGTGGTTGATAGGTTCTCTAAGATGGCTCATTTCGTGTCTCTCGCTGGCCTTCCGTTGGCTCAGGAATTGGCTATAATATTTGCCAAAGATGTGTTTCGCTTGCATGGGGTACCCAGAGAGGTAGTCTCTGATCGTGGGATCCAGTTCGTGTCCAGGTTTTGGAGGGCATTTTGTGGCCAGATGGGCATCCAATTGTCCTTTTCCTCCGCCTACCATCCCTAGACCAATGGGGCCGCTGAGCGTGCCAGTCAGGGACTAGAACAGTTCCTGCTTTGCTTTGTTACTGATCATCATGATAATTGGGCCGACCTGTTGCCATGCGCAGAGTTTGCCAGGAATTGTGCAGTTAATTCATCATCCGGGAGCTCTCCGTTTCTCATTAATTACGGGTTCCAGCCATGCCTGCTCCCGGACTCATTTCAGTCACAACAGATTCCTGCCCTGGATGAGCACATGGTGCAACTTCTTTCCACATGGGCACAGGTTCAGAGGACCCTCAGTCAGTCATTTCAGCGACATCAGTGGCACGCTAGTCGCAGACGGCTACCAGCGGTCTCATTTCAGGTAGGGGATAGGGTATGACTCTCCTCCAGAAGCCTCAATTTGCAGGTACCCTCCAATAAGTTGGCTCCCCGGTTCATTGGCCCGTTCAAAGTTATCCGCAAGGTTAATCCTGTCTCATACCCATTGGAACTCCCAGCCTCTATGCGTATACATAATGTGTTCCATGTATCTCTCTTGAAACCCTTGGTTTGCAACCGCTACACTACCACTCCAGTGATTCCTGGACCAGTGGACGTTCAAGGCCAGGAGGAGTACGAAGTCCAGAGTATCATTGATTCTAGGAGATTTAGGGGGAAGTTACAATATTTGGTCCATTGGAAGGGTTATGGCCCGGAGGAACGTTCCTGGGTGGATCAGAAGGACCTCCATGTGCCTAGGCTACTGCGCAACTTCCACTCTAAATATTCCCAGAAACCAAGACCTCATGCAGGGAGAGAGGTTCTTTGAGAGGGGGGTACTATCACGGTGCCCGTGATCCCTTTCTGTCACTCTAGCTTGTGGTGCTCTCCTATTGGCTGAGGAGGTTTGGCCCGCCCCTGGTGACCTTTTTATACCCAACCATTGACATCTGTCAGTTGCCCTTTCGTGGTGTTCCTGAGCCAGTGTTGCTGTTGCTGTCTTCATTTGATCCTGATTCCTGTGTACCGAATTGGCCCGTCTTGACTACGCTCCTGTATTCCTGTTTCGTGATCCAACCCAGCCTGGCTGACGTCTGTTTAGTAATCCGACCCGGCCTGGCTGACGTTCCTACTTGTGACTGATCCGACTTGTCTGAGAACCACCTCCATGTACCGATCCGGCCTGGATGACTTCCTACTCCGTGACCTGAACCGGCTTGTTCCAGTGACCTGCGTGTACTGCTTCCTGCTCTACTGTTGCCGTTGCGACATTCTGACTTCCGCTAGGCAGAGTACTGGACTGATTGTCTCTTGCCACAGTACTCCTTCAGTGTTGTGCCTCCAGTGCTGAGTCTCCGTTACCGTGTGCAGAGCTGTGCTTCCGTACTGAGCCTTCCTGACACTTGCAGAGCACTTTCCATTGTCGCTAAGCTTGAGTTCTACGAGCTGCTTAACCTGTTCAGTGCTGGCACACCTCTAGTGAGGTTTTATGTTTATTGCTGAGCCTATTCCTGTCTAACTGCTACTTCTGCTGAGCTGGCCGAGGTATGCGCTTGATTTGGATTGCAGCTCAGTCCTCCACCAAGCAGAGTAGTCGGTATACGCTTACCGGTAGTGGTGCTATTGGCTCTAGCAGATTGTCTCCGGTATACGCCCGTAGGGGCTATTGGCTCACCTCTCATGCAGCACAGAGTGGTCTCCATTGTACACCCACGGGGCTATTGGCCATCTCTTGCATTATACCAGTCTCAGTTATTACACCCGTGGGGGCTACTGGCTTAAGCTCTTGCAGGTGGTCTCTGGTATACGCCCGTGGGGGCTATTGGCTCAAATCACACTGTATAGCTGGTTTCCGTTATTACGCCCATGGGGGCTATTGGCAAGCTCTTGCATTTAGCAGCCTCCGTAGTTACGCCCGTGGGGGCTACCGACTCAAGCACTTGTAAATATTGAGAGCTTTGTTGCTACACCCGTGGGGGCTATGCACCGCTATAGTCTAATGCAGTACTGACTGTGCATTCTATCCTTCTATGCATTACCATCAACGGCTTAATTACCATCTTGGGCGTGCCCAACGCCACAACTGAGACTGAATTACTTTTGTATTTAACCCTTAAGTAGCCTAGCTACTGTGTACCTATCCTGTGATATGTTATAGTTTGTGTTCATGTTATATATTGTGTTCATCTGTTTACCTGTAATAGCATCTCTGCCTGTGATCGCTATTATTATTGTCGCCTGTAGAGGGCATTCCTTTCTATTTTTTTATTTTAATAAAACTGTGTTTTATTTCACCGGCTGGTCTGAGTGTCTTGAAAACCGTTACAATATACTACAGGACCTGTGAGGGTTATTGTATTCCTAATTGCATAATAAAACTGTGTTTTATCCAAACCTACTGTGTCTGTGTGTCAAACAAACTGTTACACCTCCACACTGGAGTGACGGAGGACAAGGCACTATGGAGTGATCGGGTAACAGTATAGAACTGCCTGAGCAGAAACCGAGGCAACCGGACAGTAACACACAGAGCAGGAACGTCAGCCAAGCCGGGTCGGTATGCAGAGCAGGAACGTCAGCCAATCCGGGTCGATACACAGAGCAGGAACATCAGCCAAGCTGGGTCAGTACACAGAGCAGGAACGACAGCCAATCCGGGTTGGTACACAGAGCAGGAACATCAGCCAAGCCTGGTCGGTACACAGAGCAGGAACGTCAGCCAATCCGGGTTGATACACAGAGCAGGAATGTCATCCAATCCGGGTTGGTACAAAGAGCAGGAACATAAACAGGCAGAGTAGTCAGGCAGTCCGGGTCATACATAGGAATCATACAAAATAACGGAACAAGCGCTACCAACGGGAACACCACGAAAGGGCACTGCAGAAGTGACAGGATTGAGTATTTAAGGGATGTCACTGGGAGGAGCAACATAACGTTAGCCAATAAAAAGGTCTCAGGAAGTAGCATTGTCAAACTGTCGCCAGCATAGCACGGCATCGTGATAAGGAGTAGGAGCAGTGCAGGGAGGTGTGAGTAAAGTGGTAGTCCACCGTTGCTGCAGCATGTGAAATTAATTACTGTGATCCCTCTCCTCCCAATAAGGATTCAGTTTGTTAAACTCCACCACCACCAGCACAGTACCATTAATAAAGCATCTAGCAACACTGAAGATAACAATGAGCCACATTCTAGTTTTCGTGGCATAATAGAATAAGGTGTAGCAGCTCAATCAGCTGCTGCATCTGACATTGAGAGAAACAAGCACAAAAACACCTATCCTGAAAGTAGTAGCAAACCTTGTAAAAGTAAAAATAAATTGTTTGATACCTGTAAAAGCTTAGAGCAATATAAAAGTAGTGAGAAGGAAGTGGTGGGTGATGCTGAGAATCTAGAATACATCCCTCCAACATCCTCCTCTTCAGATACAGATGAAGTTGTGAATATGGATGTGTGTGATATCTCTCTCTTCAAAAAAGAAACAGAAAAATGGCACTTTTTGCAATGGCTTTTTTCTGCCTACCTCATTATGTTTCTCCCCACCACATGGCAAATTTCTCTTCTTTTCCCATAGTATAAAAGGGTACCAGGTTCTCAAAGCATACCATTTCATGTTTGTGAGAGGAAGAGAAAGCAGCAAATTTTTGAGCTAGAGAAGACAGGCTAATAAAGTGGAGCTGAAGCTTAGACTAGGGAGTCTTGTAGGAAAGAAATCAATTCTCTGTATTAGGGGTGCTGGGGGACTCTGGGGGGCAGGAAGGGAGAAAGGAGCTTGACCCCAAATACCACAAAATTTGGTGTGACTGGAAAGACACAACCAGAGGTAATCCAAGTTTCCAAGGGGAGTCTGGGAGTGTGAGAAAGAAGCAAATGAGACTTACTCCAGATATGCAAAATCTCTGTGTGACTGACTGGAAACACACAGGCTGAGTTTCTTCCTGACCTGGCTATTATCTGTATGCTAGAGGAGCCCGGGGGTGTGTAAGAAGGTAGCAAAGGAAGTTTACCCCAAATACGCTAACATTTTTTATGAATTATACCATTATTCATGCTATCCTGTTTTAACACAGCTCTCACCCAGACTAAACAGAAATACTTCTCTAACCTCATCACTGCCCACAAATCTATCCCCCATAACCTCTTTTAAATCTTTGATTCTCTTCTCAAACCCCCAACCTTGAATTGCTCCTCCTTCTCCAACACTCCACAGGACTTTGCTGACTTTTTCAAAAATAAGGTATAGTCCATCCAACAATCGATACCCTCTGCATCCTCTCCTTCTATGCCTCTGATTTGTAATCCACCCCAAGCAACCCTCAGCTCATTCTCTTCCTATAACAGAGGAGGAGGTATCTCTTTTACTATCCTCCTCTCCACCCACTACCTGCCCCTAGGATCCCATGCCCTCTCCTTGTTAAGGCTCTTGGAACTACTCTTGCTCCCAGCCTTACTAATATCTTTAACTGCTCTCTTTCTTCTGGAACTTTTCCACCCTCACTCGACCCTACCTTCCTTTCAAATTACTGTCTGGTTTCACTCCTCCCCTTTACATCTAAGATCTTGGAACGCCTTGTATTCTCCCGCTTAATCTCTTTTCTCAATGCAAACTCTCTTCTTGACCCTTCACAGTCAGGCTTCTGTTCCAACTATTCCACTGAGACAGCCCTAACAGAAATTACAAATGACCTATACACAGCAAGGGACAAAGGACACTTTAGTATACTAATCCTACTAGATCTATCTGCTACTTTTGACACTGTTGACCATGCACTCCTACTGGACACACTGCATACCCTTGGCATCAGTGACACGCCTCTAGAATGGATTTCCTCCTATCTCTCTAAATGTACTTACAGTGTTTCTTTTGCTAACACTTTCTCATCTCCCCTCGACCTCTCAGTAGGTATACCTCAGGGATCATTTCTGGGACCACTTGTAATGGTTTGTTCGACACACTGACACAATAGTTTAGGATAAAAACACAGTTTTATTGAAATCACAATAGAATAAGAACCCTCACAGGTCTGTAGTATACAGGCAGTATAATACAGACACACGACAGGTTAATAATATAAATGCCCACACAGGTCCAGTACAAATCAAGGTACAAGCAGTCTATACTGACACAGGTCAGGCAATAAGGAGTAGGTTTCCCAGGACTCTGGTACTGCAAGAGTTAAAGTTCATCAAGGAGTGTAAACAGTCCCATGTGAGAAAGCACTGTGATAGCACTTCCCAGACATAGTAACATAGGAACATAGTAGATAAGTCTGAAAAAAGACATGCGTCCATCAAGTCGAGCCCACGCCAATAACACCCCTGTTGATCCAGAGGATGGCAACAAAAAAGCCCTCTGGAGCAATTTCCAATGTAGTCCCAAGTGTGTGTGTGTGTGTGGGGGGGGAACTATTCCTTCCTGACTCCAACTGGTAGTCAAATAGTTCCCCGGATCAATATCCTATTTGCTTTGAAGCCATCTGTCATAATTGTCAATATTTTTCTGTGCTAGATAGGCATCCATTGCTTTTTTGAATGCAGTTGCATTATCTGCAAGCACAACATCCCGAGGCAAAGAATTCTATAGCCTTACCACCCTTACTGTAAAGAATCCCTGCCTATGTTTTAGTCGAAAGCACCTTTCCTCAAGTCTTAATGGATGACCTCTTGTTCTTAGCTCAGCTCGTTGCATAAATAATTCATTGGATAGTTCTTTGTATTGACCTTGAATGTATTTGTAAATGGTAATCATATCACCCCTTAGACGTCTCTTCTCTAATGTAAACAAACCCAGTTTGGCTAGTCTCTCTTTGTAACTCAGATCCTCCAATCCCTTTATCAGTTTTGTTGCACGTCTCTGCACCTTTTCCAGTTCAGTAATGTCTATTTTTAGAACAGGCGCCCAAAATTGTACTCCATATTCTAGATGAGGCCTAACCAAGGATGTATACAGAGGTAGGATAATATTAGCATCCCTTGCTTCTACACCTCTTTTTATGCAAGCTAGTACTCTATTTGCTCTTGCAGCAGCTGAGTGACTCTGCACACTACTGTGAAGGCTATTGTCTATCAGTACTCCTAAATCTTTCTCTAATGAGGATTTCCCAAGTTGTTTCCCATTTAGAGTATATGTAGCAAGTTTGTTTCTACAACCCAAATGCATAACCTTACATTTATCTACATTAAATGTCATCTGCCAATTTTCTGCCCATTCACTTAGTGTATCTAAATCCTTCTGTAGGGAAAAAACATCCAGCTCTGTATGTATTTCCTTACATAGCTTAGTGTCATCAGCAAAGATTGAGATGCTACTTTCAATTCCCACTTCTAGATCATTAATAAACAAATTAAAAAGCATTGGGCCCAGGACTGAGCCCTGCGGCACCCCACTTATAACCCTAGACCAATTTGAAAAAGTTCCATTTACAGAGAGCTTCTGGGCGCTCAATGCCAGCAGAACAAACGTGAACTGCCAGGGTACGACAGCAATAGTGAGAGAACACTGCCGGAGCAGTTAACGGAGGACAAGCCAATGGCGCACTACCGGAGCAATAACGGAGGCAGACACTTGCAACCGGTATGAGCTGTAATGGAGGAGTAGGCCAAAGGCACACTGCCGGAGCAGTAACGGAGGCAGACACTAGCAACCTGCAGGAGCAGTCACGGAGGACAAGCCAATGGCGCACTACCGGAGCAATAACAGAGGCAGACACTTAGCAACCAGTATGAGCAGTAACGGAGGACTAGGCCAAAGGCAACTGCAGGAGCAGTAACGGAGGCAGACACTAGCAACCTGCAGGAGCAGTAACGGAAGCTGACTCTCACGCTCAGTAGATCAAGTGGAACCAGATCGCCTGGAGAGTGAGAATGTCGCCAAGGTGACAATAAGCTGTAGAAGCAGAAACGTCAATCAAGCCGGGTTGGTATACAGAAGCAACAACGTCAATCGAGCCAGGTCGGTACACAGGAGCAGGAACATCAGCCAGGCTGGGTCGGTACACAGGAGCAGGAATGTCAGCCGGGCCGGGTTGGTACACAGAAGCAGGTACTGAAGAGTAGTCAGGCAATCCGGGTCGGTACACAAGAGCAGGAGAACTGATGCGGAGTAGTCAGGCAGGCCAAGTCGGTACACTGGGAAACACTGAGCAGAAAACTAGCACTGTTAAAGGAACACCATGAAAGGGCACCGTGTGGGTGCTGGAGCCCAGTATATAAAGGCCATACTGGGCGGGCTCAATACAGGACAGCCAATGGGAGCACACACAGGATAACTGACAGGAAAACAACAACAAGGGAGCATGGGCACCGTGATACCATTTCTTTTTTCACTCTACACCTTCTCACTTGGTGACTTCATCTCATCTCTTGTATTTAATTACCATCTGTATGCAGATGACACACTAATCTATCTCTCTGTCCCTGACCTCACTCCAGCTGTGTGGTCTCAAGTCACTCAATGTCTCTCAGCCACTTCATCATGGATGGCCCACCTCCACCGAAAACTTAATATGGCTAAGACAGAGTGGGTGGTGTTCCCTCCCAAAACCCATCCACCAACCCCCTTCTCTATCACAACAGAAAACTCTTCCATACACTCAGTGTCCAAAGCATGCTGTCTTGGGGTCATACTTGATTCTAAATTAACCTTCTCCGCCCATATCCAAGCTGTCACTAGAACATGTTGCTTCTTCCTAAAAAAATATTGCAAAAGTATGTCCATTTCTCTGCATATCAACGGCTAAAACACTATCTCAGGCACTTGTTCTCTCTAGACTTGACTACTGCAACATTCTACTCTCTGGTCTTCTTGCTTCGCATCTCTCTCTCTCCACTTCAATCTGTTATCAATTCAGCTGCAAGAATCACCACATTTGCTCCCAGATACCTTCCATCTCATATCCTCCTGAAATCCTGAATATAAAGTATTGTATTTCTTACAAGATTCTCCTCCTCACCTGTAAGTATCTCTGCTCATCAGCACCCTCTTACATTTCTGCTCTTATCTCCCGCTACACCCCTTCCCATCCCCTATGGTCTTTTCAAGGGTTTTTCCTGTCCACTCAAGCCATCTCTCATCTACAAGCTTTCTCACTGGCTGCTCCTTGACTCTGGAATGCCCTTCCCATCACCATTCACCAATCATCCACACTTATCACTTTCAAGTATCTCCTCAAAACCCACCTGCTCAGGGAGGCATCTCAATAACAATGTCTTCCTCTTTCGCACTTCTTTCACCACACCTTGTACCTGCACTGGTCCCACTGTCTCTGTTTGTCATTATGAATTCAGCTTAGATTGTACGCTCTTTGGGGCAGGTTCCCCTTCCCAGTCTAGGATTCAATCGCTGTACTTTCCCCCCACGAATAATGTAATGATTGCACTTAAGCTTAATGCTCTTAATGCAGTTCTGTATTTTTGTATTATATTATTTCAACTTTTGTTAAAGGGATAGTAATACTTAAAATGTAAAAAATATATGTTGTGGGGTTTATCCCCCTGAGTAAAACAAGAGTACTCCCACTGCTGAAAGGTGTTTCATTCAAAAGTTATTAATTTTCAAAGTTGAATTTTTTAGGTGCAATATCACAGTGGCCTGAAATTGTAGAGTGGCGCTCCATCCTATGGAGATTTATGGTCCTGGGACCAGAGCTGTCCATAGGATCGTGTAGCAACAGAGCCACTGTACAATTTCAGGCCACTGTGATATTGCACCTAAAAAATTCAACTTTGAAAATTAATAACTTTTGAATGAAACACCTTTCAGCAGTGGGAGTACTCTTGTTTTACTCAGGGGGATAAACGCTACAACATATATTTTTTTAATTAAAAGTATTACTATCCCTTTAAGTGCTGTGTACATGTATGGCGCTATATAAATAAAGATACATACTTCAGTCCCTCTTTTCTGCTGCTGCTCTATTACAAATATGTCACTGGTTGGAGAGGGTGATAAGAAATGTGACAGAGGGTCCCCTATTGCCTAATGTCACACTTGCTATTACTTGGTGACTTGAAGAAGGCAGACTGGCAACAATAACAGAAGGCACAGGCAGCTGTGTTCCTAGTGGTGGTGATATTATTGCTGCTAGCCACCAGTTCTGGCTTCTTCAGGATCATGTTCCATGTGGACTCTGCCTTTGGGACTGGTAAAAGGGGACTCCCAGGTTCAGGGAAATGTGGGCTTCCTTGAGCGTTACTCTGGCCGCTTTGCATTACTTCCCTTACTACCCCCCTAATGTTAGTCCCACCAGCTGTGCCTCCATCACTAGTACTAAAAACACTGACCATATCAATTGCAGTCCCTGAGTCTTCCTCCACACTATTAATATGATCAACCCCTCCCTCACACCTAATAATGTGAATAAGGTGCTGGATCTTCTTAGTGGCAGGGCTATAATATATAAACTATGCAAGGTGCGCATTTTACTAATCTGTCTGGAGGAAGCAGGTCTGTTTTTTCATTTTAGCCTTTGCTTTTGGGTTTTGTCCCATTTTTGGATCTTGGAGAATGCTTTTAGTCCTTGATGCCCTCCTTGCCTTTATGTATATGTTATGGTATGCTATTGCTGTGAGTTTTTCTTTCTTTTAGTGGTGGGACTGCTTGGGAATGGTAAGTGTTACTTAGGATACTCTGCTATCACATTTACAAGACACACTGGCAACAGGCGCAGCACTGGCAGCAGGCGCAGCTCTGGCAGCAGGCACAGGTAGCTGACCTGTCTTGCTCACACTACTACTACTATACACCCAAAGGTACTTAAGGAACTTTGTTCAGTAATAGCAAGACCATTATACTTAATATTTATGTATTCACTTTCATCAGGAATAGTGCCCTGTGATTGGAGGGAAGCTGATGTAATTCCACTGTTCAAAAAGGGAGCAAGATCCAAACCAGGAAATTATAGACCTGTGAACTTCACTTCCATAGTGGGTAAGGTATTTGAAGGGTTACTAACTGGCAATATTCAGAACTATGTGAACAATACAGTCATCATTAGGTCATCCTCAGCATCATCCAACACCTGTGTGTCACTCTTTGCTGTGCTGCTCCCTGATTGGTAGAGCTGTGTTGGCCCGCCCCTGGTTACCCGTTTTATACTGGCCGCTGGCACCTGTCAAGTGCCCTTTGGTGGTGTTCTTGAGCCTTGCTGCTGTTCTCTGCATTCCTGATTTCCGGTGTACCGACTTGGCCTGCTTGATACTCTCCTGTGTTCCTGCTTGTTGCTGATCCGGCTTGTCTATGAACCCGCTCTGGTATCCGACCCGGCCTGGCTGACGTTCCTGCTTGTTGCTGATCCGGCTTGTCTACGAACCCGCTCTGGTATCCGACCCGGCCTGGCTGACGTTCCTGCTTGTTGCTGATCCGGCTTGTCTACGATTCTCCACAGTTCCCGGTTCCAGTCTGTCTACGTTCCTGCTGCTGTCTACTGGGCGACATTCTTACTCCTGTAGTCGCACTTGTGCTCGAGACTGACCTTAACCCTTGGGTCGCTGTGTTACTGTTAACGCTTCTGAGCTGTACTACTAGCTGAGTCTCCTTAAGCTTGCAGAGCTATACCATCAAGGCGATACCGATTGCTGAGCCGATTCCTTGCTGTGCCTCACCTCCTACCTGGTGCCTTGGTTAACCCTTGCAGTGCTACGCTATTACTGCTGAGCCAGCCGCTTGGGCCTGAGAGACGGCGGCTCATATTTCATCCATGCAGGGTAGTTGTTCCGGTACCGTACCGGTGGTCTCCTCGCCCACGCACTTGCACTGGTGGAGTCATTATACGCCCGTGGGGGCTACCTGGCACTAGCTATTGGCTTCTGTTTATGCCCGAGGGGGCTTGATTTTTACACTTGCAGCTTGCAGTCTCTGTTATACGCCCGTGGGGGCTAACGTTCCTTGCTCTTGCAGCTTGTAGTCTCCGGTTTACGCCCATGGGGGCTAATGACTCACGCTTCCCTAGTACTGGTGGCATTTGTTACGCCCGTGGGGGCTATCCATTATTGCTCTAGCGTTCTGGGTCAGTTCTGCCGTGCAAGTCGATTTCTCTCCTGCAGACTCTGTATTGATTCCTCATACTTATACAAGCTTCAGCTACACCTTGGGCGTGCCTACACCACAACAGAGACTGATGAGGACTGTGTTAACTATTGTGTGCTCCTCTCTGGGTTACCAGCCCTAGTATATATTTTTTACATATATTCTACTCTGTCTGTATCCAGTCTACTGGCCTGTAAGGGTCTAGACACTTATTCCTTGTTTTCACTGTGTGCCTGTAGAGGGCGATATTGTTCATTACTTATATCAATAAAACTGTGTTTTATTATACCCTCTGTCTGAAGTGTCTGAAATCCGTAACACCCTTATATCCTGCTAAGCTTTTAGAGGTTTCAGACAATTTCTTTTTACAATCTTTTACTTGTTTGTTACTGCTTTGAAAACAGGTGCTTTTGTCTTGTTTGTCTGACTGCCAAATGCAGCAGTTGATTAAGCTGCTACACCTTCCTCCATCATGCTAACCCTAGAATGTGACTCATTGTCATCTTCAATGTTCTTTTTATATGATGTTTTTATAGTACTGGTGCTGTTGATGATTGTGGTGGTGGAAATTTTGGTGGAACATTGACAAACTGCATCCTCCCTGGGAAGAGAGGGATCATTATCATTTATTGCACACACTCTAGCATCCATGGCTGCAGTCAGTTTTTAAACTACCACTTTACTCCCATGTCCCTGCACTGCTCCTCCTTTCCCCCCTCCCACTGTCCCTAGTGCATTTGCTTTACGTTACTCAACTACTATGTGTTTTACTCTAAAGTACACAACATAACTGATGGAGTGTGATATCTTGCCTTGGCCGTCAACAATTTTTTTAATAATTACTATAAAAAAAAAAAAAAAAAAAAAAAAAATATATATATATATATATATATATAAAAAAATCAACAGCTTGTTTCCCAAGTACAGAGATAATAAAAGCAAGATCAGCAAGGAAATTGAACCTCAGCTGCCTGTGTCTTTCAAATCATTCAGAGAGAATGTTGGGGTATTTGGGGTTAA